>JANEYF010005706.1:600000-935000 GCA_029963845.1 Rhamnusium bicolor | reverse complement strand
TTTAAATTTTTTTCAACTCCGCCACTTAAAATATTCGTAGTAAAGTGAGAGTTCAATACATTTGAATCATATATTAGAAATTTGTTAACAAGTTCGTTGCCAGGTATAACATTTCACTATATATGTGTAACACTCCCTGTACATTTAAAAATATTCCATATGTATAAATAAACATTCATTCATAAAACGTTCCTTAGTGTTGAAAATTTTTTATCAAAATTGCAATTAATGATTATTTTAGAAAACGCGTTTCCGATTTGTTCACATTTTTCACGCACAAAGAAAAAAATATTGAAACATTTTTTTTATTGTTAAAGTTATGATTACATAATATATACATATAAACGATTTATTTCTCACCCAAAACAAATGTAATTCAGAGATTCGCTTTGTAGATGGGTTTTATCACTTTAGTTTAGAATAGTGACGAATAAAATTCCCCGTTGTAAATTATAATCCTCTGATAAATTTAGATGAACTCAGAAAATATAGATCGTAAAATTTTATATAAAATTAGTGCAGATTTTTAGAAATATGATCACGATTATCCGTTCATCATGTATTAATGTAATTTATACTCACAGGTAATAAGTGACTAATTAATTATTTTACTTTGCTGTTATTTGTATTATTTTCCGTAACATTTTATATATTATCTTGGTAAAGCTAGAAAGCTGCTAACAAAGCTTTTTTCAAAAAACAAATCACAGGCGTAGTAGTGGTGAGGCACGTAGAATTGATTAATCTGGGGTCCGTAAAGGATGTAAACCGGGTTATCAAAGTTTGCACATTGGTCAGTTTAAATACATACAAGACAAGATACAGTACAAACAAGATTAAACATTGAAAATGAAATAATTTGCAGATATTCAATAATTATGTTTAAAAGTAAAATATACCTTGTGTGAAGGGAATTAGTGTTTGTGAACGATTCGGGGGAGTTGAAGGAGTCCCCTTTGGTTGTTTGTAGCCGAAAGAACTAAGTCATTATGAGGTGACTGAAAATAGTCTTTATTCTGAAAACACTATGTACATATGTATATAATTAATATAACTAATAAGTGATGCCGGATGCAAGTCACAGTCGCGGCACAGACTTCAGGGAGTCAGTGGGGATCCCAGGCCAAGGAAGCACAGCATTGAAGCACCAGAAGCAGGAAGATCGCAAAGTTCGAATTGAACCCATAAACCAAGTAAGGCTATTTAGAGGCAGACTCTAAATAGTCGGAATGCTAAGTAAGGACTGTGTAGTCCTTTTTTGTCTCCATGCTGTTGGCTGACCGGCGTGGCTTGGAAGGGATAGTGGTGGGGTTAACTGAGAGCTGCGTTGTCTGCGGGTAACGCCACCAAGAGGGTACTCGCAAAGCGCTTGGTATTAGGATGGATTACTGATTCGCGTTACATTCTCTGGATTTCCTAAACGCCCCATCTGGGTCTTCTCTGGACGTCCTCTCGGCACCTTGCTTGGGATCTTCTATGCCGCTTTCTGGTCCTGTGACTTTGATTAGAGCGGAAGAGTGATATTTACCCAGTGGTTCGGGTGATTGCTATCGTTCTGCTGGGGTTAGTAAGCGACTGACGTACTCTACGGGAAATTTCAGTGGGAGCTACCCTGGAGTAAAACTGCCCCCTAGGGCAGAACCATAGGCATCGGTTCTAATGGTAACTGGCTTTGCTAGGTCAACTTGTGTCAGGATGGGGGTCGTATAAGGGCTTCCTTTAACTTGCTGGGTGGCAAAAATAGGCGAAAGCTCCTACAAAGCTTAAGCCAGTGCCGAGCTACAGCAAATGACGTTGTGATGCCTGAGAGGACAGGCGTCGTTGGGTGCAGGCGTCGGTGTGTTACACTTGTACCTTTTCCAAATGAAACAAATAACACATTTTGTATAATTCTGTCGAGTACGCAGCCGATCTAAAATATGAACTACAAAATTTTAGACCATCGAAGACCACTGAGACAAAATATATCCCACTTGCCAATTCATGTTTCGTTTCGAGTATTTAAGTTTAAAATTTAGCGCACATACGCTGGCTCATATAAAATTACAATTTTTTGTTGATTAAAATTTAATTACTGTGTTAAAACATTTATATTACACTTTAGGTAAGTGATTTATACGATTTTGTTTACTTGAAAATAATATTTCAATACTAAATTTTGCAAAATGCTGCTTTTATTTCACCATTCATTATTGATAAAGTATTTTCAGAAATGGCCGACAAATTAACAAATTATGGGAGAAATTGTCATTCAAGCTAGTAGACATGACAGAAGACCAATTAAGAAAATGGATGATATTTATAATGAAGATCAGTATACAAGTATACCATCTGCTTTAGGTTCAGAAAACTATAACGATGAATTTCAGATAGCAAAGACATTTTCATTGAAGAAGAAAATGTACTGCTCTCAGCTAGTAATGATGAGGACAGATACGATGGTGAATGCGATCCTGATGATCTAATGCGCTTGTCGGATTTAGCTAACTCATGAGTCATGACACAAATAAATTACGATAAGTTAAATGGAACAAAATAAATAATATCAAGCAAAGAAAACATTTCAGGACGTTTTGTGGTGTTGGTTATTCTATAAAAGATATGAAAGACCCAACTCCATATAACCTTTATAAATCGTTCTTTACTGATGTAATTTTGCAAGAGATTGTATTTCAGACAATCTATACAGCAAGTAAAAATTATGCAAATTTTTTACTTTCTATTTAATTTTGATTAGTTTTTTTTTCGGTATAGAGGGTTAAAATATAAATGCTTGGTTTTTGATAAAATAGTTGTGTTCCTCAATTTTTATGCAATAAACTATTATAAAAGTGTCGATTGTAGAATGGATTTGTATGACCAGTTTTAGAAACTTAAAACAAACATTTTATCCAAACGTTTTATTTTCCTTTAAATTTGCATACCTCAAAGAGATAATCACAGAATAGAGTTTCACTATACCTTTTTTACTTAATATTTGTTAGCTATACATAACTGAATACTGTGATTATCCACATGGAACTAGTTTGATAAAGCCATGCGTCAAATTTATTTCTTTAATGATTATAATTCTTAGAAGACAAAGGTAAATTGTAATACTATTAAATTTGCTAAGAAATATCTATAACTACTACATCTATACATAAACCACCTAACATTCTCATATCATTTAACCACCTTTAGAGAATTTTAAGTTTAGGTTCGACCTGACCCATAACTGCATTCCATTAATCATCTAGAGTTGAACATGATTAACTTGCGTTACATTGTGCTATTTAGCCACAGCGTGGCGATATTCCATGATTATCAAAATCTATGCTAAAAGAAAACTGCAACACGATGCTACAAGCTTGTGTTGTGTGCATGTAATATCATCGCGCAACATCCTTTGATGCTTCAACAACATATTGACTTGCTGTCAAAATAATTATCAAGTAAACAATGGCGTACAACATTAAGCGTAATTTAAGTGTACTAGTCACGACAGGTATTTTAAACAAATAATTTTATTTGAGATAATTTTTTTCACAGCACACTATTCTGTGTATCGGGTTTTGTGTATTACATTAGAATACCCATTTATTTAGAAGAATTTTGATTTTTCTACTGTGAATTCTTATTGAACTGCTAAGTTATGGATATCACTGTAATCGTGAAAAGATGTATTTTCTAAATATCGTGATGAGTCGCCATTTTGAGATTTGATAAAGATGCAACTTTTTGAAAAACCGATTTTCTCACTTTTGAAGGCTTCTATATAAGAGAGTATTTATTATAAAACAGTAATTAAATTTTCGTAATGGTAAGAATCCCCGTCAAAACATTTTTTGTAAATCACAGCACTCTAAATGAAAAATGAAAATTTTCGGTAAAAACAGAAAATAAAAAATTAAAGAAAAATACATTCTGTTATATTCAGAATTCACCATAGATTCAAAAAATGTAAAAATGTACAGGGTGTTTCATTTGAAATAAGAAAATTGGGGTAACATCCGAGGAAACCGGAAATGCATAAAAATTGAAAATACTGTCTTCTAATGCAATTTTATGTATATAACAACATATTACAATTTCACCAATTTATTTCTATAAACAATAAAAACAGAGGGGGAGTTTGATTTCATTTACACTCGGTATATTAGATGTAGGTAAAATGCCATATCTTCATTTTGTGTTTGTATGGCTAATTGCCGAATACCAAAGAAAATCTATGTCGCGCTCTGATGTTACGCGTCGAAGTTTCGGAGTTACAGCACAAGTGTTTACTGCAAGTATATACGAGCCTTTAAAATTTAAAAAATTTGTTTTCGACCAGGGTGTTCGACGGTGAACTATGGCCAGCAAAACGCTGGTCTGATATTGTTTCTAGCTAATCTTCATTTTGATATTACTAAATTTGGGGCTTCAGAGCTGCATTAAAAACGTATCATTGAAATCTCTCTCATATTCACCACCGAGTTGTGTTTGTTTTAACGGCAGCACCGCTTGCCGCGTTAAAAACGGTGTTCCTGTCGCTTTTATAAAAGCGGCCCAATAATAGTAATAAAAGTACAAAAGGTTAAGATAAATTTACTATAATATTTATATAAATATAACACTTAAATAATCAAGTTGTCCCCTAAAAGATTGAAGACACAAATGGCATTATTGTAAGAGAATAATTTGCTGAAAAAAGGTAATCAAATTTATCAAAGAATGTAATCTATTTTTGTCTGCTTTCTGATATTTTAATGTAATGTTTAAACTGGCATACTCATATTTATCTACAAGATAAATTAAAACAACTTAAATATCTGACTCGACTAGAGAATACATCTTTCAATCGAATATTCTAAACAAATATTTAATACAAATGTTACTAGTGGAAAAATTTCTTTACCATGTAGTTATTTTTTTTAAACCCCTATTTAATGTCAGTCCGCTACCAAGGCCAATCACCGACGCCAGGAGATATACTCATTACTGCTTGTGTAAATACTGCCACCCCTAACTCCCGTCACCCCAAATATTTAATCCATTAAAATAATTACATTATGCCTTGAACATGTTGCTAATTGAAGTATTACAAAATGATCGTGGTAACCCAGACGAGCCGGGTTCAAATCCGGGTCGGGCCAGACAGAAATCTAGCCGGCAGATCGCAGGGAGTTTCGAACCGAAACGAAAATGCAAATCAAATCAAATAAAAAAAATAACTGTTAGCAATTACGGCAATGTTTAAAAAAACATACAATATAATAAAAAATTAAACTAATAATTAACCTCAAGTTACAAAATGTTCTGAGATCAAATCAAGCTTTCGGTGCACACCTAAGTAAAAACCTGTGTGTGATATTTACATCTTTATACACGTTGTATCAGCTATTTTTGAATATATTGTAATAGGTTCATATTGCGTGCGCCTCGACACTCCCCACTTTATGCCTGTCAAAATGACTAGTCTATCGAGTCGACGAACTTCAGACAAATGACGGTGAAATAAGTGATTTCCTCCATTGAATGCCGATGCATGCGCTACCTGTGTCACCCGTTGTGCCATATTCAAAGTAGCTGATACAACGTGTATTCACATATAAATACTATATCAAAATAATGTATGTTCCTATTAAGTTTTATTAATGGATAGATAAATTGGGCGTGTGTTTGTTGTCTCTAAATGTGTACCTTCCCCCGCACAACGTTAGTTTAGGGATACGGGGGTTGTACTATGTACTATCATTATTATTATAATTGCGTGTTTTTGTTTTTTTTTTTGTAGAAAATATATGTAAAGTTGTCAAAGTTAAAATAAACAACAATGTTGTTTAATTATCAATAACAACTTTTTAGGTAGGCTATGAAAGTGTTATTTTTAAAGGTTGCAATAATACAAGTGATTCTATTCTACTGGGCATTTCCCCAACAGCTTTCTCGTATTTTCGGAGCTCCTGCAGTCTAAGTGTACGTGCACATACAAAGCAGAACCAAACGAAACTTATCGTAGCGGAAAAGGCGGTAAACATAAGTTAGAATATCTTTGTTTCGTAGGTGCATACCAGAAGTGTGATTGAACGAGTCATCGCGAGAACCGAACGACCATTCCGCTCTAAGACAAATGACAAATCAGTTTGCCTTTAGGCGTGAAATACTACAGTTCATTGTGCTGAAAATCGTGGACAACACAAAAATATTCAACGAAATATTTCGGGTTCGTTACACCTAAATCGTTTGTGGATTTGTGTTTTACCACTGGATGCGCCCCTCCCCTTTTTTTCAAAGTACTTTCGCTTATTCGAAAGTATCTGTAAAATCTTTCGGGATCGTCTTGCAAACTTTTATACAAGTGACTAAATTCGCCAAGTTGTTTTCTTGATACATTCTTAATACATGTCCAAAATATTCTTTTCGTGTCAAAATGTCGTTTTTCTATTAAGGAATTTTTCAATAATAACAGAAAGGTTGTTGTGTCCATATTGTGACTATTCGTCAACTTGCTAGTGAAACAACTGAGAAATCCGCTTTGTAGAACGCATTCAATATGCACACAAATCTATAACGCTCGGTTTCGTTACGCTGCGCTCTACACGCATTCGCTCTCTTCCGTTTTGTATGTATACGTACACTGACCACTAGATAATAGACCGGGCTAAGCTGATGGATGAGGTATAGAGGATGAGCAGATCTACTCCTATCACTATTTTCGAAAGGGATGTAAAACTGTGGTTTCCATGTATCGGCGCGATGTGAGTACATTAATAAATCCCTACAACGCAAACTCTGATTTTGTGGTGTATTATCTCTATGTTGTTTTAGATAATTTTAAAGTTGAGACCACTGCGTATGATCGCATGTCGTGATCAAATATTAAATTTTGAAATAAAAATATCCCAATCAGACAAAAATGGAAAGGTTACATTTGTGTTTATTTGAATATCATTTCATTATCGTTTTTAACTGAAGACATTGTCTTATTATTATTAATGTAAACATGGTTTACGTACATAAAAATGGAAATCCCACTATGGCTACTATGTATGTCTATGTGGGCACGATTAAAATACATACAAAACATGAGAGAGCTAATGACGATCAGTATGAAAATAATCTTGGATGATTAAATTTGACGTCAAATTACGCTAGTCTGAAAGCCTACATTAATACAAAAATAATAGACACTGCAATAATATTGCTCCGAGGGTCAAATAACACGTTTTAATTTCCGGAACCTCTTTTCACGCTAAATGACGTCCGTAAGTATACATATTTTGTATTACATAATAACTATTCCAATAAAACGAACGTATCGGTTGATGGGAATTAAATAAAACGGTAATTGTTGGTTTCATGAATGATGATCTCGGTAAATAGAAATTACCTACTTGTTATTTCTAAAATTAAATCTACAGCTGCTAAAATACCCTGCGCAGTGCGCGTACCCACAAATATACATTTTGTTGTCGCATGTAGGTGGCCAGCATTTTGTTTTATTTTTATTTTTTCGAATTTTTTTGTGAATAATATTGATTGTTTTAATTTAATATAAAATATTTCGCTTTAAACTGCTGTTGTGCGTTGGTAAAAATACACTCAACCGCAAAATTAACCGGACACTAGGTTTTCAGGAAAATTTCCATTTGAATCAAACTAATTTTAATTGAATGTTCAAGAATAAATATTACATTACAAAATAAACGAAAATTTCACTTTAATAACATAAAAAACACATTTTTTGCAAATTTGAAAAAAAATATTAGAGAACTGCGAAAGAACATGCCTCAATATCGAGTATTTCCTCCTCGAGCTTGAATGACAGCTCGCATTCTTTGTGGCATGCTTTGTATCAATCCTTGGCTGTCTGCTCCCATTCATTCAGCAGCGCCTGTTTCAGCTAAATTACTGTATGGAACTCGCCGTAGTTCCACCTAATCCTTCTGCCTAGGTTGTCCCACATGCTTTATCGGGTTTAAGCCAGGACTCCTGGGTGACCATCCTAGTACCTGAATACCAACATCGTGAAGACACTGGCGAGTTATCCGAACTATGTGCGGTCGCGCATTATCCTGCATTAGGAAAAAATGTTCTCCTACAAATGACGTAAAAGGTACCATATGCTCTTCTAAACACTCCCTGATGTACCTGTCAACATTGAGGTTACCTCCCCGAAATGTTACAAGGGCTGTATGAGCTTCCAAAGAAATGCCCCCCCCCCGCCATATCACACCACCTCCATCAAACTGTACTCTAGGAGAAAAGCAACACTGGGTCGTCTAAACACTCTTTGGCGACGATCAGGTGAATACCTTGTGAAACGAGACTCATCCGTGAAGAGAACACATCGCCATTCGTTCATATCCCAATCGGCATGAGTTCACGCAAATTCTAAGCGCTGCCTGCGGAAACCTGCGTCTAAAGGAAGGCCAGTAGCTGGTGCATGAGGTGTTAAATTTTGTTCCCTCATCCTTTTTCGTACAGTATCGGATGAAACCAAGGTACCATGAACATCTACCAATCTTCTTGTCAAAGCTGTACCAGGAAGTGTTCGTTCTCGCAGAAATTGGAGTCGAACAAATTGGTCTTAAACTTCATTTGTTGCTCGTGGTCTCCCTTGTTCCGGTCTTCTTGAGTACGAAACAGTTTCCTGAAACCCTTGTATTTCATCAAATACAGTACTTCGTTGGATGCCAAGCAAGTTGGCGATATATCGGATGCTGTGTCCATCATTATGTAAAACAACAGCTTAAGCGGTTTTTCAGGACTCATTACGAAAAATCTCACAATAAAACTTTTCTCTTTTCTTCGGAAAAGCTCAGAAACACAAGAAACAGCAATCGAAACAAATTAAAGAGCAGTGTAAAAAAGTAAAACGCTGACGACTGAAAGATATCTAAAAAATAGGTAACAAAAGATTATTCTCGTGATACGTGAAATTCCAAAAAACTCGAAATATTATTTCTTTCATGTGTTTACATATGTGTATCCATATTAAATCAATATACTGAGCGTTTTCGCAAAATTGCCATAAGAAACCTAGTGTCCGGTTAATTTTGCGGTTGAGTGTATATGTGTAATAAAAAAAGGTTTTCAGATCAATCGGAGCAATAAAATTAAAATTTAGTAAATAATAATTATTACGTAAATAAGTAATTGCATTTTATTCTTGGAAGTAAATTCAAGAAATAATCAGCAGCAAGCAACACTACAGAGTCTTTCTAACGCGCTCATTGGGTTTGGCTCTTGATAATAAATATATTCATGAACGGTGTTGTCAATTACAGCATAAACAAAAATGTTCATAATTACATATAGTGGCATACCTCATTACCTCATTCCATTCTGATATCAACATTGCAAATTAAGCAACGAGGGAAGTTCTGATTAAAAACGAAAACACTTATCAAATAGGTATTTTGAAAATACTCTCTTAAATTTTTATATTTTGAGATAAGGGATATACACTAGACAACGTTATAGAAAATTGTAATGCAAGCAGGTATGGAGCACTCCCTCGTGGGGTTTGGTCAGTGACCTTAAAAATGTAAACATCAAAGCAAAGATTAGTTTATCAATTTATTATGTTCCAGAGAATTATATTCCAGTAAATGTTGGAAACAAAACACTAAAAACAGAGATAAGCTCATCAATGCTTATGTAAACACGGCTACCGCCGAATCCCCACTTTGTCGTGGGACAAAAATTTTGAACTTTCTTACATCGCAAATACACGGAATTCACAGTTTTGCACCTCTTTCGAAAAAAAGGTAACGGGAGGAGGTCTGATCATACGTCATCGACTAGCTTTGGCCCAGATTTGAACTTATATTACTATAAGTCCTTTTTTCAGGGAAATTTTGTTCCTCATCTTGAAGACTGAATAATATTGATATTAGAATTAACGCACGTTCATGTATGCGCGTTCATGTACGTGGTATCCATATTACCTACACGCACACACTTAATTCTATTCAAGCAGCAACAAGAGACATGTTCGACGGATTTTTAACTATAATTCTGTCCACACACTGGCGTACATGAACGTGCATTCATGTCTTAAGACATGTACGTGTGTCTGTAGGCACCTTAATAGTTGATTCATTTAAAAAAAAACTTTTGATTTATTTATTCAAACAATACATTTAGTTCTTCAAGAAAAAAATAATAAAATAATTATTAATACATTTTGTATTGCGTTCACATAATAAATAGTTGGCATTGTCAAGTTTATTAATCGTTACTATTTACAGCTACCGGTAATTTTATAATAAGCATATAGGACTGATAGGAGTAGTACAGTATATGACCCTTTAGCTTTAATTCCGACATTCGGCCTGATTCATCTTGCCTCCCCCATTTCCTACCAAGGGAACACCACAATTCATTAATTGTTACTGTGAGTATATAATATTAATAATAATATTGAATTACACGGATATAGATTGATCGAATAAAGTGGGTGTGTAACTTGACCAATAACTCAGTTCTGATGAAAGTTATCCTTATTAAAAACTAAAAACCATTTTTTTTCTACCACTAAACTTATATATATAAAATAACGGTGACTGTACTCGGTTTCTAATTTTTAATTAATTCTTTGGTTGACTGATTTTTTATTTACCAGTATATGGTTTTTTCACTAATAAAATAGTAATTATGTTGTTACTGTTGTTCTATTTATTTTAATTGTTAAATGTTACATTTGTAACATACCAGTTTCAAGTATCTCCGACAAAGTTTGATCATTACAAAATATTAAAAATTAATGAATCCAGATCTATGTTTCATATTTACTTAATTTATTTTATATATTTAAAAACATGACCTGAATATTTGGTTAATCCCCAAAGAAAATGACAAATAAAAAAAAACAAGTTGATGGCCACGAAAATAGAAATTTAAAGTCATAAAACTAAAATAGGAACAGGATTAAACGGACATGTCGACATACGAAAATAAATAAATAAAATAAATTACTTTTATTTACATATTTTTGTGTTTCTTTCCAAGTAACATCTCAAATTTACACTTTTCGATATTTTTTTTATTTGGTCTAGAGTTCTCGCAAATTTAAAAAAGAAAACCTTATAACGTAGCCGTTTCTATCTTCACTGTATTATTGTACCTACTTTGTAAGGGCGGCATGCCCCAAGATCTTGAATATACTGGGGTAGACATGTTTGCTTTTTGTCTTATTTGCCCCTTTGACTTTGCTACTCTAATCGAAAGTAGTGAAAGTACCCCAAAAAAAGGTCGTGGCTCCACCACTGCATGTAATAAACACGTGACCTAATTTTATGGGCGGGTAGTTTAAATGGCCAAAATGAATTGATATTAACTAAAGGTTAGTAATAAGTAATAAAATAACTAGTAAAAGACTTACCTTAAAGGGCAGTTAAATTGCTGTGTCTATATAGATTTTGAGGGCTTGATTGTTGCGCTTGTCATGTTTTTTTTACCTACAAGGGTTACTTTTTTTATTATAAATAATTAAACCTCACACTGCAAAGAATTTGCAAGTGTTAAGTTTTGATTATCAATCAATTTATTAATATAATTTTATGTTTATGAACACGTAATTTAACTAGACAATTTTGATTTGTAAATACCTTATTAAAACAAATATTTCAAAAATTACAAAGAAGCAGATAAATGTGAAAATAAACAAATTTCAAAAATGGAAACTTTAATATGACAAATTCAGTGAGAATTGCGGCAACCATATCAGATAATTTGAAATCATGTGTTTGTTCATGGTCACCCAAAAATCAGTGATTCATTAATCATTACCCTACCCTGTCGAATACAGCTGATTTCGTTTTTTTTTAGGATGTGCTAGAAAACTATGGAGATTAATGAGGAAAAAATCACCACAGCCACAACACTACGAATTAAATCCGGATACTAAACAATTGTGCTAAATTAGCCTACCTATTAAAATTGCACAGCTATTTAAGAGTGAATTTAACCTCAAATATTGGTCGGGTGTCACGTGTTCACCGTCGAGGGACCGAGGGCAGTACACGCGGCTAGACAATACAACGTTACTGAAATATATTTTAAAAAATTGATAACGATAACATATAAGTACCTTTATGTGGAAAATTTTACTTCTGTCTATAATTAGTGTTATTTACATTTATTTTTTAGATCAATGTTTATTCGCGGACAAATGGAATACCTACTCTATTAAAACACGTCTGGATCCTAATCAATATCTTGAGTATTACCTTGAGATATAAAGTACTGCCATGCCAAAATTGGTAATTGTAATTAATTTAATTACACTGTACGTAGTAAAGTAGTTTGTAGATATTAAAGTACATGCATAGGTAGGTACGGTGATGTAGTCTATATGTAGGTGAGAACGAAATTTGTGTGGCATTGCAAATGGTATGTTGTATACCGAATGCACGCAACACACAATACATTAAGCGCTTTGGTATTAAAATTATTTTCATAAAACATATGTATGTCAGACTCGATTGTCTACTTATTTTATGTAATTGAATAGAATTAAGAAATTCGTAGGTTGAGTGTTATGCTGTAGTGTCAAGTACTGGTAATTTTAGAAAAATCATTTTTTGAGACTCGTTTAAAAAATTATGCCTTATACTAAAATTGAAAAAAACCTCAGATTTTTCTTTTTCAAAAGTAGCTTTGTAGGTTCTTTGAGGAATAATAATTTATAACATAACTACAACAAAAGTAGACAATAAGATTTTAATCATTTGCTGACACTGATAATTAGGTATTTATGTAATCTCTGTTATCTGCTATATTCTTTTTGTAATTTTGTATGAACAATTAACGACTGAGTTTTAAATTAAATCATTAAACACCACAATAACCCCGGGGTGGGACGCAAGTGTCATTACATATTCATCATGGAGACAATAATAATCTAACAATCTAACATTCTGCAGATTATAACTGCATAATATGGAGGCAAATGGTATCTCTACACTGAATATGAAATCATGAATCATAAAAATATTAGTATTATTTAAGGTAATCCATAATCATCCTTACATACAGATACCCGTCTGAAGTTGTATGCTATATACATAAACAACTAAGTATATTATGTAGTATATCCCCAATAAACCGCCTAGAACAAGTATATAGTGTTCTTATATTTAGCAGACGTGATTAAGTGGCTATGCATGTGATATAATTGATTTACATTACAGTCATCTAACAATTAACGTATACTAAGAATATCTACAACTTTATGTTCTATAAATATAACAATGAATTAAAAATACCAACATAAAATTATAATATATCTATAGGTATCTTTAGAAAGTCTGGTTGCGATATACCAGCTATATCAATATCTCGCACGTATAGTGGGAAGAAAATTCGGTTTAATTCTGTAAATTGAATTACAAGGTTAGTTTATTCAACAATTTTGTTGTTCTACGTCAGGGATATAGGCAACACACATGACATGTTTCTACCTGTAATTAAATACCTATGACTATGTTATGAAATTAGTCACAGATATAAATTGAAATAAAGATAAAAACCCCGCGGGGTCTACTTAAAATAAATGATCCATTTCTTCCTGTGGAATTTCATTCCAGGCTACTTGGTTCTCATGCTGAAATTGCTCCAAATTCCTGGGGGCTGAGAGAAATAGACCAGTAATTAGTCTATGCTCACAAGTGCTCAATTGGGTAAAGGACAGGTGACCCTGCTGGCCAAGTAGAACCTCAATATCAGGTGCTTCTAATAATGCTTTCTTATTTTAATAGCAGTGTAGTGGATATGCCTATACCCAAAACTCCTCTGTTGGTCACGTGACCAAATTACAACTCGAAATGTTTACTAGATAGTAAGGGAAACATTTCACCGAGACCGGTAGCATGCGGTGCGTTGACGTACGGTGAATGCGGTAAGTTGGCGTATACGGCAAACCACGCAACAGACTTTCCACCAAGCATATCAGTTATATGTCATTACGACCGTGGACAGATATGTGGCCGAGAGCGAACTAACATATTTCGCTTTAACCGACGGGATCCTGGATTATCGCGCGTCTCGCGTCGCTTTGGCCATTTTCCCTTTACTATAACGTTTGCCGTGACTGACTAAACTAAAGGTAAGAGGATGTGGTGTTGACAAGGAATTTCAAAGTATACTTTATTAAGAAAACGCACGAAAAGATAAAAAAATTGGATTTGTCATTTAAGACGACTGGGGAGTATCATGTTATATGTGAAGAGCTTCTCGAGCATTGCTATTTTTATAGGCTGTTAATCGTTTGTCATATAAAACAGGTGGCTTTTGTGCCTCAGTTACCAATGATTTCTCCATTATTAAACGAGATCAACGGCTCAACGATCCGGCAGACCGCACTCAACTGATACACGAATCAGAACACGCGTCAATGTATCGTGCCGTGCCGTACTATATACTCGTATGACGTCACGTACTGGGCGCGATGCGTTCCATTTATTTACTTTATGCTTAATCCATGCGTTGTCGTACTTCAACGTGCCGCATGCCACCGGACTCGGTGCCGTGCCCCACTATGTTTGACGTAACGAACTGGGCGAGAGGCGTTCCATTTATTTACTTGATACCGCATGCTACCGGACTCGGTGAGATGTTTACTTGCGACTGCTGAACCACCTCGAACATGCAACATGCGTACAGTTTGTTTCAAGCTTATTTGCAACATAAAAAATATCGGGTTTTTTGACGGTGGTAAAGAGATCAAAGAACCCGACGTTTTTTATGTTGCAAATAAGTTTGAAGAAACTGTACGGTTTATATGTGCAACGACTCATTTCACTTGGAGTATCCGGCACCGGCAATGGAGCAAGTCCCTTATATCTGCATTGACATCTACCGACAAATATATGATATTTTGTGGAAAGTTTCATATTTAATGTATGTTCGCCGGTGTTACTATAGTTGTGATTTTTACTCTAAGTATGACGTCATCAAGCAATATAGTTCAACTTTGATCTCGCTGGAAATGGCAACTAGCGAACAGCTTTCCTCCGTTATATTTACTCCTCATCTGGAGCAAAAGTAAAAATGTTTAGTTTCGAGTAAAATATGATGACGTTGTTGTCCACTGGCGGACAAGAATCGGGTAAAAATATCTCGTTTAGAGTAAATATTGGTCACCGACGAACATACCTATTAATTTGTAATGTTTTAATCGCAGTTTTAAATAAAGCGAATAATTTAACATAAACTGAAGTTTTGCTGAATTTGTTTGAAAATAAATAGTGCGTGTAACATTAGCACAAGGAACGCGACATGAATTGTATGCTTAGGCGGGTAATTTAAATATATCTTTTTATCATTACGTTTTTTTAAATAATTAAAGTTTGTTTAGAGGGATATTAAATAAAATGTGCAGTATAATGATATTTTGTGCTGAAAAAGCTTAACCGCGCATAAAAAAAATCAAAGAGACGGCCAGGAAATTCGAAAAACAACGTATGATAAGTCGATCAGGAGCATTTACCCAGCATGCACTTTGAGTGGGAGTGATATGTCTGGCAAGAGCCGTGAGCTAGGTTGTATGTCTCTCTCAAAGTTCCAGTGAAACGGTGGAAATATTAAAATACAGTGTGTAGATAAGATCTTATGGTTGTTATAATAAAACAATTTCACTCATAGATATGTGACATTGTTCGAATTAACTATTGAAATACCAAGTAACAGTAGTGGCGGCTTGCTGGTGACGTAGTCTCCATTGTACCTGTGCCCGAGCCTCGACCTTGCAAGGCCCAAATTAAAAACATGATAGGTTTGTTTAAATCCATATAAATTATTCTGTTCTCGAAATGCTGTTTTAGTTTTAAGTTACGTTTGTTTTTGCATCCACCAGACTAGTGCTAAAGTTTCATAAAGTATTGCCCACTTCAGAGCTATAGAACAAGAATGTAAACAGTTTTAGCCCCGCCCCACTACACAAGCACTAGTATGTTATTTTTCCTTTATAAATCAATTCCTAGCTTCCCTGGGGTTCCATGTTTACGGCGAAATTTGCTATTTTTGTGTAATTATACATCCATACTTCGTTTCTAACCTATAGGTTTTGCTCTCATTTAGTTGCCTACTCGTCAAATCGAATTTGTTTAGTATTAAATAATCTACATTTACTAAACTATATTTAGTACAATAATAATATAGTTACTATCATTAATGTGTCATACCTAGGTTCTTATAAATTATCTCCTTTACCCATTGGCCGTTACATATTAATCATATAGGAACAATTAGTCATGAAACTAATTGTCAATTTCATTTTTATAATTTAAAGTTTAATTGGAATTAAAAACGTAATTATATGTTTGCAGAAATTTTAATTTTTAGCATAGTGCACCTATAGGTATGTAAGTCGCACTTAAATTTTAACAAGGGTTTATCATTTTGCACACACTTTAAAGTGAAATAAATAAACAACCATTCGATTTATGATGTAAATAGCAGCTTGACAACTTGAAATGGCTGATTTGAATGGTATTTTAAGTCCATATATTTAAACAGTGATAATAATTACCACTTGGTGCTTCAAGAGATAAGTTGGTGAGTCCAAACTTCTATTTATCATTTTTCAATTATTGATTGTAGATGGTACCAAAAAAATTATAGAAAAAATATTTGTACACAGCTAAAAATCTATTCTCTGTTTTTGTTTATGGACTCTTATTTTTTGAGATAACAGATCTTCCATGTAGTAATAATTATCAATAGGTACCTAACATACATCCTTTGGTCAGTACGAAAGCTGACTAGTGACTATTGTAATGTATAGATCTAATAATTTTATTAATTCCACTCATAATAATTGTCAGTTTTAGTAATTCATGTGCAGTGGAAAAGAATTTAAAAAATATTAAAAGTTTGGGTTTTATCTACAAATGAGTATTCATTCAGTTTTAAAAAATGTGTAGATATGGTTTAGCCTTGAAGTAACTGACTTGGATACCTACATTCCTTAATTCTTATTACCTATAGAGGCAGTCTTGTTTTATAAATTACAATGGACAAAAATAATTGCTTATCATATGTGGTTTTAAAGATATCCTATTGAGATGAATCCCAGGTTTTTAGACATGGCAAAAGAGAAAATGAAACGTCTACAAAAAAGACAGAACCATGTCACACGTGATAGAATAGAATAGACTGAAAAGAAAGGTGAAATGAAAAATAAATTATTAAATTATGTGAATACGATAATTTATCGAATAAGAGATCAGAAATTATCGGTTTGTATTTACAGAAACACGAGGTTGATTTATTGTTTCAATTTTAAAATTGCAAATTTTTAATCTATGAACGACATGTCACAAAACGCTACCCGCTATGATGGTTTTAAGTGTGACATTACTCTTGTAGTAAGCAAAACCTACGATTATCTTATCGTGCCTGTTTTGTGAATATTTGGACTGATTTCGTGTTGTTTTTTTCAAGTTTATAATAATCATGGAAACCTGTTTTTTAAAACCGTGCAGTACGAATTTGTCAAGAATTGACACAATAATGGTGGCTAAATTCTTTGCGGCTAATCCCGATTTCTGTTCTACCGAATTTAGGAACATTAAAACATCGGTGTAAGTATATAATATTTGTTTACTTCTAATTTTAAAGCTAACTATGTACTTACGTTTATAAAAGTGTGTATAGTGTAGGTAATTAGAACATTATTTATTAGGCAATCTTCAGTATAACCTCAAAATTACAAACAGACAGATATGTGAAAAACTTCACTTGTTTACATTAATTCCAAAGTTCAAAGCTATGAAAGTATAAGACAAAATAGTACTTACGTCAAAGTGATCCTCACAAAAATACAGTATCTTTTACTCGATAATAATTTTGGGTCTCCCTTGGCAAGTTGTAACCAAGTCTTTCTCATTTTAATGTCATCTGGCAATTTTATAAACAACTTTTGTGGTGTCTTTACACTTGTACTCTTGCAGTTTGGCACCAAACACCATGGA
The DNA here is from genome assembly GCA_029963845.1 of Rhamnusium bicolor. NCBI lineage: Eukaryota > Metazoa > Arthropoda > Insecta > Coleoptera > Cerambycidae > Rhamnusium > Rhamnusium bicolor. The sequence goes on along the minus strand of JANEYF010005706.1, from coordinate 917,055 downwards.
TAACTCATTATATTCTATGATAATAACTAAACGATACCGAGCGTTACTTGCATTTGATTGTTTACTACAAGAATGACGTCACAGTAGATAATGACGTGACGGCTCGTGTTTTCGCGCCAATTTATATATTTGAAATTTTGAATGCTATTTTATTCTTTAAAGCGATTTCATTTAAGTGAAATTAAAATTCCTGTGGACCAATACTACTATGATCATTTTAAGACAATTTAAAAATAAGTGTCAGAGTGCACCCAGTTTAATGACGTGACTTGGATTCCTTTTTCGTTTACAGTGAAGTTGTAATTTCTTCACTCTGATTCCTTTTACTATTAATTCTAAATGGCACTATTTACTGTTATTCTGTGTCTTTTTTACACGTGTGATGTGTGAGTGATTCTGTCTTTGTTATGAACATTTTATTTTCCCAGTTACTGTGTCGTACAGTCCCCATACTATATTTTTCTTAACATGATCATTGATCAGGAGTAAAGTTTTGTTTGTTCAGTTTTCATGTTTCTTAACTTCATTCGATAATATTTGTAAGATGTATTTCGTACATCTAACCTTTAATATGAAATCAAAAAGTACCTTATATTGTTGCTAGTGTAATTATCATTCCTGTCTTAATCACGGTTTTCTAAAAAATGTATTTGTTGGTACTTAATATTGTAATTATATTACCAAATTTAATATCGAGTTTTATTACAAAATAAATTTGTATCTAGAATTTGTATTTTTTTGTATACAGTGGGGCAATAGTGCGTCCGACTTGGATATGTCGAGTTCTATGATAGCTAGAAACTTGATTTAACAACATAAATAAACTAGACAAAAAAGTCTATAGCCGGAAGTTAATGTCGAATATAACAGGGTGAGCCAAGACGATTCTACAGGGTTAAGTAACACTTTTTTAAATGAAATGCCATGTTATATCAGAACATTTTTTGAAACCTCTTTTTGGCCTCCTTTCACTCCTGTATTATTATTGACTTTCTCCCAATCACTTGGATGTAATGATTTTTTTTGTTGAAATTATACCATTTACACGTGTGTATTAAAAATATCACTACAATCAAAACTATCGATTTTAAGAAAAAATGTGTTAGTATTAGTTATGAGACATCTGTGTGATGATACTCAGCCATTTTTACTTCCTAAAAGCATACAGGGTGGCCAAAAAGGATTTTTAAATTTACAACTTTTTTTTTGAACTGAATTTTTCAATTTTTTCAAATGGAAAACCTTGTATATTTTTGGACGATGTGATGTGTGTGATGGAATTGAAAAACGAACATTATTTGTAGGTACATTCCTATGGCTATTTGTGACCATTTTGAACAATAACTGCAAAATTCAGCAATGAGAATTAAAAAGGGGGGTTTTTCAAATAATTCAAGAGAAGGTATTATAATAAGCGTATTAAATGATGACCATAAAGACATCACACCAATAACAATCTAAAACTTGAAAGGATAATAAATGCTTTTAGAAGTATTACTTCGGCAATTTTATAACTATGGAAACCTCATTCCAAAGACGCATTGAAATGTGTCAATCAAAATGGGCAACAGTGGCGCACTTTTTATATATCTTCTCTTGAATTACAAAAAAAAAAATATTAATTCTTATTGTTGAACTTTGCAGTTATTCAATAAATCGAAAATGGTTCTAATAGCCATATGGATGTACGTACAAAAAATGTTCGGTCTTCAGTTCTACATCACAGCGTCCAAAAATATACAGGGTGTTCTATTTGAAAAAAATGAGAAAATTTAGTTCAAATAGTTGTAAATTTAAAAATTAATTTTGGCCACCCTGTGTACTTTTAGGAAGTGAAAATGGCCGAGTGTCATCACACAGATGTCTCATAACTGTCTTTAACATATTTTTTTCTTAAAATCGATAATTGAGATTAATGATTTTTTTTATTATACATGTGTAAATGGCATAATTTCAACAAAAAAAAAATCAATACATCCAAGTGGTTGGGACAGAAGTGGAAGGAGGCCACAAAGTGGGTTTAAAAAATGTTCAGATATACATTACATGGCATTACATTAAAAAAAAAATAGTAGAATCGTCTTGGTTCACCCTGCATATTCGAAAATAATTTCCGTCTATAGACTTTTTTGTCTAGTTTATTTATGTTTTTAAATCAAGTTGCTAGCTGTCATAGAACTCGACTGTATATAAAAAAATACAAATTCTAGATCTAAATTTATTTTGTAATAAAACTCGATATTAAATTTGCTAATATAATTACAATATTACCAACAAGTAAATTTTTTTAGAAAACCGTGATTAAGATAGGAATGTTAATGATCTTTTTGTGTAGTTTATCGTTTTTATTTGTTATTACATACATAAAAATGCCATATTTATCTAAACGTATAACTTAATTTATTAGTTTTGTTCAAAAACCTTCCACTTTAAGGTTATTTAAGTGAGACAAACTGCCACTGGCGTGGCAAACGAAAAGTCTAAACACACCTTTTGTCAGCAGAAGACATGCATCTGATAATTTTGAGAATTAAATTAGACGATTTCTAAGGTAATACCTACCAAGATTTTAAATTTTTGTGTAGCGATACGAGTAATTTTTTTAAATACATATATAAATTTTGAATGTAAATTTGCACACCTGAAAAACTGAGTACCCTCCACGTAAATTAGATCTTATAAAATAGATTCTATCCTAGTATAGGTAGAGGATTACATTATCATCATGTTCATAACAGATAGGTATAGCTAAAGTATAAAAATATACATCATGTTGTCTATCTTAGAGATAAATCAATGATTTTCATATAAATAATTATGTCATCTTTAAATTTGGGTTGAGCATATAAATTTCTGCGAGGTATATTAAAAAAAGCGATTTTTTTAAAATTATCTCAGAAAATAACGATACATGTTTTTACTAGATAGATCTATAATAATATTTTTAGTGTTATTCTTATTTTTAGTTACGTGACCATTGTCAAAACAATTAGAATATTATACAGGGTGTGTAAAAAATGTGGAATATTTCTTACGGACTTTTAAGGTTGCGGTTTTTTAAGACATTGTTCGAATTAGTTCAACACACGCTTATGAAGCCCGTTGCGTTGCTGACAATATATTTTTTTAAATGGCAATCCTGCTTTTTTGTAGCAAATCTGGTAATAGCAAATTTTTCTCCCTATGGTACAATATAGGGTTAAAAAGAAGTTTTTAAAGAAAAAATGGTTAAACGAAAACATTAGAATTTTTGTTCTAAACATGAATCATATTTTTAGGAAGTACAAGACTTGAATCAGTAACAATTGACAAAGATTGTATCGGATGCGTTCGAATTTTTTTAACTTTTCAGTTATTTCATTAGTGGCAGCAAACACCTGTTGATTCAAGCAAATACTTACCACCATTTGTGGAGAATAAATTGTTTTAAGAGGGCTAATCGAACCAGTGTTTGTAAGGTAATTTTTCAAAATTTATTTCTTCCATACGGTTTGGTCAAATTATACCAAATTTGTTGAAAGTGTATTAGAGATTGCACGTACATATATCTATTTTAATTTATTTTCACTTTATGTAGAGCAAATTTATACTGTAAATATAAGTAAAATTTGAACGTGATTAGCTCCTGAATTATGATATCAATCGGTAAAATTCGAGGTAAAATTCATACATGTCTTCTAGAATGAATCTTCATAATTATGCTCAGCAAGTTTCAAACTTTTATTCCGTACTATTTGGTTAAAATGAATTTTCTAAATAAGTATCTTTGTCACTACAAATGGAGCAAAGGAAGTGTTACCTCTATCGGGAATCGCACCTCAATGAAGTCGGTGAATAAATCGTCCAGTGAAGGTATAGTCAAGAGCAAAATTATTCAGCGGCGCATGTATAAAAAACTTTCTAGAGAGTGACACAGCTATCCGAAGCTTTTTCCCGACTAGGCCCCTTAATACATTATCATTGAAAATCATTTAGTTTTGGTATTTAAGGTTGGTGCAAATTTTCATTTTGTTGATTTATTTATTCAATTTCAATTATTGTGACACACTGACGTAGTTTTCCACTAAACACCAAAACACATTATAATGCACTCGACACGTGGTTCGCCAACCATCATATGGAGATGATTAAAACTGATTTTTAGTCATCTCCAGATGATGCCAACTTAGTTGGCGAAACGCGCGTCGAGTACAGTGTTTTGGTGTTTCGTGGAAAACCACGTGAGTGTTATCTTCACGTCAAAGCCACTCCAAAATTTTCATAACAACGCAACAACTTGACAAAAACATGTTTTGAGGGCACCCAAGACCCAAGTTTGATTTGAATTACCTCAAACTTTTATTAATGTCAAACCACTACATAAGGGCGAAAACACAACACAGCGGTGCGACGTCGCATCGCAGAAATCAACGACGTCGTAGAAATTTGCAATGCGACGTCGCTTAGTACAAATCCTGGGCGAACCCACAACACTGCGGTGCGACGACGCATCGCAAATTTCCACGACGTCGTTGATTTCTACGATACGACGTCGCACCGCAGTGTTGTGTTTTCACTTATGAGATCGGGAATGATTCTCTCAAGCAACGCACGCGCAAATCATGGAAGTCTGGTTGTCTTCTATACGCGACTTAGTCACGTTTTGCGTGTTATTGTTAATCAAATATTTATTTTTATATTTATGCATATGGCTAGATTTGTACTGCGGATTGCGAAACAGAAATCTCGTTTAAATCCTTTAGTATTGTATAAAAATGATTTATTTTATTGGAAAAAATGTTTTATGTTGCCAGCAGCTTATTTGGTTTTTATATTTAATTATAACACGCCATACATATATCAACGTGTCGCTTCTGGTATAGGTCTTCTGTGGCCGTGCAATGAACGTTCATCGCATCGCATTGCGGTGCGACTTCGTTTTTGCGATGCGTCGTCGCACCGCACTGTTGTGGCCTGCAACAGACGTAGGACACGTATTGTGCGGTCCACATCTCACTAGAAGCGTCTTCTCTGCGATGCCGTGGCGATGAAGTTTTAACGTTGCGTCATCGCATCGCATCGCCGTGCGACGTCGTTTTTGCGATGCGACGTCGCACCGCTGTGTTGTGTTTTCACCCTAAGAAGTTATACCTACGCATTCCAACACTTTTTACACACCCTTTGTTATTTGAATTTTTTTTTTTTTGTATTTTAAACAGTTATTGTGGGAAAGGTGTATGAAACCTTGGTAAGAATAAAATGCATCAAAGCGCAAAAATTTATAACGGCAACTAAATAAGATAAGCTGGATGATGATAAGATATCGGAACAGATATGTTGCGTCTATTGCCAACGGATTTTTATTGTGTATTATGTATGATTAGGTCTTTCCAAACAGTCGTGTAATAATTTGCATTCATATTTCATATGTATTTAAGTTTATTGACTCAATCCTGTAAGTAATTTCAGTATTTGAGTGATCGTTGTTGTTTGAAACTTAAGTTCTAGTTTGGTGGCACCAAATAAGAAACTAGTAAAGTGATGACGTAATTTCAAAGGATTGGTTTAGTGTAGATTGGAACAAATTCAGTTATAAAGTTTAAGGTATGTGTTTGACACAAACTTACAAAACTTACACGATGAGCCCTTACTGCTAAAATTAAATCAATTTTATTTTGTGTGTAGTCAAACTTTATATGAATTGAACGAATATATTTGTGATAACTCGAATGCTTATCGATTATCAGAATCATTAGAATATGAATTATTCAATTTTTTAATTCCATTATGCCTAACACTAAAAAAATACATTGTATGTTGCCGGGTGTAAATGCAACCTAGGTCACCCCCTTTATTTTAATGTGTTAAACATATAAAATTGCACTAGTAGACAATATTTTCAGTTTTTATTCACCTCAGGAAATTATCTCAACTTTCTTATTTTACATGGAACAAACCCTGTAAATTTTTTTGGAATATGCGATGAATTCTGATATCACAGTATACATTTTTCTTAGATTTTTTATTTATTTCTTTTTTTAACGAAAATTTTAATTTTTGATTTAGAGTGCTGTTATTTATAAAAAATGTTTCTGGCGGGGTGGGGTTTCTTTCTATTGTAAAAATTGAATTACTGTTTTATGATAAATACTCTCTTCAAAGACTATACTACTATAGTATTATCTTCGCTCTCTTACATAGGAGCCTTCAAAAGTGAGAAAATCTTTTTTTTTAAAGCATACTTGTCAAATCATAAAATGGTGGCTCATCACGATATTTAGAAAATACATCTTTTTACTATTACAGTGATACCCATAACTTAGTAATTCCATAGGAATTCACGGTAGCAAAATCAAAATTCTTCTAAATAAATAGGTAAATATCTATTTGCTACCTATAATCGATTAATAGGATATGTTTAAATTAAGTTCCTGGGTCAATATTTTGAAAATTTTGTGTATTTTATCATGGGAAAAGTTTAAAATTTATGTTCTCATTACCTTGAGTGTTGAATTTTTTTCTCCCTTATTTGCATATAGAGGTAAAAAGTGTAAATGTGAATCCTGGCACATTTTTTCACGAATATTACGCATCCCTTTACTAGCCAATTAAGGAAACTCTGGAGGAAAATGTAATCTCGCTGTAGAGATTTTTCCGATAAAAAATTAGATTAGGTAATTCAATTCCCTACCACTGTACGTATATTCGTTTGTTTTAGAATTCAATCCGATGGATTGCAGACATCAAAATATTTATGAGCTCCTCCACGTACGCTAAAGTGGATTTAATTTTTTCCTAACAGTATGTATTTTTATAAAATAGTTTTCCCATTCACTAACACAATAACAAATCACCACACACATATTCTAGATGTAATATTATTTGGTGCTGTATTTCTTGCACTGTATTCAAATGAAGTTATAATAATTATTACCACTTTATGCAAATACAGTACATATCACAATTATTTCACTTAAGAAATTGAATTTTCGTTTACACTACTCAAACGACAATTTCTATTTGTAGCGTATAAGTGTTTGTATGTCTGCCTATTGATGTTTAATGTAGCAGGTGATTCTTAAGTCGCTGATTGATACTGTATTGCGTTTGTCCCAAATAAAAGATTTTTATAAAGAAACTAGTAATTGTAAAATAATTTCATTTGAAATAATCATTTCTTTTGCTTATGACTAATATATGTTTGCATGTATGTCACAGGATAAATAATAAATAACAGCTTCAAACATGTCTGCTAGTCAACTTTTGGATTCTTGTGTGTAAGTAACCATTAATTTCCCTGAATATATATCTTTCTTTTTTTATATTAGTTTCTTTTTCTGGATATCATTTCTATAATAATAAAATCGCTATTTGGGGAATGAAATTAAAAGATTTATATAATTAGTCTTGTATTTCATCATTTTTAAAAAGAGCGATCATCTAAACTTATACAATCGCCGCCGGCTGGGGCAAATATTGATTAAAATGAAATTATTGAAATATCAAAGTAATCACATCTGTCGACTTTATTTTACAAGGCTTCTAAAACATGTAATTGCCTGTACAGTTTATTTAAATTTGTTTCAGTTTAGACGATTTCTCTACAGAAAAGGTTATAGAAGGATAAATAATATAAATAATTAAAATTTGAAATATTATTTGAATAAGCTTGGTTTGAAATATAAAAAGTACGTGCTTTGCTAACCGTTTATGATTGAATATTGCAGAAATATCCTTACAGATGGCACTTTTTAGATTGTGACTTAGAGAGATTATAATTATTAAGTACAACTATGTATTTATATGATAAAATGTGGTATTTCAGGGCCGACTTTAGCGTTATCGGCATCTTGGGCGAAATTCTTTGATGGCGGCACTCCCTGACCCACAGCATATTGCGGGCCAAATTGTTTAAGGATTTTCATTTATTTGATGCCTTTTTGGAAATTAAAAATATTCCATAGGCCTTAGGATGAAGAAATATGGCAATTTAGGAAGTCGCCCTATTTACCTTTACATACATGTTCTTAAGATGATCTCACCTATTGATAACCAAATGTGGTAGGGTTTGTTCCACTAGAGACCATCTTCGTTCTGCACCCTGTGTTTGAGGGTGTTTTTGGGATTAGTCTATATAAATTTTGGAGTACAACAATAAACTTTTTCTAATATTTTTGTGTACAATTTAAGCAAGAATAAAATAAGCAAGGACTTATTCGTATATTTGTATTTTAGTATAAATTATTATTTTTTTATTATTTTATTTCTCCACTTTGCCATTTTTTGGGAGTATGTGTCGACAGACTAGGTTATTTTAAGAACATGTTTCAAAAAATAACTAGACAGGTCGCCATATTTCTTCATAAAAAATCTCATGGGGGAAACCTTACACGCTTAGACTACTACCCCACATAGCACATTTTTATATGTGTATATACGATATTTAAACTAAACTACGATTTTCGCATTATACGTTGATATTTCAAACTATGTTTATACTGGGTATGGTCCATTCTTTTCATTTTCTTGAATTATTTATTATACTTAGTACGTACTTGAGTAGGTACAAACTATATTACCTGGAAGAGTATGCAATGCACATTCTTATGACTTAGGGTACGGACATGCTCACGGTGGAAGTCGCAATCGCGATCGCTATCACTAGAACGATGTCACCACTATGTAAACCAATCCTGCATCTTTCTCACACACCAAGGATGCTAGCAGCAATTCATCTTCGCTGTTTATATCGAGGTCTGGTGTGATGTTGAGGTCGATACAATAAATTTGCCTTTCCATCGCTGTAGAAAGGAAGGTGTCGTGGTAGTTTGCACCTGATTGGTTTACTCAGATAACTTGACACCCTTCCTTCATCGTACACTACACATCTGGCACGGAATACTGATAGGATAAACCTCTGGTATGTCCACTCATCATCGACATCCATCTCGACCGAGACCGATACCGCGAGCAACGAGGCATCTTCGGCATGTCCGTACCCTTATGCAAATTGTATGTATAGATTTACACATGTCAAGGTCTAGCTAGGTGCGATATCTGTTCATGCCCTCTACCTGACATCTGCCCGACGCGCTGGAATGGCAGCGCGATATGATAACTCTAATACTAAGTATCCGATACGCACTTTCAATTTAGGGGACACCATCTAAATGGGATGTAGGATACAATGTAAAATGGATGTACTATACACGTTCGGAAAATTTACGATTTGGGAACAAAACTCCAAATTCAAAAATATTTATTTTACAATTAAAATGAGCAGAATATTGTTAAGTTGGGCGGAACGGGGCTGGTACGGGCTTAAAAATAATAATAAACAATAAATACAACACCTAAACTAAATAATTTAAATGTATAGCAACATCAATGAATGAAAAAAACTTTAAAACAATATTGAAAAAACGAGGTATAATGTAAATTTGTGTATATAAATTTTGAATTTAGGTATACCACGGCGAGCCAAATTGCCACAGTAAAAAAGCTCGTCTTCAAATAATACTGAGATAGAGAGCGGGAATGTCCAACTCCGCTTATTTTCACGTAGAAAAATATTCCTGTATATTTATAATTTATAACGTTCGCAATTTGTTGATGGTTTTCTTATAATTTGGAAAAAAATTTGAAGGGAGTTTAGAAGACAAAAATAAACAGAAAGAAAGGACGAGAAAGGTGAAAATTTTGAATTTTAGTACCCTATTTATAGAAAGAACGGCTCCTCCCCTTTGAGGGGAGGGACGTGCTGGTCTAAAGAGATTGTCGAAATATTGGTAACGTCTGGTATGGTAATTTGTGTCCTATCCGAAAAGGCGCGTTGTACTTATTTGAGTGATGTTTTGGCGGTTGGCGAATTACCAGAGTTTAAATTCGTAGAATCGTTGAGAATTATCTCTGATATAGTTCACTATGGGTAACATGTCGTTGCAAAGTTAGCGCAGTTCCCTTAAGGCGGTGTATCTTTTTTTGAGTTATTAGGCGTAGAAATTGATTTTCTAAAACTTCCAATTTGTGTAACGTCGTCGCGCTCGCGGAACACCAGACCAGCGCAACACACGTTAGGGCCGGTTTCACTATCATAGTGTAAATCAATTTTTTGTTGTCCCTGTTTAGTCTGCTATTCCCCGCCATCAAGGGGTATAGACTCCTGGACACGGAATTTTCCGAAATATAGTACTTTATCCAAAGTTACGCCTAAATACTTTACTTCCTGTTTCGTCTCAATTCGAGTACCACCCATCGAAATAGGTGTGATAATTTTATTATTGGTAAATTTTCTAGTAAAATCAATAGACCCGACTTGGCGACGTTCACCTTCACCTTCCACTTGGCGTAGTACTCTGACGCCCGTACCATGTGCGCCTTTAGCAACTATCCAGCAGCCTGAGCATGATGACTGAAGCAGTACAGGTATCGTCATTGTACATCGCAAGCTTGGTGTTCGGGAACTGCGGAAAGGTGGACACTTATATGTTGTATAATTTTGACGTGAGAACCGACACCTGCGGTACGCCTGCTCTAATGTTGCTCTATGCAGAGAAAGTTTTGTTCACTCTCACTCGCAGCGTTCTGCCGTGCAAGTAAGAGTGTATCAGTTGGGCTAAGTGGCCCGGAAAGTCGTACCAGTGCAGTTTATAAATAATATCGGGCATAGCAGTGATATCGGGCGGTAACTCGCAGCCGTTTTTCGGATTTTTTGCTCGGTTTCAAAATGGTTGCAGACGCAGAATGCCATTGGTGATGTGCATAAGTTGGACAGTACCTTTTCTTGGCAGATTTTTGAGTATCTGATGATTGATACCATCCGATCCCGGCGCTTTCTTGTTGGCGAGCATCTTGATAAGCTTTCTCAGCTCAGTGGGCGTGGTCATGGTTGTTAAAATTTGCTGTTGCGTCGTAGGAATTTGGACTCCATGACCATATATTTGCGAAACGGTGTTTTCAATGTGGTCGTGATCTTCGTTGTTTGAGTAATTTTGTTTGTGTATTATTGTCTTTTTGCCCGTCTGGTATGTACGTCGTATGCGTTGTTTTGTAACAGGGCTGGAAACCGAACATGTGTAGCCAACATGCAGTTTTGTTAGTCTTGCTATGTTCTAAGTATGTTGGTGTGCTATGTGGGAGTGCATTCAAAACGTCTGATTTTGGGAATGGCTTAATTTATTTATAACAAACAATTGTATATAAAACTCCAGTAAAAGCCCATAGTTTGGTGTTTACTTGGAAATTATAAATTTACCGTACGTGTATAGCCAATATGCAGTGCTATTATTCTTGCTATGTTCTAAGTATATTGGTGTGCTATGTGGGAGTGCAATCAAAACATCTGATTTTGGGGATAGCTTAATTTATTTACAATAAACAATTGTATTTGCTGCTAGATTCCACCACCACCGCTTGTTAAAAGAAAACTAAAAAATCAACCTCTGAGGTGTCTTTTCTGACATGTTAACTCATTTTTAATAGCGGATCTCGTGTAATGATTATGAATCCCTGTTCTCATGTATCGTAATTCCGTGTTGTTACGCGGAATTTCAGGGTTTTCAGTATTCAATATTTTTTGCGGAGAGGTCAAACCGGGGTGAATTCAGCAGCAATGTAATGTTTCATTTTCCACGAGGATGACTTCAGCAAATGAAAAATTTTCAATTCAGTGAACGCCAAATACTGTACTAAAGCAATGTTTCCTGAAAAGCATTTTTTTGGCAAATTGGGTAGCGGTGTTTTTAATAAGTTAATGCTCCAGGACAATTTCACTTTAATTTTCTTCATAAATTTAGTGGCATGAGAAATGCTTTAGGACTATTGTAACGTCAATCTAAATTCGTCCTCTTAAAATAATATACTAAAAAGTACATACATTTAAGGGAAGTGCATCTTAAGACATTTCTGTGATCGAAGTTTTGATGTCCTTCCGCCTGAGGATAAATTATCCTGAATCTTTTTAAGACATCTTTTAAAGTCGGCTGAATCCCAAAGGGAACAGCAGCCTTTGATCTTTGTAAATTTCTGTATCTGCGTCAGATGAACTGAATGCACTGAAATGCTTTCAAATATATTTCAAACTATCTAACAACAGTAGTTAACTCTCTTAATTAATAGCAATTACTTAAACATTTGTTAGTAATTATTGAACTTTTTTAAATAATAAGTTAGTTTTCGGTTTACCTAAATATAAGCCTTTAATATTTGTTAAGGTTAGTGAGTTTTCATAATGCATGTTAACTTGTGTTGATTGCTTGGCTAAAAAATTTATGCTTTTGTAATGGCAGCTTGGTCAATAGGAGAGTGGAACAGAGACAGGAACATAGCATCACTCATACTGAAATCACGCAAAGGTAGGATTTCAAATCATTCTCACTACATTTTGCCGATTCATCGCCATTAGCGTTAAAATCCCTCCTCGTTCATTTTGATTTGCTTAGATAAATTAAAAGTATGTCCTTGTCTTAAATGCAATACTTTCAGCGTATTCCCTTTCTCAGAAAGAATGAATTGCCAAATTTCTGTTTATTTCTGGATTTAAAAATAAAAGATAAATGTTTTATATTGTATTATTTTGTCGCCATTGTTTTAATATGGCGGCCAAAACTCGAGAAATTTTTACGGAATTGAGCGAAATTCTTGAAATGCTCAAAGTCAAAGTCATTGAAGTTCTTGGCTCCTTTATCCAACTATACAGGGTGTCCCAGTTTTAAGTACCAACACGTTGACAATCGAGAGGGCCTGATTTTAATAGAAACGGTTTCAATAAACATACATCGTGTTTCGCTTGGAAACAGAGCGTTGAAATTTAATTTTTTTTTCTTTTTTTAATTATCTATCAAATAGATTGATATATCGATATAGAACTTATTCTAGCTTGGCACTTGGCGGCGCAGAGAAGCAATATCGCCAGTGTGGGACTGAGACGAACAAACCACTTTACAGGGAAAGGGCGGGGTTTAGATGACTGCGCATCCAAACTCAAATGCCAAACTAAATAGTATTGGAGTCCATCGACCACTTAAACCCTCCAATCTCTTTTATAATACACCACTGAGTAAGTTTTGATTTATCATGTGGAATGCGAAATATTTTTGCCAATTGAAGATTTTAGATAATTTGCTCCTTTTAGAAATTATTTTGCATAATTTATTCAAAAACATAATAAATCACTAAGGCGGTCCATTTACAAAGCACCGCCTGCCTGAGGTAAAATTAACTATTTTCACATTTTTAGTAATTTTATGCATGTTTTTGAATGAAATATTCAAAATAACTTCTAAACGGAACAGAATATCAAAAATCATCGATTGACAAATATGTTTCCAAATTGATTAGCCATTCCAAATGAACAATCAAAAAGTGTCAGTGGCATAGTAGAAAAGCTATTGAGGGTTAAACGTTGGACGGACTCAAAACCTAAGATATCCATTACAATAATTTACGTCTATTTACTTGTGCCTTATGATTTTCGTGCAAGATTATATTGTAATTGATTAATTCAGTAGGTGGAAAAGGTGTATAGCTGATTTTTGGCGTAGATGTTCATAATTAATGAATCAATAAACAGTATATCGTAGAAAAATATAAATTTAATCAAATGTACCCAAAATGGAAGGAATTGATTCCCTTGGGAACCGTTTCCAGGCATGAGTCTATTTTTTTAATTGTTTGGATGAATAGAATTTGCTCAAAATTATTCCACCCAAGACAGACACATCATGTATACTGGTATAATTTTTTTAAGAAATTATCGCTCCAAGGTATATTACTAACATTAAATGTAAGACTAATAAAAATTATTTACATTAATTTGTCAAAATATTTAAATGCGTATTGCTATGGAAATTGTATATAGTATCAAAGGCCTTGCTAAATAATACGTTGTTATAATGAATGTGTCAGATAATTTCTATCGTTTTCAAAGTATAAAAATGTAATAAAAGTCAAGAAAAATATTTTTTGTGGTTATTTACAAAGCAAACAATATTTAATTGTCCTTGAGGCCAATCTCTTTATTAATATAAGAGTTTTTTTTGTTGTATATTCATGGAAAAATTGCTCGTTTCATATTATCTCGGTGGGGGAATTTATTCGATGATTATTTTTGCACTGAATAACGACAGAGACGTGTGACATGGACGATAAAAGTAGGTACTATAATTTGTCGATGTTTCATAAATAAATTTATATAATTCTTATTTAATGTTCATGTAATCACAAGAATGTTGTATGCACTTTTTAAACGGTCTATGTCAATACTTAAAGCTATATATCTAGTTAGCAGAGAATACACTGAACATCTACCACTTGGTTTATAAGAATTTTCGCAGGTTACCTTTAGATTTGCTCAGGATTAGAGCTTGGTTATTCTCAGGTTATTTCAATACCCAAGTATAGTAACCGTGTATTTTTATACCTATCCGAAAGCTGTACCCGGATATAAATATTAATTACCCGGATAATGCGGAAGATCCCCGGATATTTATAAAGTATCAGGGGTTTTAAAAGTAGTAGGGTACCTAAGCTATTCAGTAGCATATAAAAATATATGCTTCCAGACGAATAATAAATAACATGGCGCCACTGTATAGTTATCATGTATGAATATGCTGCTTGAAAACAGGTCTGCATACCGACCTTTATAAAGTTATCTTTAAGATGGTGTCATTCTGGAATTTTGTATTGCATTTAAGTTAGAGCGCCAAAGTTAATCTGTCGATTAAATTTGGAAGTTTTTTGATATTAATTTCCATTTGATTATGACATATCGTATTCTAGTTTCTTTGCTATATTGCAACAGCTTGAGAAATACTAAAAATCAGTTAAAAAATAAATTAATTATCTAAGTAAGTGTTTAGCATATTCATTTTTTGTTGTTTTTAGGAGAATATTACAAGAACAGGGTCCAGAAATGCAGCATTATAAGTAAGTTTAAGCTGCATGAAAATGCTGTTTTTTGTTTTAATGTTAAGCAGAAATTAATATTATAATGTTTCTGTACAGGGGCCCAGATGTGTCGAGTTCTTTGAATGAAGGTGTCTATCACTCCCATAGCAATGGACACTCCGAACATTCGCCAAACTCTAGCCACATGTCTGTTCATAGTGACGAACCATTAGTACGAACTCAAAAACAACAGACCACACAACAAGTGACTACTGTGACTAAAGTGGTGCGGGAAGTACAGCAGTTGGGTGATCAAGCTGGAGAGTATATTCCGGTTCCTCTGGGGTCTTACCCACATCCTTCTCAGTACGTTGATTATATAGAACAACCCTCTCACCACATGTATTCCCAGTATCATCAGCATCCCCACTATCAGGACTATGATCACTACCCAAACCCCTATGGGGCTTATATGGGGTACCCAGCGGGTGCTGAACGACCGCCAACTCCTCCTAGTCCCAGCGAACATAGCGGTGATCCATCGCCCCTACCTCTTCCGTCACAACCAAATGCTCCATATCTCGGATCAGGATATGACGAGCTTCCAGAGCATTACAGAGTCACACCTTCTCCGGGTGGACCGATAGGAATAGATCCATACCAGGATGATTCTGCAGTAGTTTATGGTTATGTATCTCCTTCTCCATATGGCACAGCCCCAAGCCTCTCGCGTCCGTACGTAGATAGCCTAAATGGACCAGTCCCTGTTGGTGCTACCATGAGGATGTTTGAAGATGAAGATCTTCAGAAACACATAAGTAAAATGTCACTTCATGCGCATAATGTAGGTTTGCCTCACGAAAGGGCGCATAACATTTCTTCACCGGGTAGTATTGGAGGGGATGACGATCAACGGGGAATGCGCTGGCGTGATCCTAATCTGACAGAAGTTATTGGATTTTTAAACAATCCCAATAATGTTATTAAAGCCAATGCCGCAGCCTATTTACAACATTTGTGCTATATGGATGACCCCAACAAACAAAAGACTAGAGCTCTAGGTGGCATACCACCCCTTGTAAAATTATTAAACCATGACAGTATAGAAGTGTACAGAAATGCGTGTGGGGCATTGAGAAATCTGTCGTATGGTAGACAAAACGATGAAAACAAAAGAGCGATAAAAAATGCTGGAGGAATACCTGCACTAATAACTCTATTGAGGAGATCAAACGAGGCCGAAATCAAAGAGTTGGTTACAGGAGTTATTTGGAATATGTCGTCTTGTGAGGACTTAAAGAGAAATATAATAGATGATGGTGTGCTGACGATCGTAACTTATATTATAATTCCACATTCAGGATGGGACCCTCAAGGGAATCATGGAGAAACGTGCTGGTCGACAGTGTTTAGAAATGCATCTGGTGTGCTAAGAAACGTTAGTTCTGCTGGTGAATATGCCAGAAAAAAATTAAGAGAGTGCGAAGGTTTAGTTGATGCGTTGTTGTTTGTTGTACGCTGTGCCATAGATAAATCTAATATAGGCAATAAAATCGTAGAGAATTGTGTGTGCATTTTGCGTAATTTGTCGTACAGATGCCAAGAAGTTGAAGATCCAAACTATGATAAGAATCCCTTACCGACTCAAAGTAGGGTGGCAGCTAATTCTTCTAAAGGTAGTAAATAAACAGTTCTAGCAAGTGAAAAAAAAAAATGTTATTCCCTCTTTATTTTAGGTGAAAATTTAGGGTGCTTTGGAGGTAGTAAGAAGAAAAAGGAGTCCCAGTCTGCGGAAACGAAGGATAGTAATTTTGCTACTGGAAGCACAGGAGGAACAACTAGTGCGGCAGCAAGAGGAGAGCCAGTTCGTGGCATGGAACTTTTATGGCAGCCCGAAGTAGTACAGTCTTACTTGGCTCTTTTACAAAGTTGTTCTAATCCCGAGACCTTAGAAGCGGCCGCAGGAGCTCTGCAAAACTTAGCAGCATGTTATTGGCAGCCAAGTATAGAAATACGAGCAGCCGTACGTAAAGAAAAAGGTCTACCGATTTTGGTAGAATTATTACGAATGGAAGTTGACAGGGTAGTGTGTGCCGTAGCCACCGCACTTAGAAATTTAGCGATCGATCAGCGCAATAAAGAGTTAATAGGAAAGTATGCTATGCGAGATCTTGTCCAAAAATTGCCATCAGGCAACCCGCAACATGACCAAGGAACCTCTGACGATACTATTGCTGCCGTTTTAGCGACGTTAAATGAAGTAATAAAAAAGAATGCCGAGTTTTCACGATCCCTTTTGGAAGCAGGCGGAGTAGAAAGACTGATGACAATTACCAGGCAACGACAGAAATATACCCCTAGAGTTTTGAAATTTGCCGGACAGGTGTTATTTACAATGTGGCAGCATCAAGATCTGAGGGACGTGTACAAAAAACACGGATGGAAAGAACAGGATTTTGTAACTAAGACTGTGGCAGCTCGTAATGCTGGACCTAATTCACCAAACAACGCCAATAGCACCCTGAATCGTCCTATGGCGTCACAGAGTGGTACTAGATATGAGGATCGGACTATGAAACGTACGGCTCCGGGCGCTAGAGGGGTCGCATCTGTCTTCCAAAGGGTGAGTTGAGAGATACGGTCTTGCGCAGAAATATTTGTAATTGTGATGGTAATTTGTTTTAGAATGATGACATCCCAATGGCTGATATGACGTACCCGGAAACACAGCCTGTCATAGGGCGAGCGTATCCACCCGGCCCAGGTCCAAACCCGCCTCCAGTAAGTCACTAATAAGCCCACTTGCACAACCCTACACATCCGTGTCAATTTATCGCGTTTGATTGGTGAAGGTGAATGCGGACAAGCACGGACTTGCTCAAACTAGCAATTATGGCAACGCGTTGTACCTACCATATACATCCTAGTATACTAACGAATAACTGCCTCATCTATGTAGAATTGTAATGTTCACTTAGACTGTAACAATATCTTATTGTGTATGTACGTACCACTGGCCACGTTTTTACATTTATACTAATTTGTCAGGTCGGGATGCTGTGCTGTAATTTCTCTAATTAATATTACCAATATCATATACCATACCATACCATACCAGTACCAGACGCAGTAGGTCTTCCTTTGTATCTTTATCTAGCCGTGTCTGTATCAAATTATATTACTAATAATAAAGAAATCTAGCATAGTAGCGAGTGTAGTAGACATTGATGATTGATGCGAGGTGTGTTTGTGGCGGGGTGGGCAGTGGGCAACGGGCAGTTGGCAGTGGGCAGTGAGCGAAGGCCCTGGCAGCAGTAGCTGGTTGCGTTGCGGCTTGGCATCCATGTGGCGCCGGCCCATGTAAGGCCCAGGTAAGGCTGTGTTGCAGCTGCTCAGGGCCTTTGGTTGCTGCGTCAGCTGAAACGAGAGGCCCTGTCCAGCTCCGTCACGGCCTGCCGCAACCACTGACCCAGCTTATGTTGCAGCCGGAGCCTCTGTACGCCCAGGTAAACATGGAGAAGAAAAGAAATCGCCAGCCAAGCCTAGGAAACGCCAGCCTAAATCACCTGACAGAAGCGCAGACGCAACCGCAGGGGCAGCCACCACCGCTCACCAGTCTGCCTGCTGGGAAGGACTCCTGGGTCTAACCTCTCATACCCCTTGTTATATATCAATGTTCTGTCGCATGTTCAGATATATAATGCACTGATTCATATTAAATATGTAATATTTAGTTTGTGGTTTACTGTGATGAGCTTCAAGTGAAATTGCCTGTACATATTAATTTGCGTCAAAATTTTTTATATAAACACTATTTTTGTTTTATAATATGATTTATTTTAAATAAATTTATTATTATATACAACTTAAATTATAATCTTATAAACACTTAATAGGTGTATTAAAGAAATTTTGTTTTTATTATATTTTATGACAATTATTGATTTCATCTTAAAGCATTTATAAAAATGACTCATTATTTGACCATTTTAAACATACCATAGTCAATTTTAATATTGTTTATAATAAACTTATTATAATTTATTTTGTTTAATTTTTCAATTCCCCAAGAAAAATATGGTATAACGAGAGGTGAACAAATTTAAACATAGAGTTTTGTTTGTCCTTCAGTTATAATTGAAATTTGTTTTGCTTACCGAATGGACAAAATGTAATATGTATCTGTAGATACTGATCTGTTCCTCACTTGCTCTGAGATTTGTTACATTATATTTATTAAAATATGAACTTTTCTACAAATTGCATTCCGTTATTATCAATTCAAAACAATAAATCTGTTAAGCAAACTGAAGTTAGTTACTTATTCCTCTTGCCCATTAATTATAGGTAATTGTTGAAAATTAAAAAAAAAAAGTCTAATGCGATGTGTCTGTCAAGTCGGTTTTAATCAACGTACTAAAGCTAGCGGAGCTAATAAAGAAAATACATAAAATTCTGCATACGTATTAAATGTGTTGCACGAAAAGTCGATCATTGCTGTCATCTTGCCACAATCGTATGTTATTGAGAATTTTAGTATGTTGCTGAATTACTGCACTTAACAGTACAATTTCATTAGGCCACAGTTTTATGTTTTATCCAAAATAATGTCGAATTTTCTTTTCAAAGATAAACTGATATTCTAAAGAGGAAGTCCAAAATTTTGAGGAGTATAAATACTGTCCTATTTTTGTGCAGTTGTGAAATGTACATAATTCAATAACTATAAATATAATTAGAACTAAAAATTCCCATAAAATTTTTTACCAAATTTCGCTGTAATTCAACAGCTTGATTATTCATAGTTTCCCTTGGAAAGTAACGTCGATGTCAAAAATGAAAATCAAAAATATCGATAAGAACACAATGTGCTAAAGGCAGACTGATATTTGATACGGAAAGACTATTGTGTGTGCAATTTTAATTAAGTACATAAATATAATTATTGTAATAGAGGTTCTTTAGTATAATACTAACTATAATATGCTGTAAAGTATTAATGAATAAAACAAATACAGTATGAAAATATTTAAAAACTGCTTTTTTTATAAATTCTTGTGGATGTTTAAAAATTATTTAGGTATTATTCAACCAAGTTGTGAAAACAACCTCGAATCATATTCCTTCACGTTTATTAATACATTTTTATATGCATGGTATTATAGATACCTATACTAAAGAACAGATTTCGGTTGTATTCAGAGATGTGTATTTATATATTTATATAATGTTAACGTATCTTCTTTCATATAAATATATGAATATTCAGTTTATATGCCTCATAAATTACAAACAATATTTGATAGCCCAACCAAATTATAGACATTTTAGTATGCAGGAAGCTCTCTGGGGAAATATTCTATAAATATCAATTGTGATGTGATTTATTGATATATGTGTAAGAATAAATGATGAATAGTTATGATATTCATGAAATATGTTTTTGTGTTAAATTTTGACAGTTATTACTTATGTTGTAAATATGTAAACTATGTATTTCGACCATATAATAAAAATCTTCAGGAATTCAGATAATGTTATTCCTTTCCAAGTAACAGCCCCAACAAAACTGTGTGGGTAAACAATCAGTTGGTTTATGTTAGATGTGCTAAACGTATGACTAAATATTTCTCTTATCTGAGAGACAAGAAAGTTGTCATATCAGTAATCCATCCGCTTTAATTTATAAATACGCCCGGTGAATTTTTCCATTGGATACATATAGTTTATTAAATATAACAAACAGTACAGATTATGCTTATTTGGTAACAATTTTAAAATATTTTTTCAATAGTTTTTGTTTTAAATATTTACAAATCAGTATTTAAATGTCTAACAGCAAACTTTCACTAGTAATTTTACTCCGATGGAAACAGCAAAGTAAAATTCCTAGCGAACAAGTTTATTCAATAAATAAATAATTTGATATATTTTTTGGTTTTGATTTTTTATAGATAACAAATATTATAAATTATTAACACTAATAATTTGATTAATCCAACCAATAAATGATGATACTTTCACATAAACGCCGGGAACATCTATTCTTCCACAACCAAAACCCCAAGAAACGAGGCCAGCCAATTCATAGAATCCATCATCTTGACAAACCAGTGGACCTCCACCATCGCCCTTAAAAAAATATAATGTACTTAGTTGTTAAAGTCAATCTTTTCTGTCCGAATGTAAAAAACCTCGTATTGAATAGCCGTCAAAAGTATAGCTTATAACGTTGGCAGTGTTGACTTTCATTAGTTCGTTAGAGATGAAGATAAATATTGCCCCAAACTTCATAACTAACTAGCCAAATATTATTTAGCGAATTTACCGTTCTTAGCCGTTCTAACTGTAAATAGTAATTTTAGCTTGAGAGAATATTGTGTGGTGCTGCTGATTCTGGGGCAACCCATACAGCACAAGTACATCCAATGGACGTCCAGTGGATGTCCAAAGTGTGTTCACGGATCTCTGAATGCGTTATGAACATAACGTGGATGTCCATTGGATAAAGTTGTTCCGTACGTACACGTACAATGGATATTTTGATATGGATATTCGGAGGATGTCCAAAGTCTGTCGATGGACCTTGGGACTAGTTCTGGACATAAAATGCACGTCCATTGGATGTGTGCTGCTGGGAAGGATTCTCATAAAGCGGTTTTACGCATATATTTACTAGCATATTAGCATGCTGGCTTCCTTTAACGTAGGGCCTGTACAATTATTAAAACCTGCTGCCATCAACTATTTTACCAAGAGTCGTAGCAGGTCGCATAAGCGACATTATATCACCAATATTTGACATGTTTCGTTTTCCCATGAACTTATCTGTGCCCTGTGATATGAGGAATATCATTGCACTGACCAAACTCAAAATTCTTGTGGATTATTACCTGTCGATTCACCACAGTTAAGTCAACGCATTATGTTATAGAATATTGATTTGGTCATTGCGGTTATACCTTACTAGCTTGTAATACGGTTGAGTTCATATGAAAACAAAAATGTCCGCTACTATTGACGAGGGATAATATGGCTATAGGCAACGTGTCAATATCCTCTGTAGTATTTACGTGATATATGCATTTCTTATGAACATGTGTGAAGTGCAGAATATGAATGTTATGAATAATATTACCTGGCAGGCATCGTTTCCTTCTTCACCGCCAGCACAAAAACTGCTAGCAGGAAGAATAAAAATCTTTTCCGTAACTGCATTAACTTTTCTGATACATTCAGCATCACTGACTATTGGTATTTCTGCTTCTCGAACCCTCAGTGGAATGGGACCAGCTAAAAAACATGCTATATTGATATGCATCATATACACATAAATTACAATAACTTTCTTCTATATTGGGATTATTGGAAAACATATACGTTTTTCTTGTTTCAGTGTAAAACTCATTCACTAAATTTGTCCTTTAGATCAACCCTGTGTGTTAATCGCCACAGATATAGCGAATCAGTACAAGGAAAAATGAAAGCTAATACGATTTATACTGCTCCCTATGTTTATGATAAATAAATTATTAGTGTACCTTCACCCATGTACCCATATCCAGTGACAGTGCACCGTTTTCCTGCAGCATGGCTGACTCCTCGTGCAGGAAGACAAACTAAGCAAACCCCTTCCTTTAATTCAGCTTGGCCATGTAGTTTCAGTAGTGCAATGTCATTATCTAGAGTTTGACTATTGTGGTTATGGTGAATGTAGGTGGTTGCAACTCGCAAAGTTTGTGCACCAGGGCTTCCATATTTCCTCGTCAAATCGTGATCGCCCACTCGAACATATATAGCGTCACCAGAACGCACAATACTAAAATTAAACAGAAATATTATGACCTTGTCGAAGATTACACAAACTTTTCTTTTGTCAGTAATGGGGTGTACGATTTGTGTATTATCACTAAAGTACGCAAGTAAATAGTACATTCCAGGTTTGCACGGATCGATGGAGTAGTTGAGCACGCGATGGCAAGTGTGACTAGATAATCTCTCCATCGTCCCGCGGGTTCAAATCCTGCCACTGGCACTGGAATCGTCGGTGGGAATGGTTATGTCAGCTTTTCTCATAAGTGTAACCCTCGTCCGGGCAGCTTCGGCTTTGGAATCGAGGATTGTCTAATTTCTGTGATGTTTTTGTACAATCGTCATTAACTTAAAGCCACCGCCTTCCGAGATGTTCCCTTTAGCACTATTTTTAGCGAGGCGTGCCAGAAAGAAAGCATCTCGGAAGATGGTAACTTTAAGCAGATGACGATAGTCGATCGTACATAGGTAAGGTATACAACATGGTGAAAAATAGATGTTTTTGCAGAAGCACAATTTTAAACCTTCCAATGCGGCACTCGATTTCGCTATACGAGTCGTCAGAACGGCTGTGGTAACTCCTTGCGGCAATATCCGCTTCCCGCAGTTAAGCCCCAAAATAGTGCATGTTACTTTTCATAAGAAAAATATTGAACGCCGACTTGAAGAATGGTAAAGGACCTGTCTTAGCTAACCAGCTTGGATCAGTTACATCACAAACTCGGATATTTTAGCAGAGAACCTTATTGTATCGCACTATTATATCCTCTTATATAGTAGCATCACTAGTATTATAAGATGTCAACATTATGTAACAGTAATTCATGATATATCACCATTACGTATTTATAACATCAAAATGTTTTGTAAATATATCATTATCACTGCGTACTTAGGGTATTAATTATTGATATACTGAATACATAAAACGGTTCTGTTATAAAACATGTTCTTTATGGAATTTATTAATTATAGAGCAACTATGATATATCTTACAGGGAGTAATATATATATATATATATATATATATATATATATATATATATATATATATATATATATATATATATATATACAGTACAAAACAATTTGATTTAACGGGTACGCCCGCATAAAAATTGCAAATGGCAGAAGAATTCAAACCGTGGACACGTGTTTCTGACTAATTGGCTGTCATCAGCACGGTGTAGCTAAGTTAAAATGATGGACATAACTTAAAAAAGACACTAAAGGAAAACTACTGACAAGAAGCCAGTCGCACCTTTGTGGCTTCCACTTGGATAGCTCTATATGGGAGAATCGACCAAGCATCGCATACGCGGCAACTATAGCAACCTGCGTGGGATTTCTGACCCAGGAGAATATATAAGTACAGAGAAAAAAGCTGTATCGCAGGATTAATAATTATATCCCTGAAAAGATGAGGCGAACATTGCTGAACGCTAGAACTAAACAAGGACTCTCCTGGTGACATAACAGTTGTTTAGGAGAGATCCGCGTTTTTTGATAATGATGTTACAAGTTTTGGTAAGCTGGGGTGCTACTCTATATAACTGATGCAGCTTCCTATATGAATGCCTCAGCAGTGCGGGTGCGCTTAAAAAACACATAACGCTGAGGAGCCCTTAACAAGGAACCAATCAAATGTCTTTACAGCAGATGCGTAATTAGCAATTAAAGCGCCTGTGGCCAGCCAACAAAAAATCAAATAATTTTTTCAAAGCTTTTTTGTTTTTTGTCTAAAGGGACTGAGACTTTTGCACAGGATAGGCTGCCAAAGTTGCGTTTGAGGGGAATTTATTTTTTTCAATATCCACATTTCTTCACGATTTATAAGGACTCTTTGGTTTTGTCAGTTTATAGTTCACATATTTAACATCTATTCGATTTTTTAAAGAATTTTTTTCAAATCTTTTTGTTTTTTCGTCCAAAGGGACTGACACTTTTGCACAGTATAGTTGGCTGCCAAAGGTGACAGAGCATTTGAGGGAGTGTATTTTCATTTATCATTTCAATATCTAAATCCTTTCATGAGCTATAAGGATTTTTTTGTTTTTTTCTGTTTATACTTTACATATTTAAATCTGATTCGATCTAAAGAATTTTTTGTATTTGTATATGTATTTTGATCACTAGGCGTCCTGAACATCGAGAACAGATGCCGCTAATTTACTGGAGGTCTAGAAATTACTATTGTGCAGTGTTGTG
Source organism: Rhamnusium bicolor (assembly GCA_029963845.1). Taxonomy (NCBI): domain Eukaryota; kingdom Metazoa; phylum Arthropoda; class Insecta; order Coleoptera; family Cerambycidae; genus Rhamnusium; species Rhamnusium bicolor. The sequence continues at coordinate 892,167 of JANEYF010005706.1, read as the reverse complement.
TGTTCAGTATAATATTTATTACTCCTGTTATTTTGGAAACTATAAAAACGCTAATTAAAAGGTGTCACTTATCATATATCTTAATGTGTATGTCGCGCGGTGTCCTGAATCAGGCCCTGGTTTTTACGTCATGTACTATTTACTCGCGGATTTAATTATCGTAATCGGTGGCCGGTGCCCTAACAAACAAATCTAGCGGCAAAGAGTGAACAGTATATGTGAAATAATAATGTTCCAATATGAAAAGACGTACTTTGTTACACAGTGGGCTGCTGTCAATACCCATTGGGTACCAATAAGCGCTGCACCGCACAAATATTGATTTAAGGAATTAATAAGTGCAACCTGCCAACACCATTCTGCTTGCTCCCCATCTTCGCCTCCTACAACTCTACCAGTTCTGGCGGTCCCTTTCACCCCACATACGTATTTACTGTAAACTGGAGCTCTTGACGTGGTCGAAAGAGGTTTGGCTATTTCGGTCGCTGCAACATAATAAGAAAATGTGCGAACAATGGACAAAAACATGGTTGATTTAATATTTAATTTTATCTATATAAAAACCATTTAAATCATGTCAATTTGAGCAGTTCATTACTAACACTAGAGGGTTATATGTACAGTATCGTCTTATTTAAATGACCAAATCGAAAGTATTACTGGTTGCGAGGTAGGACCAAGGCCATAATTTAAATAGGTCAATTCAAGCACAGGTAATATAACCTCCTGTATCCCTAAATATACCTTATGGTGGCTTGTGTGGGAGAGGGCTACACAAGACAATTTCTGGTTTAGAAAAACCCTAGCTCCTCAACCGGGGATCGAACCCGGGACTCCAGGGTGAGAGGCAAGTGTTCTTATCACTCGACCACGAAGGCTACTGTCTTCAGTCTATATGTTCAAATTGTAACATTGGTCACAGAATGCAACCAGCAATTTGTCCATTTAATTAGACGATGCTCTACATACTTTACGATATTCTATAAACATTGACCAAAGCTTAGGGTGGATGTCTAGTTTATACGAAAATATTACCAACATGCGAAACATAAATTAATAAAACAAAAGTCCTTTAATTACGGAAACGTTAAAAGAAACATATCACATCAGTATCACAGATTAAGTGAACCCATTTATTGTACAACTTTGAGTTGATCAAAAAAATTTTATCCAGGGCAGGCTCAAGCATTCGGATTGCGCCCGTGCAAACTGCATTGGCCGCATTCTGTTGAAAAATCGCTTGTGGCTTTAGTTCGTAATCTTGTGCCAAATCAACAAAACATTACTACGCTTTAAACACAGCAAATTGGCTGGCCCCAGTTACTGTCATATTTCAGAGGGAAATTAATTTGTATCCCTGAATTCGCCCATAATTATTTCTTAATTTGCCAAGAGCATCAGATAGACAACTTACTTGGTGCTTGTGTTAATGACACAGATGAAGGTGTTGTAAATGACACGCTCATAGACTGAACAGTACTTTCGTTGACAGGAGATTCTTCGTTCTGTTTCAGTGCTTCTTTTATTTGGGATTTCGGTGCACAGCATTTCGTACCCGCTTTCCTGCATTTGAATATTTCCGTCATTTCTGCATTTCCTGTTGATAAAAAATAGCCATTGTTAATCCCTTATAGTAGTAGGGCTTCATAACATAACATAAACTTAAACACACCAATAATTTAGACAACTCCCAAGCTCAAATCCATAAGTAGAAGCTGCTCCGACATTGCCATCTGTCGGAGCTGGGAATCGAACACTATACAGATACAGTATAAATACTTAAATTTTAACTACCATTTAAAAAAAAAAATTGTATGGATTAGCTGTAACAATTGCACCAATGAAATGTTTAGTAATAACATTTTATATAAAACGCGTTATGAAATAAAATTAACCTGAAAATGTTCATAAGAAGGCATTCCGGTACTGAAAAAAATAATAAAGAGAAATTAAGAAAACTGACTTTCATAAGTTCCTAGCATATTCGATTTAATCTTTGAAACAGTGATCGAAATATAAAAAATGGGTATGTGGTTTTTATACTTTAATTATCAACACCGCTGGAAAAAATTGGTAGATAGATTAATGAATTTATATTGGCGTAACCTATTTGGAACCACGACAGCATAAACACACAAAATTTATTGAAAATAAGAAAAAACTACGCCACTACTGGTTGGAAAATTGCCGGAGAGAATTTGCGAAGAATAGTTTTTAAAATTTTGCTTTTTATTTCGGACACCTTATTCAATGCAATAAATAAAATGGTTTAATAATAACATTTTAACCCTTTATCATCGAAAATGCTAGGTACTTACTGAAACAAGTGAAACTTAAGTATGGCACGATACAAGAACCAGGGCATTCGTTTGGGCGCGGATCCAACGTCGTAGCAGTTGTAGTCATTGGTGGTAAATGAGGTTTTGGCCTTGGCTTTGGTGTGGACGTAGCAACTCTAGTGTTGTCGCAACAAACCGATCCTCTCTTACAATTGGACGTGTGTGGTATAAGAACAGAAGGTCTCTCGCAGAAGGCGGCCATGATATTTAATAAACAAAAGCCTGGACATATCGGACCTGGGTCACGTGTTGTTGGCTTGGGGGTAGTTGTAACAGGTCGAGGTGTTGTGGGAGGTTCTTCGGTTGGCTGAGGATATTAAATAGAATCAATTATTTTCGATTAGGTACACCATTTTATGATTCAAAAGATCGAAAATGATTGACCCGACTGGACATAATTGACCGTGAAATCATCGGACATGACAGTCAATCATATACGGTCAGGTAAATCATTTTGAAGTAATATACTGAAACGGGAACTCTTACTAGTAGCCAAGAATTAATCCAAAAAATATGGAGTTGATCAGCTAGGAACAGCCTAGGGATATCTGTTCTTTGACTGTCCCTTTACTATTGTGAAATAAATCCTGTAGAATTAGCACGGGCTCAGATAAAAAAAGAAAGCATTAGTGTCCATAATTATTTATCTTGGACAAGATGACAATTCATCGTTACTGTAATTCTGTGATTTACTCAAATTAGTATTTTTTATCATCTCCCAAAGTAAAATATTTCGATGCAAAAGATGAACAGTATTGTTTAATTTACTTGGCTCATTGGTCCCCAACCCTCTTGTAGATAATATTACCATATCTAACTTCTTCAGTTTCACCGAATTGATTAAAAAACTTATCACGCACGCTTGATGTTTAATTTAAGTGTTACTAAACAATAGGGTGTTTGACACTATGAAAAATAAATTATTAAATTATGTAAATACAATAATTTATCAAATAAGAAATCAGAAATTATCGGTTTGTATTCACTAAAACACGAGGTTGATTTATTATTTCAATTTTAAAATTGCAGTTTTTTAGCCTGTGAACGACATGTCACAAAACGATACCTGTCATGATGGTTTAAAATGTGACGTCACTCTTGTAGTAAGCAAAACCTACGGTTATCTTATCGTGACCGCTTTGTGATTATATGGATTGATTTCGTGTTGTTTATCAAGTTTATGATAAGTAACCATGGAGGGCGGTTTTTTAAAAGCAGACAGTTTGAATTTGGCAAGAATTGACATAATAATGGTGGTTAAATTCTTTGCGACTAATCTCGATTTTTTTTCTGCCAAATTTAGGAATATTAAAACATATGCATTTGTTTACTTCTAATTTTAAAGCTAACTAGGTACTTATGTTCATAAAAGTGTGTTTAGTGTAGGTAATTAGAACAGTATTTATTAGACAATCTTCAACATAACCTCAAAATTACAAACTTGACAGATATGTGAAAGACTTCACTTGTATATATTAGTTATAAACTTCAAAGCTGCTGAAAGTATAAGACAAAATAGTACTTAAGTACATCAAAGTGATCCTCACAAAAATACAATATACTTTTACTCGAAAATAATTTTGGGTCTCTCCTGACAAGTTGTACCCAAGTCTTTCTCATTTTAATATCATCTGTCAGTTTTATAAACAACTTTTGTGGTGTCCTGACACTTGGTCTCTTGCAGTTCGGCACCAAAGACCACGTATACGATGGGAACTCATTAATTTATACGATAAATAGAAAAACGATACCGAGCGTTACTTCCGCTTGTTTGTTTACTACAAGAATGACGTCAATAGATAGTGACATGGCGGCTCGTGTTTTTGAGCCAATTTATATATTTGAAATTGCGAATGCTATTTTGTCCTATAAAGCGATTTCATTTAAGCGTTGACATTATCAGGTTGACCATTTGTTATCCCTTATTGTTGGTACTGAAAATGCCCTTAGATCAGGACATACTCTGCCTTCAAAAGACAGTGTATGTAATAAACTAACAAAATTAACTTACCGGGGTGGTGATACAACAGCTGCCCTCGTTTGGACAATCTGCCTCGGAGTCAATATCATCACAAAATAATGCAAATAGTCCACTAACACACTCTCCACTGCACTGTTTAAAAAGAGGCGGTTTATTGGTTGGTGGCACTGTTGTTGTCCTTTTTACAATTTGACCTGTTGTACTAGAGGGTTTAGGAGTTGTCCTTTGTTCAATTTTAGTATAATTAGTGTTAGTTTTATTTGTTGGGTATATTAAGTTAGGAGGTATTTTGTCACCAAACGTATTACTTGATACACAACATCTCAAACCGGTTTCGCATAAGTCTTCGGTGTTGAGAATGGCCTCACAGTAGAGCGCCATTTTTTCAGGTACGCATACACCTTTGTACTGACTGCTGTTACAACCATGTTCAGGTGCTGAAATAAAAACGAATAATTGTTAATATAAATAATACAAGGAATTAAAAAATAAATTGACATGTTTTATATGCCTTAGAGTGCACATTGGACAGACAGGAAGTGGGCTGGAAAAATGATTTAAGAACACAAGAGAAGTTCTTTCAATAAATAAAATTCAACGTAAGCCACACACTTAATAGATGAAAAACATTTATTTATTCATAAAATAAAAGTCACGTTAATCAACATGTACATACCTGATTCGTTGATCACAGAATTATTCGTTTGTTTTTGATCGGCTATCTGGAAAACATACATTTATTTCATCAATCAGGGCTTAAAAAATACGAGTTGTTAGTAAAATCTAACTATAAAAGATGTAAATAAAAAATAAAAGTCGTATAATCTGGTGTAGATCTAATTCATGGTTCATGCTGAAGTAAATCTATATAGATTTCCACCAATGCCCTCTCCGGTCACATATTTTTCCAAAGGCGTTAAATATAGATAAAGAGAATACCCTGTAAAGAATTACTACTCTCTTTTTTACAATACTACATGTGTAGAATGAGAAAAAGCAACGAAACTGATTATTTACTTCTAACTTTATTCTCCCCTACTTTATATTTTTATCTTTTAATTACATTTTTGTTAGCCAGACAAAATACGAATTATACATTTCATGTTTATTTTAAATATGAAGCTTTCTTGTACTCAATCGAAAAACTTGAAAAGTTTTTAGAAAAGTCATGTATATACAGGGTGTAACTTAAGTACGTTAAAATATTTCCTTAGCTAATTGGTGGAATAAATTGAAAAGAAAAAAATTGCTGTGAAACTATGAGAGAGCAAAAAAATTGAAGATACAATTATTGCCTTTGATATTTAGTAAAGTTTGTTCATTAATATTGATTCTAGCAAGTTTCAGCTAAGAAATTAGAGAGACGGAGAGAGATTTAAGATGAGTTGAAAAGAGACACACATATGTTTTAAATCTGCTAGAATCAACACTGCTGAACACACCTACAATTGCAGTTGTCACAGACCTCTGTCTATGGCAGTTGTGACAAACCTCAAGGCAGCTGTATGTTACAGTGCGAGATTTGATATTAGACCGTAATTTCATTTTCGTTTGTTTATTATTGTAAAAAATGTACAAGATAAACTATCTGATCTACCTTGTACATATTTTATTTCCACATTTTAATTTTCCTACTGTGAATTCTTATTGAATTGCTAAGTTATGGGTGTCACTGTAATCGTAAAAAAATATATCTTCTAAATATCGTGATGGGCCACCATTTTGAAATTTGACAAATATACATTTTCTAGAAAAAACCGATTTTCTCACCTTTGAAAGCTCCTATGTAAGAGAGTATTTATCATAAAACAGTAATTAAATTTTTTGCACCGTCAGAAGCATTTTTGCAAATCACAGCGCTCTAAATCAAAAATTAAAATTTTCGTTAAAAAAATAAATAAAAAATCAAAGAAAAATGTATACTGTTATATTCAGAATTCACTATAAATTCCAAAACTGTAAAATTATACAGGGTGTTTAATATCCGGCGAAATCGGAAATACACAAAAATTGAAAATACTGTCTTCTAATGCAATTTTATGTGTATAACAACATATTAAAATTTCATCAATTTATTTCTATAAACAATGAAAATAGGTGGAGGGGGGTGAGCCAGGTTTCATTTACACCCGGTATACAGGGTGGGACAATAGTGCGTTCGACTTCGATATCTCAGGTTCTATGATAGCTAGAAACTTGATTTAAAAACATAAATAAACTAGACAAGAAAGTTTATAACCGGAAATTATTTTCTAATATACAGGGTGAGCCAATGGAAATTATATCAGAACATTTTTTGAAACCTCTTTGTGGCATCCTTTTGGTCCTGTATTATTATTGACTTTCTCCGAACCACTTGGATGTAATAATTTTTTTTTGTTGTTGAAATTATATCATTTACACGTGTATATTAAAAATATCACTACAATCACAACAGATCGAAGTCGGATGCAATATTGCCCCACCCTGTATATACACATGTGAGCAAAAAAAATTCAGATATTCCTTTATATTTATCTCGTTAATTATCCGATTTATTTCATTCTAGTCTCATCAAATCTCAGATTGAGTGTTTTTATTTATATTAAACATGATCCGTATACCTATTGTTTGTTAAAAAAACCTTTACAAGATTGACAATATGACCATGAACATGTTTTTAAAAATACAAGAACTGTGGAGTGTTAATCGAATAAATTTCATTTGTTCTACAAAAAGGACATAGTCTTTGTAAAAACTCGCAATTATTTTAAAGTAACGGGCGACTAATTAACATCGAGTAATATGGATAAGTACAAAATGTCCGTTATAAGAACAATGGGTAATGTCATTGCGAAATTATTGCAAGAATACTAATATCACTTTAGATCCATGTAGCAATGCCAACATCTACAGTTAAATCGGATGTTGGTCAAATAGACACACCAAACAGAAGAAAGTTTACCAAGCAAAGTGGTTAATAAATTTTCGATTTTGATTTTACGTATATAAAATTAAAAACAAAGCGGTACCTGATTTGAGGTAGTGGTGGTTGGTGGGATTTTTGTTGTTGACATAGTTGTTGTTACAGTAGTTGTTGTCCTCGGTGTCATAGTAGTTGTCTCAATTTTTGAAATAGTACTTGGTGGAGCTAAGGAGGTTGTATTGGGTTCGGGTGGATCCACACAGCATTTCATTGATGAAGACGGACATGTTACATTGTCTAATACGTCGTAGCAGATGATGGTAGCAAATGTGTGTACGCACTTACCCGGACAATCTTCTGAATCTGCAGTGCTTGTTATTGTATCCAGTAATCCTATAAAATTTAAATACTTGCACACCCATTCAGCAGAAATTCTAATTAAGGAAGTATCCTGTATTTGCGGAAATTATTTCAGTTAAGGCATCTTTTATGCACGCGATTTCCCCCGCCTGCGACAAATTTATTGCCCCGTTTCAAGATACATTGAATTAATTTTATGCGTTTGTCGTCCTTGTCGCGACGTTTCAAATTCTGTCGCGCTGACTTTCAAATCGCGTCGCGACACATGATCTGAAAGAGCACGGAGGTAAATGATTACTTTCATGCACAGCGTTTTCTGTGGTGATGGATTTATGCACGGATCCATTTTTCAAACAAAAAAATAACAGCAACGCACTGATTCGCGTATGCAGTCAACTCGTCGTTAACCGGCAGAAAACGCGTGCATAAGAGGAGGTTCAATAACGCGGCGATAATTTGTCCCGTCGACAATGCGGAGGAAATCGCGTGCATTAAAGATGCTTCAAGTGTTACATCTAAATTTCCAATCGTCTTCACTTCATTAAGTTTTTTCAATATATGTATTATGTTGTTTGGTTGCAAAACAAAAATATGTAAAGTAGGATATTAAGAGGATAAGAAAATTATCGACAAATTTCCCTGTTACGTATTCTATTTTAAAATACCGGAAGAGTGGTGTACAACAGAATTTTAAACTAAAAAATTGTTCGGTTCAAGTAACGACAAGCTGCAGTAAGCAGTTTTCAACGAGAACCTGAAGATGTGAGAAGTGATTCTGCAGAAACGTCGTTTAGGCAACTACGGCCACTCTAGGGACCTATCAGCTACGCGGGACTAGACCCGGAAATCCCACACATTCTATAATATGTGTATACAGGGTCCTTTAATATTCATGGAGCCACTCTCGTTTCTTAGTTATCCGAGATCCGATTTATCTAAAACTTAGGTGATACAATTACTTTGACGTAGTCAAATTTTATATCGCTCATGGTCCATGCACACCCGTAAGTCATGGGTGTGCAATTCTATGGTGTAGAAGGAGGGTTAATATTTCAATAAAATGTGTTGGCAATTTTTTTGTTTAAAATTCTTTATTTTTTCATATTTTTTCTGTCTGCTTGTTTTGTTAAAATTTTCGCCGAATCCCAAAAAGCATTTTGCTGAAACGTTAGGACAATGTCAGAAATAACATTCGGGCAATAAATAATAATAAAGTTTTCTGCACGTGTCCCTTTCTATTATTGTTACATTCTTGATATGTTTGAGATTATTTCCTTTTTTAAATGCAATTAGTGTGTCACGTTATATGCTGCGGTTCTGTAATCAAATAATAATACATTTTGAACGATGTTTTTACTTTTTGAATTTTATGATCAAGATAAAATTCTAATGAATTTTTATTTTGCATATCTTGGCATTATTGATTGCATTTACATAAAAAGTAGTTTGTGTAGAATTCTGCGGAGATCCGGCGAAGTGTAGTAATACATACAGAGATGGCGCTCAGTGCATGATTCGAGCAAATGTGATTCTTAATTAGATAATTTTAATATTTAAGTTTGTAATAAACATATATTAGATTAATAGACATATATAATGTCTATGATTTTAAGACTAATTTTATAAATTTTGTGAATTTAACAATGGTTAATAGCTAAGACTACTTTTATTTCGGTATTTTTTAAACATCAGTATAAGATATCATCTCAATCCTGGGAAAAGGAGATGTGCGTAAAATGTAGAATAAAAACGCTTAACATTCCAAGTAAGTATATACGCGATTTCTCAATTAGACTACAGGAACAGTACTTGTAGGATTCGTACTTCAATTGTGTCATAAAATCCGGTACAGTGTCACTCTTTTAGTAATTAAATCCATTAGACAAGTGACAACTCTAGTTTCGGGTTCAAAATATGTATACAGGGTGATTCATGACGAACTATACATACTATAATGATAGAGTGAGGCAATCCAGGCAAGTACCGAATGACCATTTAAAAAAGTCCTCACACAGTATTTACGAATATACAGAATGATTCATGGATTTTCGGCAAAAGTTGTTGTGGTTGTAACGTTTGAACCAGTTACGGAAATTAATTAATTTTACACGTCATATACTATTGAATGCCAACAGCCTCGAGCAGTCAGATTTCCAAAATTCCAGGGCCGTGTTATGAAAATTCTCGTTTCATGTGTTCACTAAGAAAAGTTCACCCTGTATATACTTTTTTAAAAATCCATATAGCAGTTTAAAAGTGCTGTACTTGATTTTTTTTCTCATATTTTCATGGGTTTTTAAAAGAACCGTCAAGTTTTGACACTACGATCCTAAAAGTAGATTTTTTCAACGTTTAGTAGCAATAAGAACAGTTAAAGCAAATATTTACCTAATGTACTTCCTACTATAATTTCATACCCAGAATAAGAAAATTTTTTACGGAATATGCACTTTAATAGCCTTGAAAATAGAAACAATGATAATAAATAATGAATGGGAACAGCATGAATACTAAGGACCAAAAATAATATAACAAACACTTCAAATAACAAAGAGAAATAATTCAAAAAAAACTACTATAATTTATATTCAAAGTGCCAAACCTCTTTCTTCACGGCATTTCTGTTGCCTCGATGCCAAATTTCCGACAGCTTTCCTTATCATATCTTGATTGTTTCTTATTGAATCACAAGCATGAATTATTCTTTCAATTAGATGATCCCTTGTATTAATAGGTTCATAATATACTAAGGATTTAAGATGTCCCTACAAGATTACAACTGGGTTGTAATCAGGTAAATTTGGTGGCCATGAGATAGGACCACCGCGACCAATCCACCTATTAGGGTAGACGTTATCTAAATGCTGCCTTACACTTAATAACAAATGCGAGGAGCCCCATCGTGTTGAAAATGAATTCCTCTTAAACCTGCCTCCTGTATCAGACCAGGTAAGATGTTACGAGGAAAATTCAAATAACTTTCACCAGTTAGACGTTCCTGGAAAAAGTGTAGACCTATTAACCTATTGTTTAAAATAACACACCAAACGTTAACAGAAAATTTATGCCGAGACTGAGTTTCCCTCTTAGTGTGAGGATTTTCTTCTGCCCAAACATGAGAATTCCTTGAATTGTACACTCCGTCTCTCGGGAACTGTGGATCGTCAGTGAACAACGTTCAATAAATTGGTGGTCTGTGATCACGGATCCGATTTGCAAATGCGAAACAAGGAACATTGTCTCCAGGCTCGAGACGCTGCACTTGTACATGATGAGGATGCAAATTTGGTTTGCTGGAGTACTCATTTTTGCGTACTCACCGCAGGATTTTCATTCGTAATATTAAAAATATTTTCCTGTTCTTCGGCCTGAGAATTGATTTCTCGTTAAGTTTATCTTTAGGGAATGAACCATGCTCATGGGAATATTTAAAAACTGACGCGGACATTTGGTGATTCGGTGCTCGAGGGCTAGGAAGTCGTCTATGGTATTCTGTTGCAACCGTTCTGCCATGACCATCACAGAATCCATAAATAAAAATTATATCTGCATATTCCTGGTTTGAAAATAAGACAGACATTCCAAAAACTGTCCCACAAACACTTATAAACAATAAAACCTGTTTCGCAACAAAATTTGCAATAAACAAAGCAATAATATCATATCATAATTCGTATACCCTGCTCCGTTCAACTTATATATTTTTCTGGTGTGATAAGTGAAATTAAAATTCCTTGATTAGGACATGGGATTTTCTTATTTATAAAATTATAATAGGAAGTAGTGGTACTATTGCCACCGATGTATAGTAAGGAAATATTTGCTTTAACTGTTCTTATTGCTATTATAACATTGAAAAATCTGATTTTAAGAAAGTAGTGTCAAAACTTGTAGGTTCATTTAAAAACCGATGAAAGTGTGACAAAAAATCAAGTACGTGATTTTTGTCGCTGATTCATGTACTTTTAAACTGCTATGTAGAATTCTAAAAAGTATATACAAGGTGAACTTTTCTGAGTGAAGAAATGAGAATCTTCTAATACGACCCTGGAATTTCGGAATTCTGACTGATTGAGGCTGTTCGCATTCATTAGTATGCGATGTGTAAATGGCCATTCGGTACTTGCCTGGATTGCCCCACTCTACCATTATAGTATGTACAGTTCATCATAAAATCAAACTGTATGCTATAAATGCGTTAATAGGATTGTATAAATCAAAGAAATAAATTTCTATATCTGGAACTGAGACAGGAAGTAAATGGTTAAACGACGTTTCGGAGAATTGCACCTGTCATCTTCATGTTATTGTAATAACTACGAACTACTGTTTCTCCCTACACTAAGGGAACCTCGTTTACGGAAATACGCTTTCAGAAAATTAAAGTTATTTTGATGTTGACAAAGGTGGTGGATTAGGCCTACAGGGGACACCACGTAAAAAAAAACGAGCTGGTTACTCTACCTCCTGGGTGGTTTGGAAACGAGTAATTTAAGCTATTATTGGCTTTACTAGATTATTTATGTCCGAGATACAGGGTGATTCACCATAATTGTCCCACTCTGTAACTTGGCTATTTCTAGACCGATTCGTACATTTAAAAAATGTGAAATCATTTTCTTGGAAGATTCCAGACGTCACACAGTGGACGGAAACGCCAAAAAGCTGGCCAAAATTAAAAAAATGAAGATTTTTTTTTTGAAATGGAAACGTTTTAAATCGTTGTAGTGGTACCCTTAGCATTAGAAACGACCGTTAATACCGGTCCGGGTACACTACCTGAGCGAGGAAATTACTTATTGTGCGACCGTGCAACGCGTCACTTCGGCAACTCGCAACGCTTCAAAAATCGATAAATTTTGTCTGCAGCGTAAAAATTCTCAAAGTGCAGTTTTCTGTGTCATAAAAATGGATTCTGCATCAGAAAGTAAGTACAATTAAAATATCTCAGTATCAGATCAGTTTATTTATATGGTAATTAGTAAATAATTATCGAAGTGGAGTGCATTTTTGTACATGCAACGATTCATAAACTCCACAAAAAAAGCCATAAGTTACGCGGTTGGTGATGGTTGGTCTTGAAACTTATTGGAATATGTTCAATGAACATTTTTTCGAAAGTGTATAAAAAATTAGCTGCATCTTTTTGCATCTTTGCGAGATATTGACCAAATTGTGCGGGAATGCACGGATGCATGCACATTCGTGCACCATAAAGTGGGCTCCTTTTGAATGCGTTCTCATGAAATGAGAACGTCATGCGTTCTCAACTCATGCGTTCAAAGTCATTACACATTTTTATTCCATTCCCCAGATCCTAATTTTCCCGAAACAAATGAAACACATGAATTCGCTTCAATTCAATAATAATTTTTGAACTATGTATATATTTTTGACCGTAATTTTTTTGAAATTCTATATGGGATTCTTTATCAGCGACCCAAAAAATCTGTATACAAAGTTTTGTAACAATGCAGCGATAATTGGCGATTTTTGGTATGTTTTGGGGGGATTTCATGGCCGCCATTTTGTTTTTTTCAAAATTCAACTTCGGATTCTTGGTCAGCGACACAAAAAACCCCTGTATGCACAATTTCAGTAAAATAGCTCAATGCCTTATATTTTGGCCAGCTTTTCGACGTCCACTGTGTGTCATGTTGAAAAAATAATTACCTACAATTCGAATGAGGTGATACTTATTGTTTTAAATGGAAACAGGATGTTCTACAGAAGCGAAATCTTCATTTTTCCCGATTTTAACAATATAGAATTTCATGTCTTTACCGTTCAGAGTTTTGATAATATTTTTAGTTTTGCTAATATCGATAAATTTATATGTAACAAACTGAGTGCAAAATAATTGCTAAGTAAACTTCGAAGATAATGAAATACCATGCAAGTGTCAATCTAAACTGATAATAGTTTGTTGTTTAGTTTATTGTTATCCAGAGACGAGTTTATTATTATCAAGAGAAAATGCCCTAATATAGCGATGATGTTAGGTTTGATATGCCTACTAATAGTGTATCACAATAATAATAAAAACGCAAGAGCTTCAGTATACAAGAACCTTAATCAGAATCCTGTTCCAAGAGGGAAAAATTTTCAACGTGTGTTGGGTAAGATGAAGGATACGAGGACATTAAAAATATGACGTCTGAAATTTCCCAAAAAAAATGTTTTCACAAGCTAAATTACGCGGGGGAGGAGACAATTATAGTGAATGAACCTGTAGTGCTTATTAAATGAATAATATCATTAAGAAAAACAAAACAGGTTTTTTATTTAGACTTTTTGTCGCCAGAGGTGCCATAAGCAAGTCATTCCCAGTTAATCACGCAAAAACGGTAATTTAGTCAATCGTTTAGTTTTAAGTGAATGGTTATGATGAACATGAATATAACGTATAGTTTCGGAAAGAAAGAAAATACGTTTTAAAATTGTCCCCTAACGTGTCATACAGTTTTAACGGTTTCAATATAGGTCACAAAGTCCTAAAACATACTTAAGTATGTGCAATATTAGTAAACATTTCAATAAAAAAATTAAAAAATGTTCGTTTTTGAGTGTCTGGCTAAAAGCTGATAATTTTGAATCGAATTTAATATTTTAAAAATTTTTAACTCGGGCGCTAGAGAGGGATTTGGGATAGTTTTTAAACAAGTCAGTTTTTCTGTCCATTATCATCGTTATTAGTGTAATTCCTATTCCCTCTTGATCTCAGGTACGATTGAACTAAAAAAATCGCTCATGTTTCTTATATACCAAGGATTAAAACCCAAATGATCAGAACTCTTTAAAATTTGCCCTCTTAATTTCCAGTATAGTTTGATCAAATTATGATTAGTATAATGAGAATAAAAAATGCATATAAAGTAATAATCATATAAAATTCTTTCAGTTCGCAAAATGACTAGAATCCTTAAAAAAAATTTAAGCATAAATAAATGATGTGATGAAAAACTTAGGGCTAATAAATTTGTCGTCTAATTTTCAGATGTTAGCTACATATTTTGCAAGAACGGACGATATGACAACCTAACCTAATTAAATAATTATCTAGTGGGGACTTGTAGGTAAATAAAAAAAGATTTTGTGTGTATGTTTACACGGAGTGTGTTTTAAATTCAAGATTGTGTCAGGTATAACAATTTATTAAAAAAGTTGTTTAGTTTCGTTATCTTTAAAACTGGTAGCCGGTGGTGGTGGTGGTGGTGGTGGGGTGGTTAATTGAGAATGTAGGGCAGGTTTAGTTGACCTGGAAAATGGGAGCCGCATTAAAAAATGTGAAATAGTGTTGTATTGCATTATGATAAATTTGTCTGTTATAACAGTAAATTAGAAGAGTACCGTTGATCGGCAAGGGCAAGATGTGTGTGCATCTGTGTGTGTGTTGTGTGTGTGGTAATAACGTCGATTTTGGTACGAAGAGAAAGGAGAAGTAGGAGAAGACAGACGTACCTGAGAGGAAGCTGCCGGCCAGAGAATCATCTTGAGCTTGCACCCCTAAAAACAACACAAGGAGAATAATTTTCCTGGTCCTGCACATGATATCGGCGTGAAGAAAATAAGACACTGCTCACACACCACACTCACTGTCAACACGAGCTCATTGCTCAACTACAGGGGCAGCAGGCTGCGACTATTTCATTCATATGCGCAACGAATTAACTGGTGTTCAATACAGAATGACTTCCAGAATTTACCGTTACCGGTGTCTTGTAGTAGTTTCGAACTCTTCGATTCTTTACTAATTGGTTCAAATTGTGTATGTTGCGTTCGCGTTAACACTAAACTTCTTGTTAATATCACTCAGTCACCTAGTGTGTGAGTTCCACTGGTATCGGTTTTGCTGGTACCCGCTGCCCACTGTCGGTGCGGTGCCAGTGGTGCTTCACAGTTATCTTGAGTCATCCAGAACGAGGCCCTGGCCTTGACATGATGGTCAACGACCCCCATTACCTTGCGTTCTGTAGCTCATCCTACACACCTACGCATTGTATTTGCTTGTTTCTTTTCCTGATAATGCAATGCAAATATTTTTTGCAAAAAGATTATATTTCACGTTGCATAATCTTCTCTCCCATTAGCTCGAATAGTGTTTTCTTTGTCTGCAAATTGTAACAAAAACTAATCGATAAATAAAGAACAATGCAAGTGATTTCCAATGTCTACCAACCGTTAAGCTTCCATTTACTATACTATTATAATAGTGTTTGGTCTATCACTTTTAAGGAAAAAATTTCGCACGTTCTTCTATTAGTTCCGGTTAAATGTTTATAAACATTGCCACTTTACAGACAAATTATATTGACTTTTCAGATCATCAGCACATTAATGCATAATTATGTTATTATGAAATAAAAACACTATACATTTTTTTAATTTTTGGTTCGAATAAATATACACATATACAGTATTATATTTTATTTGATTGGTTTGTTTTATATTATAGAAAGTGTTTATAAATTTCACTTTTCTGTATTTGTATATAAAAGATGTTTTATTATTTTTGTTCAGAAAGGAACTCTTATTTTCAAAAAATCGAAACACAAGTCGAATTTTAACAAAAAACAGAACTAATAGGAGTATTTTTAACACTGACGTAGTTTTCCACGAAACACCAAAACAAGATATACTGCACTCGACGCGCGTTTCGCCAACTAAATTGGCATCATCTGGAGATCATTAAAACTAACCTTATGATAACAATGTATCCTATTTATACGTAAACTATTGTCACGGTTCGGTGAACTGTGACCCACTAACCGATAAAGCGGGCTATTTGGGATTGGCCCTCTGTCACTATTCATACCATTTTTACACTTTATGATTTCCAAGCTTTCAAATGCATTCAGCTGTCTAGTATTTGTTACATTCCTAATTAATCTTAAATTGCTAATATCTATTTTATGGTTGTTCTCAAACGCATGTTGGGCAACACTAGACTTGTCTATTCTACCATATTTGAGATGGGCCATATGCTCTTTGAACCTGCTTTGAATTGATCGTCTAGTTTGTTCAACATGCTTTTGATTACAGTCCTTACAGCTATTTTCGTAAATCCCCGACTTTTCGTTTGTTTCAATTTTGTCTTTTGGATTACTTAAAAGTTGTTATAGTTTATTTCCCAATGAATGAACCACTGTCATACCTATATCTTTAAAAATCTTACCAATACCACGGGTTAATCGCGGCTCGAATGATATCGCTACATATTTCGGATTTTCTCTTTCATTTTGAAAAGTCGAGGAATTTCGAAGTGTCTCTTTAAATTTTCGTTTCCTAATTATTTTATCAGTTAAACTTACAGAATATCCATTACTCGCAGCTATATCTATAATCAACGCCTTTTCTTTTTCAAACCTCTCCTTATTGAGGGGGAAGCTTATTAGACGATGGACTAGAAAATTAAAACTCGTCATTTTATGTTGAGCACAATGGTGAGTTTTTCTGTATTGTGTAACTTTTATAAACAGTATGGTTAATGTGACATACACAAACAAAAGTTTTTTATCGAATATCACGATCAAGTCACAAAAATTGTCAGGACGAGAGTGCATGATTGTTTACATTGTAAATTAATAAATGTCATGGCATTACATTTAGTTTCGTTTAATGGTAATTTGTTTTCCATGCACCAGTTATTAATGTTATTGAGGTTATTCTGCACTTCGATACATTTTCAGATGTGATGTTAAAATATAGCTTCAAGTCGTCTGCGTAGACAAGGCAATTTAAAGTAAGATTTGCTACTATGTCATTGACAAACACATTAAAAAAGAGTGGGCCTAAATTTGATCCTTGTGGAATTCTTGATGTAGCAAAGAATTCATTAGACATGACACCATAGTATATAACATATTGCTTTCTATCACCAAGATACAAGCTGAAAAATGCGATAAGAGTGTCAGAGAAACCGAATACATTAAGCTTTTCTTGTAGTATTCTATGGTTCAGTCTATCGAAGACTTCGGAGAAGTCAGTATAAATGACTGTTTGTATACCATTGTCTATAGAGTCTGATATAAATTCTGTGATCTGGAATAGATTAGTAACTGTCGAGCGGCCTCTAAAGAATGCGCGTTGTAAAGGTGTTATGTGATGTTTAACATAGTTGAAAATGTGATGGTGTAAAATAATTTCTAAATTGTTTATTATTATAATTGGACAATAATTACTAAGTTCAGATCTAGCTCCTTTCTTAAAAACTGGGATAATCTTTGACAATTTCCATTGTAATGGAAATTTGGAAGACTTTAGTGATAAATTATGTAATATTGCAAGCGGTTTTGCAAAAATGGCAGCTTAGGGTTAACGACGAAGTACTTGGAAGACTTAATCCATTTCCATGGTGGTGTATATAAAACTTCAATTTTACAAATTCTTCTTACAATTCGGATGATGATACTCAATTTTTAACGTTCATATCACCGTCATTTTGGGCTTTAATATTGCCAAGAAAATAAAAAAGTAGGAACTCAGTAGCGATCCATTGTTTGTTGTAATAGGTAATCATTTTAAATTATTATGAATAAAGATCTAGTGTTAATGCTTTATTCATATGACATAAACCTATTTTGTTACGTAATAACCACAAATGTAAAAAATATAACGAAATCGGCACTGTGTAATTTTCAATTTCGGTGATGACACTCTTCTTGAGGATCGAAGTTTCTTAAAACAGCAGACGCCACCGCCTGAAGAATACCGTTTGTTTCTTAACAACTATATACGTTTTTTAAAACTTTTCTTTTACTCTTGGGCCAACTTAATAAAAATAAAAAGTAATAAGAAAAGCGGCAAATATGATAAATGGATATTTTATTAACAGATTTTTTTGTGCCATTTTTTTCCAGATTATAAGAAATCAATTAGATATTAACTTGAAATACCATGCGTTAGTAGAGTGTTATATATCTATTAAATTTAGGATATAATATATTTTATATTGAGTTATATATCTGCTTTTCGTCTCTTATTTTCTGGGTTCTTTATATTTATAAGTAATAAGATGAATATTGCTGATAATGCCATAGGGAAAAACCATCAATCAAATCATAATTTTTCACTTGAACCGTACGCTTTTTTCATTGTGTATGTTCACACAACCTCTACGATAAGTTTCTCCGTGATTAAATGTATATATCAATATATTATTAATTAGTAATAATGTTAATATATCTATATATCATTGTGCTATTATTTATACATTATAAATGATAAATTCAATCATTACAAAAACCAAAAAATTTGTATAAGTATATAAGTGAAATAAAATATATACATAACATAAATACCACATCCAAAGCCGGAGCTGCATGGGCGAGGGTTACACAGTCATTTCCTTCGACTTTGCCGGGATATGAACTCAGTAGTCGGCAAGCAGTAAAAACAGGAACGTCAAAAAGGATTAAATTCAGTGTATCAAGTATTTCTTAAGGGTATCGAGGTATTAAAAATAAAAATATATTTTGAAGTGCTTTTCATGGATTTATTTCACACATAATTTGTAATTTCTCAGATGTGTATTGGTTTCTTTCGTTTCTGAAATTGATCCATATTTTTAAACCCTGAATTTGAACTAGATTAACATAAGTTGTTCAGTTTGCACGTGAAAATATATTTTTATCGGCTTTCAAAAATGGTATTTATAATGCTTAAAATAATGTCTTAGCATTATTGAGGAGAGAGGGCAAGTGCTTATTCCTCTTATCGGAAGCTATAAATATTGAGCTTTGGGAATTTACATTGCAATATCCACTTGCTAGTAGATATAAACCTATCTACACTCTACACGAAGTTTTCCAAGCCCCTTATATACCCCGTGCTTTACACTGTATTCAAACGATTTGTCATAAAATAAAATATATAACGAAAAATTATATCTCAGTAGGTATATACTTTCTACACAACAGAACATCAACATGTTATATGTCCTAATAAAATTGAGGTTTGTATATAAAAAAGTGTGGCACAGTAAGGCGGTCGGGTCTTATCTACAATGGCAAGTATATTTTATGCAAAAAAATGCTTTGTAAACCTTTGTAAACAATTTTGACCTATAAAGCTCACATGTGGGTACTCCACTGTTATTCAAATAAAATACGTCATGAAAATGTTTCCTTCTTCTTATAACTTGTAACCACCTATTCTTGTCATTTGATATACGAAACAGACAGCTGTTAAACTGTTAATAACACAGTTCTTTGTATAAATTCATAATAGAGATATGGAAAAGCGTAATTTGAAGAATAACATTCGTATTTTTTTTATCTAAATGATATGAGAGGATGAGCCGATATCGTATATCGACTCATCCTCGAAAAATAAATTGAATATGAAATAATTGTAGGCACCATAGCCAAGTGGTTAAGAGCGCTTATACTTCCCTGGTAGCAAAGATCGATGGCTCGATTCCATGTCGAGACAAATTAAACATTTATTTGAATTTGTTTTCGACTCAGATGAGATATGAAACTGTCGATGTTCAAGAAGCGGTTCGGATTCCACAATAAATTGTAGGGCCTCGCATCTCTTACCTAATAGAAAATCTTTGACTTTCTTACGTTCGGTGACTAGAAAGGCGGTTTAGAGAATATTGTAAGAGTACCAAATAAGAAATAAATAATAAATTTTTAATTATACCTATGCATATGCAGGGTGTAACCTTTCCCTAATTTAATGACTTTTAACGAATTTTACCATTTTACTACCGCAAGAGTATCTGAAGCGGAGAAAGTTTGAAGAAGAAGTATCTATTAACCCTGACTTTAAAGGTCTGTAAAAAGTAGCTCCATAATTTTTTTGTTCATGGTAGGAAGGATGTCTGATAAACCGAGGTATGGATCTTGAAGCAAATCAAGGAGGACCTGGTATGCTCAATCTAGTAGCAACTAATATATTAAGACAAAAAAGCTGATAGTATGCAAACTCACGAAGGTTTGACTTATTCGTATAGCTTTATTTTGGAGTGAACACTGAACAGCCCTTGGCTCTGTATAAAAAACCAAATTTTTCTGCAGCTGGTTTAGCTGTATTAGTAGAATAAACTTTATTGCTGTAGATTTTACAAAAAAGTAACATATGTGACTTAACTTGGTACACTTTTTTGGAGAATGTGTACGAGTGAAGTTTAGACGGAAAGAAGTCAATCACATTTGAACTTCATTCCGCATTTTTTGATACGTCCGAATTGATCAAGTTGGTGTGTGTACATTTTGAGGTATACGTTTCACTTGCATTATCTGAGAGGATTAATTTACATGGAGAGTATTATTATTATTGGAACAATGCACAGAATTGGATATTGTAGAGTGTAAGTCAGTAATATGGAGGAAACACAGAGTGGGCCCTAAGACCGACCCTTGCAGAACAGCAGAATTAAGTATAGAACATTTTTTATGAGACACCATCCATCACAATATAAAGCGAATTGTACGATATTCAGAAACTTAAGAGAGCTGGCAATCCTTAAGATGCTTTAGAGGGATCTAAATCTATCGCTTGGAGCTAATTGCGGATGGCTTCGGATATCTGCAGATTTGAGATATTGCAACAGTTGCATGGTTTTCAGATTTCAGTTCAATGCAGACAGGTGATATTCAAGCAAGTTGATATGATACTATAATCACATAATTTAATCATGATAAAATTATATATTCTAAATATACACTACTGGACTCAATTTCATGCAAAACCTGCATTTAATGCGATAAGAAGTAAGATAATTAGAGTTTAAATATGTAGGAGAGAGTTCACTGTACACTGCTTCGTTGCCACTAAGGAGCTTGGTGCGATACAATGCGCAAGTGAATGTCGATTTCAGTAGTAGCGCAGAACAACTATCTTTGTCGTTTTCGGCTATTATTCCATAACTGTCTGCTGCATTAAACACAGGTTTTGCATGAAATTGAGTCCAATAGTGTATATTGTCCCTTCAACTTCTGGTTTGTATGTAATTTCTGGCAGTAATCCTGTTTTAAACAAGAAATTTATCATATCAGTAATGTTTTGCAAGTCGGAAAATCCATTACGAATTCTCATTAATACGTACATTTTCAAACATTCATTAACATTGCACGATATGGCTTTAGCCTTTTCTATCAAATAATAAAGTTGCTCGTTTTCTGCGGAACTGAATCATTTCCGGACGACGACGCACGTGCAACTGTTTTGGTTTTGTTCTTTCTCTCACTTACAACTTATCGGGTAAAGATGGGGATCATCTTTTATCAACAGGCACCTTGAAATTCTCAATTCCTGCTAACGTGGCTGGTGAGGGTGGTAACAACTAAGTAAAGCGTGATTAAATATCGCATTAATGTGAGAGGGACCGATATCGTTTGACGGAACCTTCCTGAAGGATGTCAGGATCGCTATTAACTTTATTGAATTGTGTGGCAACTTTGATTTAATGTTAGTCATTTTCAAACCTACTGGTTCTCTAATTGTTTAGTGGGTCTAGGGTCTAGTCAGAAAGTACAACAAAGACATATTTTATTAATCGTTCAAAAGAAATATTCTGGATACATGTTTCTGTCTCTTTAATGACTATGTCAACAAAAACGATATTTAATTTCACTTTTGAAACAATAACAAATTGCTGGCATATAGTATGAATCAGTGAAAATATAAAAAGATTTTTTTTAAATAATAGTAATTTTAGTAAAGCAGTGGTGTATTGTGTCGTAGTGTTTTTACTACAAGAGGTTGCTGTCCTCCTGTGCACCACCATTAATTCTACGCAACATTCCATTCCTAAAGCCGACTTCAGAGAACTGAAACGTATCGTAGCGACATACCCCACCTATTGTCGCTTTACTTTGTTCTTGAAGTTGGAATAATTGAAATACACAGCGACAGCCGTTCTGGCTCTAGGTAGGAATTCATAATGCTTGATCAATAGTGGCTGTCGCTGGCGACACGTTTGTGTTTTCTGAAGATGAATAAATACTGATCTTTAGCTGTCCAATTTTGAAAGACAGACGTGATTTGCTACTGTCGCCAAAGCAAGTCGCCAATGTAAATCGCCAAGCTTCTAATATTCCGCGATTCATTTTTTTGACTTACCCTGTAGCATCTGCAAATGGCCAGATGCAAGTTGTGTAATTAGCATTAAATTATTTAATCATTGAAAATCAAATTATCTAAATATTCCTAATTGAACTGAACATTTTGTATAATGATGCCTTACCTTGAATTGGTGATGCAGGTCGATATCCATCAAACGTCTTCTCATAAATTTTGCACCGTATTTTAGGTTTCACACAAAATCTGGATCTGCTAAACATTTAATATTGTTTTTTTCATTAAAACATGGTTTCATTTTAATTTATTAAATGGTACAATGAAGTACATGCAAATATACGATATAACTTTTCATTAAAAATGTACTCGTTCTTTCTTGATAAATTGAATAATGATCCCTAATTCATTTTTCATTTTGGACAGGGCAATCTAACACTTTTTGTGGTGCGTGTTTAAGGTACAGTAAGCAAACTGGGTCTTTTTCTGGAGCTGAATCTACGAATTTCAGGCACACTGTTCTTGTCTCATTTTATCTTTGCACGTTTGTGATTGTTTGTCTTGTTCTATCGTTGCGTCACATTTTCATTTCAATTGCCAAGTAAAAAATGATGTATACGATAACAGATTCATTAATTATTTTTATTTATTTTTAATACAAATTCCCATTGTTTAATTTCGACTTATACATACAGGGTGTTCTATAACTGTTGTCCATATGTTCATGGATCTGTTATCATATAGATAAAAATGTAAATACAGTGGATTCAAATCTGTCGTTTGAGGTGGCCATGGTATCTGCTTTTACTCTACCATTCTGAGCCACCCGAAATAATACGTAGATATAAAACTATTTGCAATCTATATATTTGCTATCTTTATCTTGCTATGGCTCCACGACTAATCGTGACGCTATAATTGGTATACATTTTTTAATTCATATAAGTACCTTTTAAATTTACACTCGGCTATTTTAATTATTCTCGCAGTTCATCCGTTGGTTTAGTGGTCACAAAAACTCAATGAATGCTCAAAGGATATTAATGAAATCTCATACATATTAGATTCTGTATATAAACGGGCTTCAAAGAATTAACCATTGCTGTGAATATTTCAATTGTAATTTTTTTGGATAAATTGGTTTTAGTTGACATGGTCACTTTTGCGGTTGACCAGATGCCTCAAAACAGATTACTACGTTAGCTACCTAGCTTACCCGAATATTGTCCACTTGAAATTTTTACTGTATGCTATATATTCCTTACGGATTTTGAATTATGTATCTGTGTTATTTGTGATGACTACTACTACCTCTGTTATGATTGAGGTTAAAACTACTTTTTAATTGCCGATTTTAATGGAATTTATTGACACGATCCGACCAAATGGCCTTAGCTAAGTTTATTAATTTCATGTGAAAAGAAATAGTTGGACAATAAAACCCAAACTGGTCTTTAAAATAAGTTTATTTGATAATAAACTTTACATTTTCAGTATATTGGTAAATTACATGCTACACATTTTAAATTCAGAATCGATATAGTTACATACTTTTGAAACATTTATTGGAATAATAAAATCATTATAACAAATATTTAAAAATTGTATGTACACATTTATTTGGTATACGACTCACGGTCTTGTTAAATGTACAATCGCGGAGAAAAATGTTGAAAAACTTTTGAGATCCACCGTGATTGTACATGTACCAAATTATTTTCTTTACAGGTAGCTGCAAACAAACATATCGGTTCAATAAATAATTCAAAACAAGCTTGCCTCAGTGCTGCAAAATTTGTTTGACAGTACGAAGTTTATATTAATCCCATCATGTCGGGACCATTTACGTATTCGTAAACGGGTATACACGAATGGGTTTAAGTCTTAAACATTTAACTATTTACAACAATTTTATACAAATTACTTTGCCCATATTCAGTATCCATCGTTTTGTTGCTGTTGAATTATGGTATACTATCAAATAGGCCTCCGTAGTCAGCACCTAACGCCTTTTATTAAAACATTTATCCAGTATTTACCGAAGTTAAAGTAGGTTTATGTTAGACAGCACTGAATATGTGTTAACATTAATTATTTTTAAGTAAATAGTCAATTCCTTAACAACACAACTTCTTATTTATTAAATAAATTCAATGATATGTAACAAATAGTGTGAAATATGAGTTATTTTATTAAAGAATAGCTTTTCCAGGAATAATTCGTAAATTTTGTATATTTTTTTGTCGCCAGAAGATGCCAACCTGGTTGGTGACACGCGCGTCGAGTGCAGTATATGGTGTTTTGTGGAAAACTACGTCAGAGTTATTTTTTAAACTGGAGCTAACATTTTTTGTTGAGCAAATATTTCAGATCAAATGCAAGAAGTAATTGGCAAATACAACGAGCGGATACTGCTATATTCACATTATCCGAGGACGTTAAAATGGGGACCTAAATGTGTCGGCTTGTAACACAGGACGATTGTCAGTCTATGACATACAGACCAATTATATCATCTCTTGTCATGTACCCTGTCAATTATTACGAATCTTCAGCTACATCCATGCAGTCAACCTAAATCAATTAGTCGTGAACCATTAATCTTGAAACACATTTCAAGAAAATATAGTATGTAACTATTAAAATTAAGTATTATTTCTTTATTTAAGAAGAAAAAGCAACCTCACAAGGGTTTTCCTAACTAAAAAAATGAACCCTTGCGTCTTTCTAAACTATTTTAATATTATTTCACAATCCTGAGACATGAAATAGTCGCGGAATAATTAGTTACTGAAGAGAGTTGTACTGATGTCGACAGATGTGTAGTGATACATGTAGTAAAAATTGTACGCAAACATTTGGGTAATTGTTAATGTTGGAATACAAAAAGTATCGGTTTAATACATTAAAAAAAATTAATTGTTACTTTGTGATAATCATTAATTAATCAATCATGATGATATAACATAAAAACACATTTTATTTTGTTTTTTATCACTTAAATAGTGATAAAAAAACAAAGTAAAATGTTATATAAATTTTTTTTTTAATTTTTACTATTTAGTTTTGTGACACTATAAATACATCTATGTCAATGGGGAAAATGTATTGAATTTTACGAAAGCGTAGAAAGGACATTGTACAAATATTTCATAATTGCCCATTTAAACTGGCAATTATTGATAAATGCCAATTTAAACTGACAATTAAGGATAATTGCCAGTTTAAACTGGCAATTAACCTTAACTGACAATTAAGGATAATTGTCAGTTTAAACTGGCAATTATCCGTAATTGCCAGTCTAAACTGGCAATTATGAAATATAATGAGAAAATTTATATGACATATTAGTATTTAACACGGCCATTGTACGTATAGGTGGTTATCGTTATAAAAAGTGCGTGAAATGGATTATATTGAATTTTACTTTTCATTGAGTCCTCAGCAAGCAGAAATTGTATCATAATTGCCAGTTGAAACTAGCAATTAAGGATAATTGTTAGTTTAAACTGGCAATTATCCACAGGCAATTATCCATAATTGCCATTTTGAATTGGTAATGAAGTATAATTGTCAGTTTAAACTGGCAGTTAACCTTAATTGTCAGTTTAAACTGGCAATTATCCTTAATTGTCAGTTTAATCTGGCAATTATCCTTAATTGTCAGTTTACACAGACAATTACCCGTAATTGTCAGTTTAAACCGGCAACAATCCATAATTGCCCGTTTAAATTAGCAATTATGAAATATTTTGTAGTATGTCCTTTCTACGCTTTCGTAGAATTTAGGGCCAGTATAGTAAATAAATATTGCAGGAATGATTACGTTTCCAGTAATTTTATCTGCATTTCTATCCATGTGTTTTACTCATATTTCACGGCTAGAAATTGATGTATCAGAAAACTTTGTCAACTACACTGTTAAAGAAATATGTATGTGAAATTTATACGTGTACTTATCTCCCGTACAAGCCAAAAATGGGGAATGCAGATGATTTTTTTTAGCCTTTTGGAAAATAAGGCCTAGAAATGATCTTTTAAGAAAGGTATTTGCTTATACTTTTTTGTTATTATTTCGTGCATTTGATGTGGTATAATCCTTATAAATAAAATATTAGATAATTTAATAAATTTGGCTTTCTTAAATAAAATAGGAAATATATGTTATTAAGGCATATAAAAGAACTATAATTTTAACAATTTAAATATCTTACAAGTATCATACAAATATCATTTAAGTCCATGCCTGCTTTAAAACACAACTCTTTATCACATAAATTCGTAACGTTATATTCTTTCACTTAAACTTCACTTAACAAGTTTTTCTCTAGTTTGTAATTTCAAAATTAAAATTAAATAATACCTATTTGGCAATCATTTTTTTTTATAATTTACGAAGATTCACATGATTGCATGAAAAATCATTCTTAAGTAATATTACCTTATATAACTACCACTTTTAATTAAAATTTTGTTTTATATACAATTGTCTTAAATTTTAACAAATAACATCTATCAAATAATAAATTGTTTAATTTTTCGAAATTTGAGAGAGTTAATGGAAAATTCAAACTGTTCTGAAGTATAGAAAGAACCCTGAAAAAGTACACCGTTCAATGAAAAAAAATGACAACACTGAAATACAATATTACTACGTATTCTTTTCTTTTTTTTTAAATTCTGAACCAGTGGTTATATTGAATTAATTATATACAAATTAAGTGTTATAATTAGATAGCTACCTCACAGACACCGGCCGTGGATCAAAGTTGCTGAAGTAGCATGAGGTATAAATGTATGAAATAATTATTAAAGCTAAAATATTTAGTGAACTATTAGATAACCCTGCTGACCCGGTTTGCATAGCGGCTGGTCTTTCACCTGAAAATAAAAGAGAAAATTAGTTACTAGAAGCGTTACGGGTATTTCATTTTGTATTTGCGACGGCTTTAATACATATCCTATTTTATATTCTTTTGTTTAACTTCACGTTTACTGACCTAGAATAATTAATGAATTTAATGGTTTATATATTATATACAGGGTGTTCGGTGAATAATTAAATAATTTATCTGAGGTATCTTATTTATACCGGTCACATTATATTTTGAATCGTATTTTAAAAAATGGGAAAGAATTATAAAGGCTGTTTGTCACTGTGATATTTACGAAATATCTTCATAAGAGTAAAACTAGCAAAAAATTTACAAAATAATTATTGGAAACATTATTTTCAACTCTCCCTACTGTAAGCATGAAATCTGTGCCGATATATGCGCAGCAGTCACAATACTTTTTCTTGTTGTATTTTAAATTAAGGCTATAATCACACACAAACACCAACAATAGCGACTAATTTTATTGTATTTATAATTAATGAAAACAAAGAAGCATGTGATTGTCATTTTTTGGCCGTCAGTTTGAGGGCGACAGCCGTAGAGCTTGGTGTAAAAAACATTAGGTGGAACACTAAAATGCTAGGGGCGATGTAGAACGATGAGAAAGGTAAAGTAACGGGTACTGCGGCTAGTAGTTGGGTTGGTATCAACCGGTGGAACACCGTAGCCTTGCCCCAGTCTTCTAGCAGTTCTAGCGGCTTCCCAACAAACACTTTCCATAAAATTAGCTATAACTCGACTTGGTAAAAGACGAATTTACTTATTGAAGTAGTTATGACGTAAGATTGACCGGAAAAATTCACTTCCTAAAGAAATTTACCTATTGGTTTTACTTTATATTTAAATTTACGTAAATAATACCAATAAATCTACCTCATACACTATTTTGCTTAAAAGTACTTGTTAACTAAAGCAGCAAGGGAAAAAACTAAAAAAATCTACAACAAATTACCTTGAAGGTAATAGGAAGTAGGTAGTATAATTAGGTAATATTTACCTTTTTGGTGACTGGAAATCGTCATAATGGTGGAATATTCTAACTAGGTAGATTTTGTTGGAAATTATATGTAATTATACCTACATAGTAACCTATTTGGTCGCCTTTATTACGCTCCTTTAAAGTAATATTAGGTCGACAACGTCGATATATTCTACCTAGCTTATCTTCCTGACTTCAACCATTTAGTCAATTATCATTTGTAGTTACATTTTCAAAGGCGGTTAACCTTAACGTCAAATTATCGGAAGACGCCATATTTGTTTTACCACAGTTGTAGTAAGATTTGAAATTGAAATTTTCGAAATGATTTTGTATGGAAACGAACTGATGAAGAAATTAAAAAAATACATAATTATACTTGCTAAGTCATATTCAACAAGTATAACATACTTAAACTATAATTATAATTTTATTTACTTGATAATAGGAATTTTCATATCGATAAATATTTTGGAGGCGCATGGGTATTTTTGGAAGTACAGGTGCTAATATGCGGGAAAGAATTGTCTACGCATTTATTTCAACAACCGGGAACTGGATACTACGGTATTAAATTGGATTTATTGTTATCACCGACATTCATTTATTTTCTATTTTACTACGAATTAGGTGTCTTCTCAATTTTGTAGATGACTGTCAATAATGTTGCTAGTACTTATAATGAAAAATAAAAATAAGTATGAAATTCTTCTTTTTTTTTTTTACTATGAGTCATTTGTCATTTGCACATAAATTCGTATATTTTACCTAAAACTAGTCAATTCGATGTCGATTTGACGTCGAAATGAAGTCAAATATACCTAAATACGGATTAGTAACTAAACATACTGTGCAACTACAAGGAAAATTTATATGTAATTTTACCTATCTTAGTCTCTTTAACTAAATTTCGACATCGTCTTACTCTCCACTTATGTCGATTAAACATCGCGTCAACGTAAATTTTATTTAAACATGGTTAATTCCAATTTTGCAACTAAATTTATTATACATAATTTATATAAGTAGTCTCGGCGTCAAATTAAACCAAAATGTTTCCTGGGTCGTACATCAGCTTAAAATGCAGAAGCTATGCAATCTTAGGCAGGGTTTGTAGTGGATATACCATTCTTTGGTGGGGATGTAAAGCCGGTCCCTTGTTTATAAGATGTCAGAAAAATAGAAGAACCCTACTCTTTGACAAAAAAGAAGTTCGGCAAAATTTCCAGGTTGGGGTAACTCCTCTCCTGGCGTTGGTAATTGTCCTTAATGATTAA
This sequence comes from Rhamnusium bicolor, assembly GCA_029963845.1. NCBI lineage: Eukaryota > Metazoa > Arthropoda > Insecta > Coleoptera > Cerambycidae > Rhamnusium > Rhamnusium bicolor. The sequence goes on along the minus strand of JANEYF010005706.1, from coordinate 862,401 downwards.
AAACCAACTAAAATGCTGTTTACATGCTTATGTTTGGTAAATGGGAAATTATTTTTTGTGGTTGCATACAGAGATCTAATAAATATAAAAACATGTTTTCTTAAAACGTTTTCTTAACCGCCTCTCAAGTCACTGAAGTAACTCCCAGAAAATCCTAGGATTTTGTGTTGAGTAAAGAGAGACCGGGCCCTACAGTTTATTGTGGAGTCCGAACTACATCTAGTGCATCGACAGTTCTCGCCCATCTTAATCCGAAAGAAATCACAGATAAAATTTCTAACTTGCTCCGACATGGATTCGAACCATCGATATTCGGTACTTCATACGTATACATATTTTCCATATAAGTTTCTATTATATTTTCTATGAAACTATTTAATAAGTATTGTAAAGTAACAAACAGTCTTAAGAGTTGAAAGGCGAAAAATAGCGAAATTACTATGTATATAGGTATATGGACATAAAACTATAATGTAGATACTTGATGATTTTTAAGCATCATTACCAAAAATATCCCAGTAGGCGATACGTTTAAAAATAAAGAAAATATCTGTGTAATTCGACTGAACAGAAACACTGAATGATTTTGAGTGGCAAATCTGGAGTGTATAGCGTTAGCTCCAGCTCAATAAGTCCACATAATAGGAGCAGTTATATTAGCATAATGCAACTTTTCTAAACATTAGTTTAATTGAAATTTTATTTGGGTGCCATAGGTTTATCAAGGAGTATAAAAATTATCACTTTCTTTCTCCCTCGTGGCACTTCAATTATGCTGGTAAAAGTGTACCCACATCAATTAGTGGCCGTAATGATTTCGAGTAGAATAGTTTATAGAAAATCAATTGTAGGAATTAATACAAAAACAACAAAGATTGGTTGATTAGACTAACGGCTTATTCTGTATCGGCCATGAAGCACCAACCATTGATTGATTGTTTCCGATCAGTAAAATGTTGCATAATCCTCGTTGATTATCACGAATCCCATGCGACTTGGATGCTGTTAAAGCGAAGGATAACACTTTTTTAATTTGTAGTATTCACCGTCAGCTAAAAAGCGGATTAGTCAAAAATTTGAATAAAGGCGGGAAACAAAAATACAAATTGAAACACTGTATTCCATATTAACATACACGTCTCTTATTAAATGCTTTTCAGAAACTTAACGATCAAGATTATTTCACGGGTGTGTAAATAATCTCTTGAATAACAAACAATAACCTGGTGAATACTTGAGTTAATTTTTTTACATTCAGATATATTTTCGTTTATTAAAAACAAAGCGTTATCAATCGTCTTTAAAAAATTACTGTATAAAACGCGAGGTGAATTTTTGAATGTGCGATATTGTTTAAGAATCTCTTTGTTTAATTTCCTGTCTGACACAGTACAAAAAAAATGTAGTATAAATAAACAGGAGTACGTAAAATGTTAACCTGCTACACTAGGTATTTCTAGGTATTGCTTTATATACTTTAAGCAATTAAACTAGCCCACAAGCACCTGATATTAAAATCTACTACACTAGATATTTCTGAGTATGGCTTTATATACTTTAGGCAATTAAATTTGACCACAATCACCTGCACGATGACATTAACTAACAGTTTGTAATGTTTGCACAGAAAGGAAAGATGTAAAACAGTATGTCAGCTATCTAGAGTGCCGCACTCCATGCGGTCCTACTACGTCAGCATGACTATGTGACATTACAAGCGAAAAACGCTCTATGTACGGTCTATGAAGGCTATAATATATTAAAAAAATGCTTTTTTTTATAATCCAATATTCATTTTGGCACATAGGCTGGCAAATGGTTGTTTAAATAGAAGCATGTTTGTACTTATCTGTGAAGTTTTGTGCAAAAGTAGAACATATTTTTAATCTATTAATTACTGTTTCATAGAACATCTCCCTAGTTTATATACCAGAAATATAGACTTAGAATTGTATTATGCATGTGTCCGGAAAGACTGGAAAGTGATTCTTTATTGGGCGAGCGCTAGCGAGCCCTGACAGTCGATGAACCCAGTAAAGACACATTCCGGGTGTGTTGCGTACAATTTTATTTCTTCTAGTCTTTGCTAGTCTTAAAAGATTTTAACAAAATTCATTAAATTCAATTGACAGATGTCAGACGCTTACTTTCAAAGAAGACAGAATTAATCATTTCTGATGGTTACCAGATATTATTGCCAACCAAAAGTAACATAAAGAATCGGAAGACTTTACCGATCCCTTATGTCACTTTACCGGGCTAGATCAGTAAATATGTATTTTCCACTCAAAAAATTGGCCAAAAACAACTTTCCAAACGACTGCGGAAAATATATCCCTTAGTATATTTTCTTGATTTTTTGCTAAATACAGATATTACTACAATAATATACTATGTATGTAATTTACTGTATATGTGTTTGTGTAGATCATAAGTAGACACCGGACAATTTCCGTGCGTGCAGAGCCTATACATGGGGTACGAGACAAAAACAATCACGATCAAGATAAAGCCTCGAGTGTCTTAACATGTCATGAAACCTCCTGTACTGTGTTCAAGGCATTAGTACAGATTGATATTATCAGAATTTGTTCTGTTCTTTTGACATCAATATTACAGAAAGCATTAACAACTATTTCCTAAACCGTTCGTTCATAGGTTTGCAATATCCATTTACTACATATTAACAGTGGAGGTGTACTCTGAATAGCACTAAAAATATGTGTAATACATTATGTACTTAAAATCGATGGCTTCGTCAACACAAATTTACACGTACAAAAATATATTTTTACACTGGATAAATCTAGTATATACTGATTTACTAAACAAGTATGCAAGTCCAACATTTTATTTTGATGCCTAAACCTAGTATATCAATAACGAAGTATTGTAAATTTGGTTTCACTATCAATGTATTAGGGAATATCGATAAAAGAAAATAAGAAATAGGTGTAAACATATAAATATATTAATATAATAATAATAATAATAAGTTTATTTATCAATTATACAACGTAATAATTACAGGAATGTTATTAATGAAATAAGTAAAAATTAATAAACCAACAGAACTCGCGAAGATCTCATTGAGATCTAGTTGTGTATTATGTTTTATATTAGTTTAATTTCTACAACATAAAAATAACGTAATACAGAACGAAACAAAATATTTCGGTAAAGAGAAAGGTAAGGAATAAGTTTTTAAATTGATTTATTTATTTCTAGTAATTTCTGCTTTATAATAATCGACTTTTCCCTTTTTTTTATTAGCAATGATAATTTATTTTTATAATCGTTATATTCTTGTTTTTTTTGTGTCATTTGCATTATTTTTAATATATTTATATAAGTTGTTTTTTTTTGTTTACAGATGTTAGCAGACCTTTCGTTATCCATGGTTTAAGTTTACGTTCTCTACTTCTGATACTTTTAAAACTGTATTATTTTAAATAAAATTTTAATTTATTGATTATCATATCAGCCATTTTATTTACGTCGTTACTATTTTAAAATGGCTACCAATTTTTGTTATTTAATTCTACATTTACTTTATTGTAGTCAATAAATTTCTTTTTATAAATGTTATTGTTTAAATTAGCCTTATTCTCAAGATTTATATGCATAATAGTTGGAAAGTGCTCAGTTATTGGTAATTTTATTATAGCAGGTGTGAAAGTTTCTTGTAAATTACACGACTTAACAAAGATATGATCAATACATTTTCGGTTTCACGTAAAATTTTGATTATATAAGATGAAAATCCATTTCCACTTAATATATTTAAATATTCGTGTACAAATCTATTTTCAGAGAGAATATTTATATTCTTATATAATTATATATAGGATATCATAGAGCCAATCAACTGTGCCCAAATACTAGGTACTACTGTTGTAAATATAGGTACATGTTAATAATAGAGTAGCAAATGTTACATGATAATGTTTTTCCATTTTATTTTAAATTTACTATGTATTTTCTTTGTATAATACCAAATAAATTGATTTTCTAGTGAATTTCATGGCGTATAGTACATTAACCTTTATGTATACCACTTTGAAATAAATATGAGTAACACGAAAAAAGCTAATAGAATTTATTATACACCTAACATAACTTTCATTAGAACTTTGACTTACTAGGTTCTTCCAATTCACGTCGACAAAAACGAACGAAAATGTGAGATAGTTGTTACTATTTATATTTATTCTCGCTCTGTCAACACAATACGAGGGTTGCAGGTAAAGTGAATAGTGAATATACACGGTCTAAATCTCGCTCCAAGGGAGTTCAGATAGGCTGGTTGGGAAGTCGGTCTGGGACTCACGGAAATTGTTCGGTGTCTATTCATAAGAATGTGCAGTATATTCTATTCTAGCTGTATATTTTCTGCAAACTTGTAATTATGTACTACATAATATAGTAATTCTAAAGACTAAAGAACAGAACATACGATGTGCAAGTGGTAGAAAATAACATATTATGCGAAAGTTGTGTATACTAATATAAAATGCGCGAAGTGGGATTAAATGGGTGTTCGTAGTAGGTAATATCCTAGTCCATTATTACTGGTTTATTCGTTTTATAGCATGCATATTGTTAGAACCTTATTTCGATGTATATTGCAGTCGATTGTTTACGTTTTTTGAATATGTTGTTGGGATCACTTAAATGAGAAATGTTTAGGGGATTCATCTAAATAGATAATGGATAAAATGGAATATATGAATATAGTCCAGCTTTAGAGTTTTGCTTTGTATGTAAATAGCGTTTTAGGAAACGGGAAGCAATGGAAATAGGAAATGTGCAAATCAATCACAAAGTAATTACGTACGCAACTTGAATGACGGGAAACATCACTGAATGCTGGTTCCTGCTGGATAATTATTATTATATCGGATCCAATCCGTAGAAAAATTAATGTCAATCATTCGGATTATTATTCAGGTTTATTTGAACAAATTGAACACAGACAAAAAGTATTAATTAATATTTCCGTAACTAGCCTACTAATCTACAGATAATAAAAGAATAAATAAAGTGTTTTTTTATCACAGGGCTTAACGTCGCACAGTGAACGGAAACGCCAAAAAGCTAGCCAAAATTAAAAAAATGAAGATTTTTTTTGAAATGGAAACGTTTTAAATCGTTGTAGTGGTACCCCTTGCATTAGAAACGACCGTTAATACCGGTCCGGGTTCACTACCTGAGCGAGGAAATTACTTATTGTGCGACCGTGCAGAACGTCATTTCGGCAGCTCGCAACGCTTCAAAAAATCGATAAATTTTGTCTGCAGCGTAAAAATTCTCAAAGTGCAGTTTTCTGTATCATAAACATGGATTCTGCATCAGAAAGTAAGTACAATTAAAATATCTCAGTATCAGATCAGTTTATTTATATGGTAATTAGTAAATAATTATCGAAGTGGAGTGCATTTTTATACATGCAACGATTGATAAACTCCACAAAAAGAGCCATAAGTTACGCGGTTGGTGATGGTTGGTCTTGAAACTTATTGGAATGTGTTCAATGAACATTTTTTCGAAAGTGTATAAAAAATTAGCTGCATCTTTTTTGCATCTTTGCGAGATATTCACCAAATTGTACGCGAATGCACGGATGCATGCACATTCGTGCACCATAAAGTGGGCTCCTTTTGAATGCGTTCCCATGAGGACGATGAATGTAATTCAGATAGTAATTGAATAAAATTAGTTTTCAAAGTCATTACACATTTTTATTCCATTCGCCAGATCCTAATTTTCCCGAAACAAATGAAACACATGAATTCGCTTCAATTCAATAATAATTTTTGAACTATATGTATATATTTTTGACCGTAATTTTTTTGAAATTCTATATGGGATTTTTCATCAGCAACCCAAAAAAAACTGTATACAAAGTTTTCTAAAAATGCAGCGATAATTGGCGATTTTTGGTATGTTTTGGGGGGATTTCATGGCCGCCATTTTGTTTTTTCAAAATTCAACTTCTGATTCTTGATCAGCGACACAAAAAACCCCTGTATGCACAATTTCAGTAAAATAGCTCAAAGCCTTTATATTTTGGCCAGCTTTTCGGCGTTTCCGTCCACTGTGCGTCGGCCTATTTCTATTACCAAGGCACTAACCCATAATCTGAAAATTTTGCCTAACCCCTACTTTCGTGTGGGGTAGGGATCTTTAATATACTTACATCGCACATATCCCACAGTATTACCTCTTTTTGCGAGCAGGTCCGCTCATACACTATACCTCATCGAGTTGGTTCGGCCAGGTTTCGAACTCAAGTCGTCTAGGTGGAAGAAGAATTTATTGTCCTTTACGCCACCAAACGAATTAAAGTCATGTTATTTGGTGTAATGCCACGATATATTTATTTTTGAAAAGTGGAATGCAATTTTGTTTTTGACGAATGAAACTTTTTCGATAAAATTCAAAAACATTTAGTCTCACAGCATCAAGAAATTAATTCTTTTATATTTTTTTTATCATTTTTGTTGCTGATACAAGTTTCTTCCTTTGGTGAAATTAGTTTTTCGCTCTTATGAATATCCAAAAACAGCTAATGATTTATTTACACATCCGTGCGTGTCTCTCTTAACATTATCCGCATCGGCCCGGTACGCGGTAGTGTCAGAAAAACAGTGGCGCACCCGCCCACCCAGACCGTCCGAGGCGCCCGTTCAAGTATGGTTGGTTGTTTAAAAAAAAATTCAAAAAAATGATTAGATGATAGCATTATGGCGAATCTAAAATGTGTTCTATAATGTCCCTATTTTCAAGTTTACAAAACGTATGAACCTACACTTCAAAATCAGTCAATGTTTTGGAAATCAAGTGGACACTTGCCGTTATATGGCATGTAGAGTTAATTGTAACACTTCAACCTGCCGGACCAGGTCGATAAAGTTTAGTCGGTGAAGGAAGCTACTCACGTCACCATCTTGCGAAATATGTATAAAATTGTTCTGAGATTTGCGATGTGAGCACGTTAAACGTCTGTACCCTATGGTAAAGTGGGGGTTCGGTAAAATTTCCAGGCTAGATGTTCAAGTGTTTACACAAATACTGTAGAACTTACTTTATGTTGTTGCTTTAAACACCACAGTATAGCAGTACTGTTTTTGCAGAAACTATACTTATTTTCTGCTGCTTAAAACGGTTTTTTCCAACTAACTTTTTGATAAGAATATCATCTCAAATATTCATTTAGAATTTATGTTTAATGTCTAACAGGCCCAAACGAACACGACATCTTGAACTCTTATATTGAAAAAAAAAAACGTGTCGGTTTTTGTCTTTACCCAGGAATATTACCAATTTGAATGATGATTCGCTGATTTCGTAAAAAGTAACACTATAAAACTTGGATTAAACTGGCCGACACAATTTTTGTAACATAGTTCACACTACTGAAAAAAAATCCAACAAGTCCTGGGTGGAGCACGGCACTTTGCTTTTTTGGGAATGAAAATAGTAAACGTTTCAAAAACTCAATTTTTTTTATTTTTCTCATATAGCACAATAACCGAAATTTGAAGTTAATTGGTTTTAAAAATTGTATCTGGCAAGTGTCGTCATTCATTGTCCATACACTGGAGAAGCCGTTGTCTGAAGTTTTCATTCACTCTTCCGAGCATGTTGACGGGTATTGTGGCGATTTCAGCACGAATATTGTCCTGTAGGGCTTCCAAGGTCTCGGGACGATTGCTATAGACATTATATTTCAGATAACCCCACAGGAAAAAATTACAGGGGGCTAAATCAGGAGAGCGTGCAGGCCAGTTGAGGTCCTCTCTCAGAGAGGTGAGTCATCCAGGGAAGGTTTGTCTCAAAAAAATCATGAAAACTCTCGATGTGTGCGCTGTGGCGCCATCTTGTTGAAACCACGGGTCGTCTAATTGCATTGATTCAAGAGCAGGCAGAAAAGACTCCTGGAGCATAGTCAAGTAACGATCTGAATTCACGGTTACGGCACGACCGTTATGTTGAAATAAATAAGGGCCGATGATACCGACTCTTGATATGACGCACCACACAATGATCCGATCCGAGTGAAGGGGTCTCTCGTGAAGTTCCCTGGGATTCGTATCGCTCCAGTACTGCATATTCTGTTTGTTGACGCACCCACTGAGGTGAAAATGTGCCTCATCAGAAAAGAACACATTTGCGTTACGGGGTAGGGTGGCAAGCAGGTTTTCACAAGATATTCGTCGCGTTACATAATCCTGTGCTGACAGTTGTTGGACCACAACCATTTTATACGGACGTAAATGAAGTTCACTATGCAGAATCCGATGGAGAGAACGTCTTGAAATGCCAAGGGCAATTGCTTGTTCTCGAGCAGAGCGTCTGGGAGATCACTGTACTGCTGTTCGAACTCGGTCGACGTTTTTTGGTGTTGGCACCGTTCTCTGCTGTCCTCTTCTTATCGATGACACATTTCCTGTTGTTCTGAATACATTTACCCACATTAAAATTGATTGCTGCGAACCGAAATAGATTAGTAAAATTAACCATAATGTTTTTTCTGCCCATAATGTTTTATTAATGTAACAAGAAAACGTTACGTGTTACAATTTTTGCTTGACATTTCTGTAATCAGAAGGCTTTATTCCAAAGGGATATGCTATTCAGGTACATGTTACTAAAAAAAATTTTTTTTCTCCGCCAGTGTTTTATTCTAAAACAGACCCTTCTGAAAATAATGAATTATGGGTTATTAATTCGTCCCAACCGGTCGAGAAATATAAATTATCCATTGGCATACCTGGTTAATTTTCAACAATTAAAAAGTGTAGGTAATTCTATTTTATTGGCATTTTAATTGCTTTACCTTCATTACCACCTGCGCATTCGCCATTATTTGAACAATATTAAACATACGGTACCGTCTTCCGTTTGGATTAATGTGGGATGTGGTTTGTCTTGGCAGGTTTAAAGTTCATCCTTGCGTCCTCCTTTCATTTAAATTTTACATAGCAAATCGATTTGAACATTGCAATTAACAGAGGATAACTGATAGTGACCTAACAATTGTCACTTTAATACAGCCATTCACCACTGATTTAATTTAGTATAGTATTAGGAGTAACCGGATGACCTTTGGATTTGCCAAATTACACCATGAAGTCTTTTTATATATACAAAGTTTGCACAGCCATTTTTGAAAAAAAACATGTAGATCAAGGATTTAGGCCTAGACGAGAATGTTGAGGAATGACCTCGCATGAAAATTAGTCTTTTTCCTTCTTTGAGATACTGGGAATATGTTTCGTAACGAAAACATTAAAACGTGAGGGAGTTTTTTTCTCAAAATTAACCTTTTCTTTTTCTTTTGGAAAAATATAATTTTTATTGTTTATCGAAATATCATAGTGATTTGCAGTGTGTCAGTTTGAATTCTATTATCAGGTGCCTTCATATTTATCTTATTCACGATCATGCAAGCTTTGCAATACTCGACATTTGTTCAGTTGATATTACGTGTTGTTTTGCTGATGTTATTCATTAATTCCCAACACAGTGAATCTCAGTCTGCTTTTAAGCTCATTATGTTTATTTTAACTTGCTTATTTGTTGGTTATGTGGATTAAAATTAATTTCATGTGTATTTAGTTAATACATAATCACAGTGAAAATCTGCAAACAAGGATATGACTGAGTACTAAGTAAAGGAAAAAAAACGAATTTTGACCGAAACAAAACTTTAATCTTTTATTTTCTGATTTATTATTCACAATTGAAGAGAATTTTAGTAAAATACGTCTTATTATCGTAGATTTTAAGTTGTTCGATTAGAATAGTTACAATTATATATACTTTAAAACACTAATTATGTGTTTATATTTAATTTATCTACGCCCAAACTATGAAGTATACAGAAACATAAATCACTCACGTCATTTTCTAGGTAGACGGGGCGTGGTGGCGAATTTATTCGAGAAAGAAAATAATATAATAATAAATCAGATCTTATTCAGGAAATTTGCGTTACTAAATTCTAAGTACACTTTCTGTTAATATAGTGTGTGAAAAAAAATCAGAATATTTATGCCATAAAATTAATTATTGTTTCTAATAGTACAAAACACACTGATATATTTCTTTCCGGCCAGCACAAATAAAAATTGTCAAATTTTATAATTCCTCACGTAACACAGTGGGACAGAAATAAGAACTCCTAACCAAAATTCTGAAAGACTTCCTAGGAATTAGTCACTTGTCAACAATAATACGAAAAAATTTTTCGTATTTAATATTGAAACAATTGTATTTTTTGGCTGATCACAATCATATAATACATGTCAAGATAAAAGAAGAAAAAATATACATGTAAAACACAATATGTACGACACAATTAATGTATAAAACATCATAGAAGTCAAAACAGTATACAGTCTACAATTATTACTAAAACAGCTTGAAAAAAATTATTTCAAAAAATAATTGTCTGTATACAAGTTAAAATATTAAAGGTTAATTTAAATATTACATATAAGTAACAAGTTGACATTTATATATAAGTTTAACAATTTAAGATAATTGAAAATACGATATAAAGTATTAAAAAGGAAGACTATCTATTTAAAAATTCATCAATGCTGTAAAAAGTGCCATTGATCAACATACTCTTGATCTTATATTTAAATGCATTGTAATCACTTATTTTCTTCATATCATATGGCAAGGAGTTATATAATTTGATACGAGAGTATAATGGCGACTTTTCTAGCAATGTAGTGGTTTGAGGAGGTGATTTCAGCAAATCATTGTTTCTTGTAACACATATATATATATATATATATATATATATATATATATATATATATATATATATATATATATATATATATATATATTCTATATATATATATATATATGTATATATATATATATATATATGTTAAATTCGTTTTCCGGGTATACTCCCGCGTAGGTGATAGGCCCCGAGAGGGACCGTGGTTGTCTGAACGACGTTTCGGCAGAATCTCATTTCCGTTCGAGTTACCAGAAGCCGCAGTAAGCAGTTATCTGTTAGAACCTGAAGATGGCAGATGAGATTCTGCCGAAACGTCGTTCAGACAACCACGGTCCCTCTCGGGGCCTATCACCTACGCGGGAGTATACCCGGAAAACGAATTTAACATTCACCACCCGCGAAAACCTGAAAAACAACATATATATATATATATATATATATATATATATATATATATATATATATATATATATATATATATATATATATATATATATATATATATATATATATATGTATATATATATATATATAAATTAACGGAGTAGTAAGAATGTTATTTGCTTTAAACGTACTCCTACAACTTTCAAGAGGTTTTACATTAAATATGAGGCGTATCAGTTTCTTTTGGTTAATAAATATTCTGTTCCTTTCTGAGGCCGTACCCCAACACAATATGCTGAAGTTTATGTGTGAGTAGAAAAGGGAATAGCAAACACTTAGAAGTCCATTTCGTTCCAAATAGTTTTTCATTTGTAGTATAGAAAAGTAAACTTGGTTTAATTTCTTACAGACTCTATCAATTTCAGATCCCAAGATAGATTAGCATCCAAAGTAACTCCCAGGAATTTGGCTTTATTACAGAATGTTAAATTGTCTGGGACTACTGGTTTTCTATTGAAGAAATTAATATACTTTGCTTTGGTTGTATTTATAATTAATTTGTTACAGTCGCACCATGCAGTAAATTCGTCTATAACGCATTCAATTTTTGTGTTTAATATCTCTATATCAAAGTCTGTGACTGTTATAGTCATATCATCTGTATACATGGCGACCGAGCTATTTTTTATGTAGTCTGGTATATAATTTACATTGAGTAGAAAAAGTAGTGGCCCTAGTACCGACCCTTGAGGTACTCCCGTTGGAACAGTAAATTTTTAAAATAGTGGGAACCAAGTTTTACCATTATTTTACGTTCCGCTAAGTAAGAATGAATCAACTGCAGTATATTTCCACGAATAGCGAGATTGGAAAGTTTCGGCGTCCACCATGTCAAAAACCTTAGATCACTACTACATATCTACCTTTGCCTAGGTTGGTAAGAATATTAGATCATAGGTGGAAGCAAGCACTCTTCACCGACTTAACCTCTTTGAATCTATGTTAACACGGGGTCATCATATTATGTCCGTCCAAAAATTCAAAAGGTTGGTCGTGCATAGCCCTTTCCATAACTTTTGACAGCGAGCTAACTAGTGTTATGAGTCTATAGTTATCAACATCTAAAGGTTCCCCAGTTTTTAATATAGGTACAACCTATGATATTTTTAGTATGTTAGTAGGTTTAGTACGTACCGTTTTCAATTGAATGGTTAATTAAATGCATTGGAGGGGTTGTAATCAAATATTTAATTTGTTTTAGGCTTGGGGGTGGTTAAGAGTGGTGAAAAAACATTTTAAGGGGTGAAAAAACATTTTAAGGGGTGAAAAAAAAAGTTATACAATACATACCCATAATAATAAAAAATTTAAAAAAAGTAATCGAAGCGGGATGATTTTTTTAGGCTTTAAGTTATAGTTAGATGTTGATGGTAGCGATATTTGGCAAAGGCAAAGGCAGTGGTAATGAAAAAATAAGTTCTTTCTTTAGCCATTCAAAGTATTTACTTATAAATATGTTTTTAATCTGTTATTTTTTATACATCTGTGAATAATTTAGTAAACGACGAAAGTAAACGACAAATTACTTTGAGCGAACTTTTGTATTGCATTTTCATAGTGATTTTTAAGTTCAGATCAGTTGCATTGTATCTATTTCACTTTCTTCAAATGTGTATAATGTATAGAAAGGTTTCATTGCTCGCAGGAAATATCCCCTAAGAAGGTGCGATAATTAAAGAATTATTTTCACATATATTTTCTTAATCTATGCTCTTTGTTGTAAATAAATAAATGGAAATTAAATGGAGTGAATAATTTGAAAAGTTACCCTACTACCACTTAATTATTCTGCTAACGTATTGCGGAACACTGTCTTTAAGTTATAAATTCCGTTGATTTTTTTACTAGTACTTATTTAACCTTTTTGCATGGAGTAAAAACAATGAGAAAACTAAAAAATAATTGCGCTACTATTTGAGTTAAAAATGATCCTCATGTTCGGCGACACAGCGAAATATCCATTCCAGTGCGAAGTACATATTCTAAACTGTCATATTTATGCAATTTATTTCGTGTTTGGTCCTATAGATCCAGAATTGATAAGAAATCATTAAGCATTAATTAATAAGCGACATTACTGATTATTGAATTAATTGAAGATGGATAACCGTAAAAGTGATCAAATAGGCTCATCTATCCAGTAGAAACAGATAGAGTAATATTCTGAAATTGCTTTAGCTCACTAATTACTCTGTGGTTGATTTGTAAATTTTCCATTTCTATTATTGTCGTCACTGGTCTTCATTTCCGACTTCCAGTGAAAGAAAATGTAGAAAATAATCTAAATTATACTAAATGAAAATAATTGGTTTAATTCCAACTTTACTTATTTCATCTGGTTTCATCTGGTTAATTAATTTTTTAGTTTGAATATGAAATTCTACCGAGGTTCATATTCTAATCAAAGTTTTCAAAAGATTCCATTATTTTATTTCTGAAATTCTAACGATGTCTTTAAGTCATAGTTAAGAATTCACGTTTTAATTAATCTATTATAAAGAAAAAGGAACAAATTTGCTTTTGTAAACATTTTCCAGTAATAATTTGACGTCTTTTGTTAGTCATTTCGCAAACCATCGTTATCAAAATAACGAGAAAAAATGGAACAAAAAAATAAGCATATCCTTTTTATTTTAATGGCAACATTAACCAATTATTTTATAAATAATTTAAATTTAATGAAACTGACAACTTCAAAAGTAAGACATGACCCCCCAAAAATCTGTAATAAATCAGTCTTAAGCATAAAAGAGTTTGATTTCCTTTTTCCAGAATATAATGTTTTAAAATAGATTGCAACTTTCGTCTTAAAGAGTTAAAGCCATAAATAATGTTATTCGGTTCAATTATCAGCAGTACTCAAAACAGTGTGACACAATTTTTAAAATTTCACGCATTTCATGTGTTCACTATTATACAGGGTTATCCAACGAAAAGGCCCACCCCTGTATTTTGTTTATTTTTCGAGTTAGAAAAAAAATATCAAATACAAGTTGTAGTGAATCAAATAAGCCCTTTTAGAACCGTTGCAAAGAATATACAGGTTGTCTCATAAAAGCAGGATACACAAAATTTGCATATTTTTAAAAGGAATACCCTATATTATTTTACATGTTTAAAATCTGTGTTTTTTTTGTAATTTCAAATATATGTATATATTGCGTCTTATCTTTTACTGTTTTTTATTTATCGCAAATTTTATACTACCAGCATCTGCGTGCTTATCAGGTTAGTCATGGATGAAAAATAATTAATTTGAAACTTAACACTAACGTAGTTTTCCACGAAACACCAAAACACTGTATACCGCACTCGATGCGCGTTTCGCCAACCAAGTTGGCATCATCTGGGGATGATTAAAACTCAGTTTTAATCATCTTCAGATGATGCCAACTTGGTTGGCGAAACGCGCGTCGACTGCAGTATATATGTTTTGGTATTTCGTGGAAAACTACGTCAGTGTTATCTTCACATCAAAGGTTCCAACCGATTCCAGGACTTATGCCTTACATAATAATTATTTAATAAATTCAAAAAAGCTTTTAGAACTTTTAGGTGTTATCAAATTTACGTAAATAGATTTTCTATATCAGGGACACAACATTTTACCTGCTCAAAATCTTTTCTAGTTAAAAATTGCTGATATTAATAATGTCGTTACATGATTCTAATTTGTAATGCTAATTTTAGGAATGATAGAAAGCACGAAATAAATGGTTGAATGAATTTCAAAATGAAAGGACAAATAATTATTTATTGTTTGAGATTCACTGTTAACCAATCTTACGCTACAATCATCCAACAAAGTAGTTGGAAATAAGTCGCTTATGTGTATACCTATGCACAACTGATATGCTGACAATTAAAATGAATAAAATTATTTTTGATTTGGACCCTTTGAAGAAAGTTGCAATCTTACACCGGCCCGACTATAATAAAACTAACACTCTGGATAAAAAACGTGCAGAGTAGATGTGTGTATCGTCGCGAAAAACTGAATTTTTAGATTATGTTGTCCGGGCGCCATAAATCCTATAGATTTTAAAGCGGTTGTGTTATGTGCTCAAAGGGTTTTAAGATAATCCTACAAGTTTCAAGCAATGATAATGCCAATGAGGCTAAAAATAAACTTTTATAAGGACACATCGACATATTTAAAGAGCAATTGGTAATTTAGTAGGCATTTTAAAACAAAACATGTTTGAGGTATAATTGTTCAAAACTAATAGGGTTTATACGAACTATCGCCATTATTTTTAGCTGCAAGAGATATATACTGGCCAGCCATATTGGGAATGTTCCAGACTGAACAAAAAAATGTAATTTGTATCTAGTAGAAATGTTTTCTAAAAACAATTTACTAACACTGAACCATATTATGGGCGGATGCTACCGATTTATTTATTTCTAAGACATCGAGAAAAAAATTACCCATATATTTTTTTTAAAACTTGTGTTTTTTAGGAAGTGCACGAATTTTTAAGAACTATCTAACCCATGTAGTCGATCTATAAGCTGAATCATTTTCAGCTGTTGCCATATATTCATTTTATAATTATGCATGAGACCGATACAAAATGTCGTGCGTGGATCAAGTGAGCGTAGCCCTAGATTCATTCGCATTTATGTTTACTTCACTAAATACAAAACGTCCGCTCAAGGCATTTGTGTGTGCCTTTTAAATTTTAATATGGTACTTAGCCAAAACCGAGTGCGGTTTTATAATACTCTTCAGATAATTTACGAGTAAAGATATAGACAATTCATTAAAACTTGAAAGTTTTAATAGTGGTTTTTAAAAGAGGCATATACGCCCTTCTCTAGGTGGGCTTTTGTACTCTTATAAGGGCTTTAAATTTGTTTCATGGGCCACAAGGTTCCAATCGCGTTTTATGTTAATAATGAGTGCATTTTGTTGAAGTTTGAAATGTTTTTTTTTTACAAATTTTAAATAAATAGTATTGTATAGTAAAAAAATTAATGTCATACGGTGATGCTAGTTTTACTAAAATTAATCTCAACTTACTTGCATAAGATAAATTAATTTTATATTTTAACATTTTTTATATGTAATTTCACTTTCTGGGGGAAGAAAATAAACATTTTCGAAAGCTTAGCATAGTAAAAAAGAGTATTCTTTTTTGACCCAACAAAATTTAGATCGCATCTTCATTTATTAGGAGAAGAATTCTTGTTTTATATATATATATATATATCTATATATATATCTATATATATATATATATATATATATATATATATATATATATATATATATATATATATATATATATATATATATATATATATATATATATATATATACGTATATATATATATATACGTATATATATATATATATATACGTATATATATATATATATATATATATATATATATATATATATATATATATATATATATATATATATACGTATATATATATATATATATATATATACGTATATATATATATATATATATATACGTATATATATATATATATATATATATATATATATATATATATATATATATATATATATATACAGGGTATATATATATATATATATATACAGGGTATATATATATATATATACAGGGTATACGGTGGGTGGAGTATTAAAAGTATATGGAGAACGGATCAACCGATTGCATTCAAATTTTGGTTACCAAGACAATCGAGTATGATCTCTCCAACTAAAATATTTTCGAAATTGCGGTGTTGCCACTTATACGTAAAACTGGCAACATCTTCGTTATTTTAAATAGAATGCCCAGTATATTTTTGCATTTTTTGGATCGTCGTCTCTTTCTGAGTAACTTTTATTAATATTTCCCTATACCTATCTCAAGCCGTTTTCGAGATAATAATTCTTTTCTGAATTTATTGCCAATAATTTGACTTTCAGTAAATCGTGTTTTCTCCTACCTACGCAGCAATTGAAAGATAATTTCTTAGTTGCGGCTAGGCATGGCCTGGGGGCATCTCCCCCATTAATCAAATCTTTCGAATATCATACAGGGTGAGTTAGAGAACGCTTTCTACAAGTGACTTAGAAAAATGCACGAAAGTCAATTTTTTTAAATGGAATGCCCTGTATATTATTACTGATTCGGAAAGGCGATACATTTACCTCTTTAAAAAGGTAATATACTCTATACCTAATGCACACCGTTTTCGATTTATGGGCACTTTTCTGTAACCTTACCAAGAATATTAGTCTTCTGGTATATCATAACGAGTGGGCCATGAAATTTTTGTTTTGTCATTTTGTAATGACAACAGATGTTATTTTTCTAAATAAATTTGACGTTAGTGATATTTGCACCTAATTTGAATAGCTATGTAGCACAAATATGGCAGAAAATAATTATACAAACACGGTTTTAATTGATTTGTTTATTATCCATGGACAGTGCAATAAGATTATCAGCAGAACTTGTAGAAGATTTAATGAGAAATATCCGAATTTGCCGCAGATCAGAGAAATTTTATAAATTTTGGTTCATCATTAAGAGAACAATAACAGTATCAGTATTAGGAAAAAATAATAACTAAGCAGCAACAACAGTAACAAAGTCTAAGTGGCAATAACAAATAATACCAATAACATAAATAAATATAAAAATCTTAAAAATATTGTTATAATTGTTCGAAATGTAGACCGTTAACTTCCAGACACTTTTGTATACGACGATGGACGACGTTTGTTGTAGCAGCTCTTATTTCAGCGGGGTCCAAGTTTTCAATCTCTTGAATCACTCGACGTTCTAATTTTTCCCTGTTGTGGACTGGAGTTTTATAAACTCTATCTTTAAGAGTACCCCAAAGATAAAAATCTAACGGGGTAAGGTCAGGGGACCTCGGAGGCCAATTCCACGGTCCCAAACGTCTATTCCAACGATCATCGAAAAAGCGGTCTAACTCCATACTAATTTCGTGTGTACAATGTGCAGGAACCCCGTCGAGTTGATACCAACAAGTTATATATTTTTCAATTGACATAATATCAAGGAAGTCTTCCACAATTATATCTAAATATTTTCTGGAATTCAGTTTTTCGTCATATATTTTATTTTGTCATCCATTAACATACAAAACACATTGAAACTAAATTTAACTTGAAAGCCAGCCTCTCTAGTAACGTGGGGTTGTCTGTGGCCCAATGGTGACGATTTCGTGTGTTACAAATCCCTTCCCTAGAAAATTTTGATTCATCAGTCCATACAATTTTCTTTAAAAAATTGGAGTCCTCTTGCATACGTACAAATAACATTTCATAAAATTCTATTCTCTGTAGATAATCCTGAAGCATGAGACTCTTGTAAATTTGTAATTATGCATTTTATGGTTTGCTAGTATTCTTCGAATGGATGAATATGGCAATGCTAAATTCCGCTCAGCACAACGTATGGAATACTGGGGATTTGCATGAAAATATGCTAGCACATTGATTTCATTTACCTCGTCAGATGTCACAGGTTGAGGTAAATTTCTTGCTTCTCTTAATGACGAACCAAAATTTATAAAATTCCTCTGAATTCGTAAAAAACTTTCTGTTGTTCATCTGCGGCAAATTCGGATATTTCTCATTAAATCTTCTGCTGAAGTTCTGCTGATAATCTTATTGCACTCTCCATGGATAATAAACAAATCAATTAAAACCGTGTTTGTATAATTATTTTCTGCCATATTTGTGCTACATAACTATTCAAATTAGGTGCAAATATCACTAACGTCAAATTTTTTAGAAAAATGACATATGTTGTCATTACAAAATGACAAAACAAAAATTTCATGGCCCACCCGTTATGATATACCAAAAGACTAATATTCTTGGTAAGGTTACAGAAAAGTGCCCATAAATCGAAAACGGTGTGCATTAGGTATAGAGTATATTACCTTTTTTAAAGAAGTAAATGTATCGCCTTTCCGAATCAGGAATAATATACAGGGCATTCCATTTAGAAAAATTGACTTTCGTGCATTTTTCTAAGTCACTTGTAGAAAGCGTTCTCTAACTCACCCTGTATGATATTCGAAAGATTTGATTAATGGGGAGATGCCCCCAGGTCTTGCCTAGCCGCAACTAAAAAATTATCTTTTAATTGCTGCGTAGGTAGGAGAAAACACGATTTACTGAAAGTCAAAGTTTTGGCAATAAATTCAGAAAAGAATTATTATCTCGAAAACGGCTTGAGATAGGTATAGGGAAATATTAATAAAAGTTACTCAGAAAGAGACGACGATCCAAAAAATGCAAAAATATACAGGGCATTCCATTTAAAATAACGAAGATGTTGCCAGTTTTACGTATAAGTGGCAACACCGCAATTTCGAAAATATTTTAGTTGGAGAGATCATACTCGATTATCTTGGTAACCAAAATTTGAAAGCAATCGGTTGGTTCGTTCTCCATATACTTTTAATACTCCACCCACCGTGGCTCACCCTGTATATATCGTCGCTGCAATCACGAAACGACGTATCTCATATTTCGCAATTTTACAGAACAGCCGATTTAAATTTGTGTAGTTGTTATGAAACTTATTGCAAAAAAACAAAAAACTGTTTAGGCGTTATTATGTTTCTCTCGTAAGTATTGATGTGTCAGGTATACTGATAAGCTGTCACACCTTTTGTATGTATTAGAAATATTGCAAAAATACTTATGCTAAATGAGATACGTCCATTCGTGATTGTAAATATCACTAACCCAATGGGGAAGCAGGAGATACGTCACCGTTATGTTAATATCAACTATGGTTATTTTAATATTTATCAAAGCACGTAACATTCAAGAAAATTAAAAACCCCAATATTTCTGTCCCGATCTATGATTTTTTGAGATTGTCTTCCACCTCGCTTATATCTTTCAACTGTACCATATTTAGTAATCTTTGTCCTTGCCGTTTGTACAATACGTTCAGTGATTCCTGATGTATGTAAAGATAGTGTTTTGCATACTTGATATTTAGTACTATCTTTCGATAAAAAATACTGAATAATTTTTCGTCTACGAGACTCGGCATTTGTCGTCTTTTGTTTGATATTAGCTTCCTGAGTATGGTTAACTATAAACTCTCTTTGGGAGTGCAAGTCTTCAAGAGAATTAAACATCTTAAATATTTCCCTTCAATCATTGTCCGTAAATATAAAACACTGCCGTTTACCAAACTTTTTACATTGTTCGGTGTTACAACTCGGTTTTAACACTCTTGCAGGAACAGGGATATTTTTTGAAACGCTTACGTACTCTTGTCCTAAGTTTCTTAACTTTTTGCCAATTTTTGTTTATTATATTTCTTTTGCTTACAATGGTTATCTTCTTTTTGCCCTCCTTCAACTAGAAATTGCTCTGGATGTTCAATGTTAGCTGCAGGAGGTACTATCTTGTGATGCTGATTTGTGTGAGCTGGTCTGATTGTAGTTTTACGTTTAGTTGCTGTCGTTTTCTACCATGATTTTCGCAAGAGGTGATATTTTCAAAATGTTGAAAACATAAAAGCACTAGGCAGTGATGGCACGAACTGAATACTTCATTGTTACACTTATATGAGGAAAACTCTCCAGTATTGGCAAGAATTACCAGGATTAGTTCATTCGTAGGCGTTTATAAAATACCCCTTGAAATCAAGAACTAAGAAACTTTTAGAGTTAAACAGGATAAACCTGAAAACTCTAACAGGCCTATATACTGGGCTATGCCGACTAAACTATCATCTTCATAAACTCGGCCTAGCGGAAAACGCTGAGTGCCATCTGTGCTTGGAGGATGATGAGAAGGCAGACCACATCCTATGCACCTGTCCTGCTGTGGAGAGGATCCGATTCTCAATATTTGGCAAAGGGCAACTGCTGCCAGAGGATCTGGACACATTCTCACCCAATAAAGTTATCAGTTTCATTAAGAGACTGAGCTTATTGGGTGAAATATCATTAGGAGTGAGCCACAATAGGCCTGCTAATAGCCGCAGTGGAGAGTCCACAAGGACCCACTCATAATAACCTAACCTAACCTATATATTTTACAGTGTGCAACGTAGGGTGGATCATCATCTGAATCGTAAAATGGGATGGGAGAACAATTGAAGGTGACTGTGACTGATTTCTTTTCAAATATATTAATGGTTCATCGTCCGAGCTGTCAAATTCGATAGCATTACGTATTTTATCACTTGCTGAATCTCCTGTTATATTTGCTTCAGGAACAGTAGAAACATCTTTGCTTATATTATGTGAAATGCCTTTCATATGTTTTACTCGAGCATCATCTAAATTACTAGAGCTGCTGCTGATATTATTTTCTGCATCTGTAACGCCGATAACCTGTTCTGTATACCATTTCTTTGCACAATACAAGTTTGGGCAGGCAACATGAGATACGCCCGTACAGGTTACGGAAATATCACAACCACGAAGAGACGTAACTCAAGTTACGACAATTCTTGATTGCTTCTACAATTCATTTTCAAGATACGTCACCACTATTATTGAATCAAACTCAGTATGTGTACAATATTTCAGTATGAGGTTCCGTGGGATGAAAGCGCACCAGCATTAGTACATAATAAATGTATTATCTCAAAGTATGTGTTTTTTGAGTTACGTCACTTCGTGATTGTAGCGACGATATATATACATATTTTTCAAAATTTATATGTAAGTGATTTTACTCACTACTACATAATATTAGGAACAAGTTTGTAGTGTAGTGGATTAATGAAGTATTTAACTTTCGTGAAGTTACTAATTAATATGATGTAGTGTTGTGCATGAAGGGTAAGTAATACATACTTGTCTGCGGTTTCCTCTTTAACTTAAAAGCATATCCAATTCATGTATATTACATATACATAATTCTAATCAGCTAAAACATCTTGAATGAAGCTTCTACTTATGCATATATTAACAGAATTTCTTATTACAAAACGTGACGTAGACAAATATTTTTAAAGTAGTGTAACAACAGTTCATAAAAAATAAAATAGTGTAACAATTTCACTCAATTAACTGCAGACATAACAGGGTTAACACTCGTTCGTTACGAAAAAATTTGCATTATTCTGTGCTGATTAAACCTTTATGATGTGTTATTTGTTGAAATTCGAGTGGGAAGGACATTTCGATTTCTTGAAACAGAAATTGCTGTAATTTTTCAAGGAAAAGTATAGTTACTTATTTTAATCTTATTTAAAAATACAATGCTTATTTCGACTACCTCCTTCCGCCAGCCCTGCTCCTGAATATGACTACAGATTTTATATTTGTAGACATTTCAGTAATATTAAGGGTTTTATACTTCTTCAAAATTGAAATATACCAGATATGAAGTGCTTTCAGACGAAAATACAAGTAAATGACAAAAAGATTAAATATTTTTTAACATGTTCCAACTTTTTTGACACGCCGTATAGAAGAAAACGAGAAAAATTTTATCCGCCGCCCAATAAACCTGTCTAATAATGTTAGTAAGCGATGTTGGTTTTCGTTTCGAACTTACCGTTTAAGACATGCACCCTGACACTTGCGACATCTGCGTTGGAAGGACTGCACGAATATTTCCCCGAGTCCGATATGTCAGCGTGTTGGATTAGGAGAAAACTAGTAGTCACATCGCCTTTCTCTGTTATAACGCTAACTCCTCCACGGCTCGAGTCGTAGCTTATAACCTGGAAAAAACAAAAAATATGTATTATACTGAATTTTACGACTATCTTGCCAGTTATTATTAAGCTTACAATAAAGTCCAGCCAGAAAATAATGATGTTTACAGGCATTATATTGAAGGTACTAGATGTCAAAAGCAGGCATTTCTATTAGTTTCTGTTTATTAAATTTGCACACTTTGTGGTAGAAGTCCTTTTTAAAAATTAATATATTTTTTTAGTAACATCCAGCATGACTACCGCATTTTAATTAAGCGCATTCGATTATTTAGCATGGAATCGGCGAACTTATTAGCTATAAGCCTGGTACATCAAACATTTTTAGAAATACAGGTTTTAATAATACAGTGTCAAACGAGACAAAATCTGTGCATTTTTAACAGGTGTGCTTGAAAAGGGTTGGAATATTTATTAATGCTCTCTTTAGCGTCATTGCATGATTTTGTGAACCGTTTGTGTAATCATGGATGTATTTCATTGATAACATCGACGTAAGTTGGCATCATCTGGAGATGATTAAAACTAACCTTATGCTAATAATGTACCCTATTTCTACCTAAACTCTTGTCACGGTTCAGTTACATATATTTTTTTCTGGAATATCCGATGCCGGAGAGTCCTCCCGTGGCACCGACGCCTCTCGGGAGTCGCGCCGGCGTATTAACTACAGCCAGTCCCCACAGGGTTAGTGACTCTAGATACCAGCATCTTGTACTCTAAGCAGACGGAGAGAACCCAGAATGACCGCCTTCTGCATTTGGCCTGCCAGCCACTCGGCTGATTTTTTACAGACTGGTATGATCTCCAGTTCCGAGAGCAGCGTAGGCTTTATCCCTTCGAGTACACCGATTATTAGGACGACCATTTTTACCGAATAGCCTGGGTACAGCACTTGGAACTCGTACCGGAGATCGCGATATTTGGTCCGTTTCTCCTTCTCCTTCAAGATGATGTCTTCCTCCGCAGGTACTGAGAACTTGATGACATACATCACCTTGAGTTGATGGTCGAGGAGGACTATGTCAGGCTTGTTGGCTTGGATTAGCCTGATTGTCTGGAACGAGTAGTTCCAGTAAATCGAGCATTTCTCGTTCTCGACAACGGACTGAATATTTCCGGGGATGTAAGGCAGCACTGGTGTCTGGTCTACCCCGTACGAGTGCCTTAGATGGTAGTATAGCACTCGTAACGCCACGTTATGTCGGCGATTTCGGCGCCTGACGGCAGGTCCTGCAGTTAATATCATGAACCTCTACACGCCACACGCGGCTACGGTAGACCAAGGTGTTGATAACACCATCCTGGCAGGCCATAATCAATTCCTCAGTCTCTGACTTAAGCCCGGCTGACCTTAAAAAGACGAATGTTAGCCTGGTCGATAAACCCAGGGTTTCTATGTTCTTATAGAAGACACCATGCTGGGGTTTATTGACATGCTGGCGAAACGGTTTTTCCTGTTTAGCAGCTCTGATTCGGGCTTTCAGACGATTTGGCTGAAGTTTGGTGGCTGACTCCAAATCAACACCTCTCCGGCCTCCTCGCCTGATGTCAAATGCGAAACTGAGTTCATCTGCGGCTCTTTTTGCTGCCTTGAACAATCCTGCTCCCACTCCTACAGTTTCGTGATGTTTTACAAACCGTAAGAGGGGATCTAAGCTCTTGACGATGTTACATGCCATGCTCAGTACTACTCTGCCATGCGTACACTCCAGGCTCAAGAGTCCTCGGCTCCCCCGTTGACGTGGGAGGATTATTGTTATTATTATTATTATTATTATTATTTTATTGCGCTTATAATGATGCGTACGGCTATGCCCCGCCGCACGACTTTCCAGCATTAAATTTAAATTCATTACATTAAACAACAAAACAGTCCACACTTGCTCTCTTCTGGGCGAAAATTGTATTTCTGCTAATCCATTTTCACGGAAATTCACACAAATTATATCACAGCTGCTATAATTTTCCGATAATTTTGTTTAGATTAACGAATGCTTGTTGCAAGAAGTACATGAGAATTTTTCTTGTAGGGAATTGAATGCTGAACAGATTTTATATGGAACTGACCAGTCCTTTCTGTAACTTGACGTTTTACACCGATATTATACCAGCACAAAGTTTTATTACCAGAACTGAAATAAGATCGTATTCCATCTACCAGTCAAAACTATGTGAAATGTTTTGGCGTGCATCATCACAATGGATAAGTCCTTTTAAATAAATTAAACTTACAAGCAAGTTTTACTTCCGCGTTCTAAATTACTCGACTTTTAACATTTAGCAATCAGTTTAACTTCTTAAACTACAGTAGCGAGTAGATCTCGCGGTTGATGTTCGAGCGACTTCTCTTAAAGTACATGCACCAAAATTAATGGTTTAGCTGTTTTATATTAAGTGGTAGATTCAACGTCTAAGGGTGAATGCGGTTTTGAATCTGCTAGTCAGTTTGTGTGTGTTATAAGAAATTTTATTACTTATTCGAACTTTATCCATAATTTTACTGAATTATAGTTACATTATAAAATATATAGTGTCAGGCGTAAGGCTTGATAATTAATTTAACATAATTTTATAACAATATAAATTACCATAGCGACAGTTGGAAGTGTTTATAGTTTTTGGATACCAAGAAGTTTCAGTGTCATTTTAGTATCACTTAAATAACTTGTCCCGTAGTTGCCTGCTGTTGCTGCTAATTTTTTGTTTTCGATTCTCTTAGGCTCTAAAATACATGCCTGCTTACGATTTGAAATATGGGCAATGAATTTAATCATATACATATGATTCCATTAATTCGATTATCTCTTTAAATGATACAGTTTTATTTTACGATATGAAAACCTGAAATATTTTATTACAACTACTACTTTTAAGTAAGAACTTGTATATTTATACTAATCGTTTTGGTAAGATTTCTGGCCAGTTGTGTAAAATACACAATTTTCAGAAATAATCACCTTAAGAGCCATTTATAGAGCACTTAAAATAGTGGTGTTCTTAAAAAGTCGTATCTACCAAATTAGTTACACTAAAACTTCCAAATTTAAAATGATGCTAGATGACATGCTACTTAAGTGCACGAATATACAAAATTTAAATTAAACGTGGAGTGAATGGTTACTTGGCCAATAAAAAAAGTTAGAAAAAATTTTCAGTTGTGATGTTTGAGTCCCAATTTTGTATGTGGGTCACCTTTGGTTTTCGTTCAGGACAATTTGAAAGCCGCCAGTTATATAACCAACGTGTTCGAATCTGTTGCAGATTAATCAAATTTTTCAACACGATAATACACGCTCCCACACGGCAATAATTACTGTACAGTTTTTGGAAGAAGCTAATATGCGTGTGCGTCCATGACCTGCACATTCACCCGATTTCTCACCTATCGAACATGTCTTGGATATGATCGGTGCAAGACACGGACAATCTTACGCTTTTCCATGGTATTGACTATGAAATTGAAACTTGTGATGCTAATAAGTTATTAGGTGTTACTTTTGATCAACATAAGTAATGGTCTCAACAAATTGACAATTTATGTATGAAACTAAAGATCAGTTGCTACGCTCTAAATTTTATGTCTAAACACTGCAGCCAGGTTACTCTCAAAACTCTATATTATGCCAAATTTCATTCTCATCTCAGATACGGAATGGTGAACTGGGACAATAGCTGTAATGTGTTTAGGGTATTTTTACTGCACAAATATGCAGTTTGCATCTTGTCAAATCTGAATTACAGAGAGTAATGTTATAATGCTTTCAAAGATCTTAAGATTTTAACTGTTGCTAGTCTGTATATTTTAGTGGTATGTTTATATGTTTATAAAAATAAGTCAATTTATATAAAAAATCAAGTCAGCCATTTCTATGAAACTAGATCCAGAGATCTCTTACTGCCTGATTCTCACAGAACTAGTATGTACCAGAAGATTTTTCTTTACCAAGGATGTAAATTTTATAACTGTCTTGACGAAGTTATTAGAGCTTCTGCAAGTATACATATTTTTAAAACTAAATTGAAAGAAGTCCTTCCGTGACCTCCGATGCGTCACAGGAGTCGCGTCAGCACATTAACCACAGCCACTCCCCACATCCCGCAGGGTTAGTGACTGTAGATTCCGGAATCGCGTGCCCTAAGCAGACGGAACCCAGAATGACCGCCTTCTGCATTTGGCCTGCCAGCCATCGGCTGATTTCTGGCAGGCCGGTATGGTCTTCATTTCCGAGAGCAGCGTAGGCTTTATCCATCCGAGTACACCGATTATTAGGACGACCATTTTTACCGAGTAGCCTAGGTACAGCACTTGGAGCTCGTACCGGATATCGCGATATTTGGTCCGTTTCTCTTCCTCTTTCAAGGTGATGTTTTTCTCCGCAGGTGCCGAGAACTCGATGACATACATCACCTTGAGTTGATGGTCGAGGAGGACTATGTCAGGCTTGTTGGCTTGGATTAGCCCGACAGTCGGGAACGAGTAGTTCCAGTAAATCGGACATTTCTCGTTCTCGACAACGGACTCAATATCTCCGGGGACGTAAGGCAGCACTGGTGTCTGGTCTACTCCGTACGAGTGCCTTAGATAGTAGTATAGTACTCGTAACGCCGCGTTATGTCGGTGGATGTAGGCCGAAATAGCATATATGGGGCATACAGATAGTAAGTGCATGAGCGATTCCGGCGCCTGATGGCAGGTCCTGCAGTTTATATCAGGAACCTCTACACGCCACACGCGGCTACGGTAGACCAAGGTGTTGATACCATCTTGGCAGGCCATAATGAATCCCTCGGTTTCCGACTTAAGCCCGGCTGACGTTAGAAGGGCGAATGTCAGCCTGGTCGATAAACCCAGTGTTTCTATGTTCTTATAGAAGACACCATGCTGAGGTTTATCGACGTACTGCCGAAACAGATTTTCCTGTTCGGCAGCTCTAATTCGGGATTTCAGACGATTTGGCTGAAGTTCGGTGACTGACTCAACAACAGCACCTCGCCGGTCTCCTCGCCTGATGTAAAATGTGAGACCGAGTTCATCTGCTGCTCTTTTTGCTGCCTTGAACAATCCTGCTCCCACTCCTACAGTTTCGTGTTGTTTTACAAACCGCAAGAGGGGATCTGAGCTCCTGAGGATATGCCATACTCAGTACTACTCTGCTATGCGTACACTCCAGGCTCCACCAGTTGTTAATGCCGTCTGGGCCCGGGGCAGCGAAGTTCTTGGTACCAACAAGTGCTTGCTGGACTTCCTCCGTACTGATTGCCGGGCACACTTCTTCTGGCTCTTCAAGATGTCTGTGGCACAGAGATTCGAAGTGTGCAATTGCTGGAGTGTCGCTATTGAATGGACGCGTTACATTGAAGTTCCTGTTCTGTAAAAATTGCCAACAAGTTATTTAACTACTACCAGGTGTTTTTCTCATATCAGTGTATGTTCAAGGGGAGAAATATAGATCACAACAGTGGTTGTAATTTTGTGTTATTTTATACGCCACCATAGAAATGAAATTTAAAGAACACGAAATTAAAACCATATTTTCTTTTGTGATGTTCGATTTGAATTGTTTCTATTTTTTTTTAATTTTTAATCTAAAATTTCTTTATATTTATACAGTGACTTATAATCTTGTTACAACTGATGAATTTTTTAAAATTGTTCTTGCTGTTTGTTAATATACTTCCTTAAAAATATATACAAATGAGTTAGTTATTAAACCAGGAAAGTTGTGAATGTGAGGTATCCAACATTCAAATATTTTTTGCATTATTTATCTCGCAAAAGCCTTTCTAAAAGTAAGTATATTTCCTGAAACAAACTGAACTCTTTAGAAAAGGAAAAATGATTAATTTATATTTTGTGTCAGGGAAGACATTCCAACCTTAATAAGGTACAAAAGTAGTTCCAGCTTCTTTAGAACAGATCAAAAAGGGGTTTTTAAACATTTTGCTTGCTCGCTCCTTTTCCTTTTAGAATTAGTACAGAATGTTAAAAAACTGTTATAAAAAAACGATAATAGCATCAAAAGGGCTCGTTTTTCCTCTGTAATCAATTAAAACGTGTTTTCGTACGATTTTCTCTTGTGATAATATTTTGTTTGACGCAAGAAGCAAATGCCTGTTAAATCCTTTTAATTAAAGTTACGAATACTTCCACGTGGTTATTTAACTATAAATTATTGCAAGTACGTGCCGTCTGTGGCATACACTTGGAAAACATTGCGTTTGATAGTGTACATAGCTCTAAGTGCTGAAGTAACTATGGTAATCAAACTGTCAGAATAAAGATTTGTATTGAATTTATGTTCTAGGTAGCCAGTATTATATCCTTATAAAAAGAGAAGACAATTTTATTGTTGGTCTTAATGCATTTTTGCGACGCTATTTCGTTCTCTTATGTGGTCATCAATGCTACATGCTGACTGGTGTGAGGGTTAATATCGCAGTGACCAAACCAATATTTGTAAAACTTCTTGTGAATTGAATTAATGATAAACAAATATGCTACTAATTAGACACATAAACAAATTATAATCAAACAATAAAAATAAATAAATGTGTTGGTAACGGTATGAAAACTGGGGTTAAAGGTCAATTCAATACAGATGAGCCTGAAGGAACGTACTTTCTAAAAGAGCTACGGGACACTACACATCTTTAATTTCTGAAATAAATGTCTTAAGAAATTTTTAATATAAAGTAATGAAAATAGGAACAAGGACAAAAAATAATCCCCCTCGTCATGTTGGAATGCCTCTGGTAAAGCAACTTTAAGAATATAACCACATTTTTCTTTAAATTCTGCAAATATTTCCATAAACTCAATTAATTTAATTTAGTCAGGTCCATTTAAGTAGAAGTTTAATGAACCTGTTTTGTATTTCTATTTGCTCTCCTATTTATATTTTCAAATCAAAGGATGACATTTGAGGGACGTCTTAAAAAGGTTAGTAACATTTATATTTAAAAAAATCAAAAAAATAACGAATTAATCAATTATTTCCGAAATAAGAAGTAGTTTAAATGTAATTTTTTTATAAACCTCTACATCAAGGACAGCCATTTCAGATCTATATATTTTTTGTTTTTACCTGTAATTTTTTACTTTTACCTTTCCAATAATAATTTTCCAGAAATGCGATAGAAAAATGTAGTTTTTTTGTCAAAAACGAGGAGGGCAGATTTTTACTGAGTTCGGCCCTGGATTTTTCAAAACCAAGTAGGCCAAGTAGTCCCAAACGAGGAATGTTACTGGTAAATTTTCTTCCATTATATCCAATCTATTTCAGCTTGTATCTTCTCAACCAGTGGTCAAAAAATGTTTTCCTCGTAGAACTAGACTTGCTTCGAAGTGCTCTATCTGCCATTAGGCTATGACACATTGCTCGCGAATCACCCTGTATAGTAGCATCTGAATTCAGCACTAATTTCAGAGCGAACCTTTGTTTAGCCATGCGATGTAGTAAGTTTTAAACAATATTAAACATCGTTTTCTCAGTGTAATATTGGAAAACAAATGATAAACTCGAAGTAAAAACCCGATAATAATGAGTATACTCGTCAGCTTTCCTATAATTTACATTTAATATTTAATTTAGGCACGTTCTAACCATTTATTAGGATTCCCTTTAATTGACGATGAAAAATTTGTTAAAATGTTTCATGACCCGCCCCTGACGTAACAAAGTTATTAATGCGAGAAATATGGGCTCCTATGGAAATTTTTTTGTCAGTTTAAATAATTATATTTACCCATGTAAGAATGAGAACGTCAACCGAAATTACTAAATATTTTAAAAATGAAAATCTCAGGACAATATATCGTAGCGGTAATCCAAAATCTCGAAAGTGTAATAGGTGTTTAAGCGAGCCTATCCTCCCAGAAAGATGCCGTAAGCAGAGACGGTGATTTAGTGACAATGAATTATGTTTTGGCCCTGCACGAAGATAGGAGAACAACGAACTGAGTTTTTTCAGCTACTGTCTCCATTGGATAGAAAAATGCATTAAGTACAATATAAGCCTTGTTTCCCTTCAACTAATTTATTTTTATGTTTTATGTAAATTCTGAGCTGATAATAAAAATACACTATCCTCTTTCAGATAAATTCATATAATCCATCAGTAATTCGTATACTTCATTTCATTATCTACCCTTAAAAGTATATATTTACTGAGTCATATTTGGCAAAAAAAGATATAATGGATGACCGAGGCATCAAAAAATATTTTAAATTTGAGTAATTACATGATTGCATTCATTCATTGATTAAAATGGTGATATAGGACATGTCGCTCGCCTCCACTTTCCTATAACTGCTTTGCTCAGTGAGAATCTTTTTCTAAATTCAGTAATACTAGGTTGACCACCGGAACCTGATAATTTTCAAATTGAAATAGGCTGGACACCATGACAACTTCACTGACAGTTGATACCTTGTTTAAATGCTAAAAGTGTGGCATTTTATGACCAATGAATCAATGGAAAGAATCACATCGTGCGTTCGTTGTTGAAACTTATTTCAAATATGGTGAATCGGTTGTGAGGACGCAACGATTGTTCCGCGCTAATTTCATCATTCGACGTGGCTGTGGCGTTCCGAGTCGAAACACAATTAATTTATGTTTATCTAACTGCATACACAAATTAGGTAATTTTTTAAATAACATATTGCCCCTTGTGCGCTTTTATACTTTTTTATATACTTTTTATTCTTTTAGACGTGCTCCGCATGAGATGGTCTCCTAATTCTTTAGACAACTCATCAAGGGGTCGAGGCTTCAATAATGTTGGGTTAAATAAATTAGAGAATCTTCAACTCATCCCATTCAACAGTTGCTCCATTAGCGCTAAATTAAAAGATTTGGCTGGCTATCAAAGGAACTCCAAATTTGCATTTCTCAGATAGTTCATAGTAATGGCTCACCCAGGACGAGATCAGCTCTCGTCCAGGAGTGTGGTGATGCCCTAGAAGAGCTGGCCAGTCATAAACAAGTGAGACTGGTATGGGTCCCGGGACATATGGGAGTTCCAGGCAACGAGAAGGCCGATGAATTGGCTAGACTCGGAGCCGAGGAACCCCGTCACGGGCCTGAGCCTATGTTAGGTATCAAGAAGGCAGGTCACAACGGTCCTCAATGAGTGGGCCCACGAGACACTGAGGACGCACTGGAGGACCAACAGGGCCTGCAGGTAAACCCGAAATTTTGTGACGGGGCCGAACAAATCGAGATCGGACTGGTTGCTGGGACGGAGTCATAAAACTCTGAATCTCTTAATGGGTGTTTTGACAAGCCACTGCAGACTTAGGAGGCATCTATCATTGATAGGCATTGAGGAAGACCCTACATGTCCAAGATGCAGGAGTGATGAAGAGACATCTTACCACTTCCTGGGACAATCTGAAGCGTTTGGGCGCCTGAGACACAGTATCTTCGGTTCTGAGGCGCTTCTAAGCAAGGAGATGAGCTCCCTCGCAATGAGTGACATCCTGACCTTCATCAGAAGGTCGGAAAGATTCGATGAGGGAGCAAGAGAAGCACATGGCTGAGGGGACAGCTGGGGGTTGGTAAAAAGGGCCCGTCTGTGGCCTACTTGCCAGGCGTCAGCCTCCCCCACCATTACCATTACCAATGGCTGCTGTATATGGTCGCGCGGTATCTTGTTGAAGAATGCCATGTTTCATCACTTTCATTACTGGATTATATTGGTTTCAATATTTGTCCGGTATATCCTTAGGCGTTTAAAGTAACTTCAATTAATACTAGGGTGATCTCGTTCAAAATCGATCAGTAGTGAAAATTTGCCCGGCGACGTACTTTTGACATTGTTAGCATTCACAACAAGCAAAATAAACTAATAAAATCTTTTTTCTTATCAAAATCATTAGTTACTCCTTTAATGACAATAAAAGAAATTTATCATAATTAAAGATCATTGAAATATACTTGCATTGATCATAATTTATCACTGATATACCTTGACGTAATCACGTAATCTATGACTTTATATTTTTGACTGATTAAGAAAAAAGTAAATTTTTTGAAAATTTTGGTCATTCGACCATATTTGCTTTAGTTGTTGATCAATTGTTTTTCCGCTTTTATATTTGAATTCTGTTGCGTTTTTGATTTTTTCCAGTTTGAAAATAAAGCCAGTGAGCTATCTGACTCGGCCACCCTGTACATATAATTGATACTTACATCGTCATGATGATACCAGAAGATATAAGCTGGTGGCTCTGGGCTGAATCGTATAGAACACGTTAGGTTGATGGTGCTGCCTTTGTCCACATGAAGATCAGGTCCTCCGAGAATTTGTGCGGTTGGAACTAGAATCAAAACGAAAATTAGTTTAGGCCGTTTCAAACCGTATTTGGTATTTTAAATCAAATAGTTAATAACACACGTCTACGCTAATTCATATATGTCGTAACCTTTTTGTGTAAGCAAGCCCATTTGACTAATAAATAACCAGTATTTGAACTATTTCTTCCTCTCGAGAGGCTCCGGATTAACTCAAACTATTACGACTTATACATATTATCGTAGCACCTCAGATGCAAAAGGTCGCATGCAATTCTACTAAATTTAGTGTACTAGAGACATTTTAGTCATTTTTTATATATTATTAGTGATAAACGACATATGACCTTACTTCTGATCATGTTACTGTGAAATAAAACCAAGTTAGACATGAAAAAATATATCCATAAAATATGCTTGAATTATCTGGGTTAGCAAGTTATTAGTAAACATTCACTCAGATCTTAGTGTATTAATATAGAATATAGAAATAACCTGCAACCTGGACCATAGTGTTTTTTAGGGGGAGGGCAACTACAGTTACATTTATAGTTCTCATCTCTAGCAGGTTCGTCGCCAGCTAATGCTTCTGTAAATAAACGATAATTTCTGTTTTTACAAGTTGGTCAACTGCGAGGTTGTTATGTACTACGATTAAAGCGTCTTATAAAAAAAATAATCCATTAGGGGTGATATCCTATTACTAGGTGTCGAAAAAAATATTTGCACCGAAATCTATTTCAGAATACCATAAATGATATGTATTCAACCATTCCTTAATCACCATAACATTTTTTGTACTTATATTCACTTAGAATTTGGCAACTATTGTTTCTTTTATATTCTTGTTTAATTATTTCGTAATAAAAACAACTCCTAAATCTAAAAACACTTCGGAAATTCGTAGACACACAATTATTTCCTCCGGTAGTTGTCATCTGCCGAAACTAGGAATCAAACTCAGGAACACATTTTATATTATTGTGTATCAGAATATATCAGAATTTTTTTAGCACTCAATGCCCATGTTGTGCGACCTTGAATGTGCACGTTCATTAAAAAAAATAGCTGCTACGGATGTTGCTCATCACTTAACACACTCAAAATGTTCCGATAAAAATTGTGTTTAAAATCTAAATTAATTTATGAAAACCTGTAAGTGTCAGAAAGTTGAGTGATATTTTTACCAACAATTTTACAAGCAAACATTCGGGGAAATAATTAATTTTAACCGGAAAAGTGAAAGGGCAGATTAATACACATGCTAGGACTAATATAATTTTAAAAATATGGTTGTATTCTGACATTTTGTATACTTTTATTTTAAATTATTATTTTTTCTTGTGATTACAATTACTGGTTAAAATTATGTATATAGTGTTTATACCAAAACACAGTTTTTCCAAAATTTCTTTATTTTTATTTCGCTTTTTTTTAAATTATTTGTAACCTAAATTAATAAATGGCACGAAATTTGGAGACTTGTTGAAGCCTGTTTAACTATTACATTTTTCTTTTGTAATATCTTAAAAATAGTTGACTTAATTCACTTGTTATCCCACTTCTGAATTAAAAGGATAATGATAGAAACGCAGTTTTCTATTATTCTTTCTCACATATGCAATCAAACTTGTCAATTTATATAAAAATATGACCAGTTCAGCAGGATTGGATTTGATATAAACATTTACTTCCTTTATCGTAGAATAGCGTTGACTTATTGTTATTTTTTATTACCAAATGGCTTTATACCAGATCTTAATATGAGTGAGATATTATCTGTGTCCTTTATTAACTACTCAGTTATTATGTTTGCACAATGATATCTTTGAAAGCATCAGTAATGTGCTAATGGTATCGGTAAAGCTATTTAGTGACCAGAAAAAAGTGTTGTTGAGTTTTGTCCTTTAATCTGATGATATATCTACTGATATATAGGACAATTTGCTTTTGAAGTCGGTTAAAACATATTTTTTTGTCATCGTTTGTGAAGATAACTTTGGTCTTTGACAAATGATTGTTTAAGACAACATCGTTCTTTTAAAGCAATTCTACGGGTAAGCATTCAACCGTATTATTAAAAGTAGGATAGGAAGGAGAAATTAAAATGCCTTAAACAAAATTGCTTTTCAATTATGTGAATATTAATTAGTCAGGTGATAAAACGATGGTAAGGTAAACAATATTATAATGTGGAGGGATGTAATCAAAGTTTCAATAAAAGTTCATGGTATAATAACAGGGTATCCGTTTTTTTATATGTTTTCTAAGTATGTACTTTACTTACGTTCATGTTCAAGGTTATTCTTGAAGACAGCGAATAATAAGTAAAGCTGGCAAGTCGTGCGGCTCGACATAGGCATACCCATCATAATAAGCGTAATAAAAGAAATTAAATAGTAACAAAAACAACAAACTGTTATAATTTATAACAATGTATGCACAACTTACCCTCTTAACTAGTTTGATGAACTAGCTTGGTTATCACAAACTGGAGAATATCCGTAAAAACTTTGCAGCATCAGGTATGTTTCTATGGTTGTCTCCGTGAGCGATGTTCGCTGTAGTGAAAATATGCTTATATTTTGAGAACGACCGTTCGACATCTGTTGATGTAATACAGGCATACTTGAAATAATTTTTGAATGCATTTAACGGATCTGGAGATGCACCATCAGTAACATCACAAATTTGTCTTTCTGGTAAAACCGGTGTCTTACTTTAACACGCTTGCAAACTTTTCTCTAATGCACTCATTTTTTGAGTCACCTATAGCGTATAGCAGTCGATTTACTTCGTCCACTATTTGCAGTGACTCCGTTAACGAGAACGTACTGTTTTATAAGTTTTTCATGGCGTCATGTAATCTTTTATAGTTTTTGTGAATAGTTTTTAAAGCTGTTTCAACAGAAATATCCTCGAATTTTGCCTGACTTGCCTTAATAGCTGCAGCCTCGTCAGGATTGAATTGTAGTTTCACAGCTTTTATTTGTTGTAAATATTCAGCATAATAAAAAGCAGCTTTCAACCATGTTCCCCAACGTGTAAGAATAGGCTGTGGTTATGTGTTGACGAGACAATAGAATGTAAAAAAATTCTATTGTAAATGTTATAGTATGTATACTGAACCCTCTTAAACCAACATTTCCACTGTTACTAGTTAGCAAGAGACTGAGTGTACTGGCAAAACAATTACGCGGGTGGTGCTGGAGACGTTAGAAGAATTTGACCTGTCAACAAGTCAAGTGTTGATGTTTGTGACCGATGGTGTCGCGACAATGCGTTTGGTAGGCCGTTCTCTTCAAGAAACACGGTTGTAGGGTTGGTACATGTTATGTGTAAAGTGCATGCTTTACATCATGTGACAGAAACTATTCGACAAGGTTTTCCAGAGGTAGATGCATTAATAGCAAGTACAAAAAAAGTCTTTCTTAAATATTCTAAACGTCTTCGCGCACTTCACAGCAAGTGTCTCGGTATTCCCGAACCACCACAGCCGATTCTTACAGGTTGGGGAACATGGTTGAAGGCAGCTTTTTGTAATGCTGAATATTTACAACAAATAAAAGCTGTGATAAAGCCAGACAAAATTTGAAGATATTTCCGTTGAAACAGTTTTAAAAACTATTTGCAAGATTACATGACGCGATAAAAAACTTACAAGACAGTGCGTTGTCGTTAGCGGAGTCACTGCAAATAGTGGACGAAGTAAATCGACTGCTACACGATATAGGTGACGCAAAAAATGAGCGCGTTAGGGAAAAGTTTGCACCGGTTTTACCAGATTAAGACAAATTCCTGATGGTACTGATGGTGCATCTCCAGATCCGTTAAGTGCGTTCAAAGACTATTTTAAGTATGCCTGTATTACTCTCAAAATATAAGCATATTTTTTCACAGCAGTGAATATCACACACGGAGACAACCATAGAAACATAGCTGATGCTGCAAAGTTTTACAGATCTTCTCCAGTTTGTGACAACCAAGCTAGTTAAGAGGGTAAGTTGTGCATACATTGTTATAGAATGTAACAGTTTATTACGGTACGTACACCTATGTCCGCCGCACATTTCTGCCAGCTCTAATAATAAGATACTAAGCGAGGACTCCAGGGGAAGACCAATATTTTGTATCTAAATATCAATATTAAATTGAAAATAATTTTGTTTTAAACATGCAGATTTAAAATTATCAGGTTTTTCTTAATTTTATATGTAGGATCTTAATATTGCTAATTATAAAAATGTAGTTTTGGAAAACTTATAAACTTATTTTGTATCTATAGATTATTGTTGTTTCTTCAAGTCGGTGGTTTATAAATCTTTATGTCTGAACACTACGATATTTCTGTGTTCCTTAACTTAAGCCATTCTCCAAAAGAAACTCAAAGAGATATTCCTGTAAGATTTGCATGAAAGAATACGTAAGGATTATTTACCATGCTTCGAAAGCTAATCATCGAGTTCATATTTACATATTAGATACGATTTCTTGTATTTTTGTAGGTCGCTATTGCATGAGAATAATCAACCTTGTTCATAGTTGGCTTCAACTATATTATTTATATCAAACAGAATTTTCATTTAAGGCAGAAGCTGGATCAATTTATTATCATTTGAATACTGAATATAAGGTATGTTTGCTTTTGATTAGACATGCTTTCAACAGTAATCCTTTACTACAGAAATTGCTTCATAATTGTATTATTAATTTTTTATATATTCTCCACAATAATTGAAGCCAATTTGCTGACTTACCTCGGAACGAAGACTAATATATTTTTTATTTGTGCCTGATCGGGAAATGAATTATTAAAATCATTGAAGGACCAAGACACTCTGTGCAAAGATTGGTGATATATCAGTAATGCTTCGATCTTTTGTCAATTAAAAAATATATTTTTTATAAAGTGATAACATGAAAATAGAAATTTTATATGCGGATATAGTCACTCGTTTATATAAAATTTTTTTAGATCTATAATTTTGCGTGTAAAAAAATTAGAGCCTTTTTATTTGGAATCGGTCCTTTCCAATTCTATGAATAATTTGCCTACTATTTTTTGAAACGGTATAATAGTATAGTCGCTACTTGTTTTGGTAGGCAACTAGGCCACAATGGGCCTTTTTTACCTAAGGACCTACAATTTAGCTTGAACTCCGAACCATGGCCCTCGGCTACTAACTAATCTACCGCTTGAGTCTGTCCAGTGTCTATTTGCACTGTTGGCAGAATGGCAAGCCTTCTGGGTAGGTCTCTTTCGAGACTCTCCACCTGAGCTTGCCTCACCGCCTGCTAGCCTCTTGAATTAGTCTTTGTTGACAGTCTATCGCCTGTTAGACGACGTATCGGCCATCCATCCAAATGTCAGATTCGATCAGTGTTGCTGCGTTTCATTATTCGATTATCGGAAATTGAACGCATGACTGTACATGGTCTCCTTTGAAAGGCCATGAATAAACTTATTTCGCATCGAAGAGACACAACGCAAACCTAGTATTATTATTATTAGGAGCCGAGCGTACACCTGCCTAAATATACTCGTATTTCGATACGAAAAGTAAAGCAACGGTAATCGCAGTCAGTAGTTTTATGGTAACTCGGCGACCTCGTCCCGTCTTCTCGCGGCTTGTATATCAGGGTATACGCAGAAGCTATACAATCTTAGGCGAGGGTTGTGTAGATGATATACCTACCATCCTTATCTATTAAATGTTAAGCAAGTAAAATATCTCTACTCATCGATAGAGAAAAGAGGTTCGACAAAATGTCCAGATTGTGGGTAGCTCGCCTCCTGTCCTCGATTACTGACCCTGGTAGCGGAAATATGCCGATGATAAATTAATTTGTAAAAGTTAGAAAATAGGGATACCTAATTTGTTTTAAATTATTCTAACTCTACTGGGAATTTCCACTATATAACTTTAATCATTCTGTTCTCTGATCTTTATTACATTAGGATTTACTAAGATTCGTAGTTACTTTCGAAGCTTTCAAAAGGGCCATCCTGATGAAGCAAAGATGCAAAAACACGTGTATGTGTGTATTTTTGGTTTTAGTGAACAGAGTAATTAGAATTTAAAATAACATTATTGAGTCAGTCGTACTGAACATAATGTGCATATCATCACTTTTACTTTTTTATAATCCAAGTTTCAGCGTTTTGGTAAATAGCCGGGAAAATAATTGTTTAAAACGTTAGAAAATAATAATTAGCAAAAATTTTTACGTTATATATCATTTCATTCCATATTTTGAACTTTTACCATGAAACGGATGCCTAATTTGTTTTAAATTAATAAAAAAATAACTTATGTGTCCAGCACATAACTTTCTTATACCAGTATACATATATCATCCTGATCTAAAAAAATCATTCTATTTAATTCTTCACTTACTTCAATTAAATTTTAATAGCGTACCTTGAAATGTTTCATTAAAATTTTTAAATAATTAATTATCAGCGTCATTCGATACTGTCACTAATAATTCATGTCATATATTTTAATAATTTTTTGTTATTGACATTGACATTTTTATAACTAAATTAGACCTTTCAAATATCAAACTGTTAAATTTATCCTATCCACATTTTATGAGGCCCAATGTGTAAAATATTTTAGTTTTCATATTTAAATACTTGGAAAATATGTTTTATTCGCTTGATACAGTAGACATGATTTATAATCTTTCATCAAGAATATATTTTTTTGTAAAGTCAAATACAAAAAAGTTTGGGTTCCGTGGACCCCTTTTCAGTTGGCCAATTTTGCTCATCACCGAATTTTTTATTGACTTTGGCCTTTAGAACAAGTATACCAAATTTTAAAGCTTTATCTCAAAAACTGTGGCTGCTATCGCGATACTACAGACATGCGGGTTTTGACCTCCCGCCCATTGAGCTAGTTCGCTCCTGTTTATTTCATAGCTTACTTTGACTGTTAAAGAGTCAATTTAGCTTTTTTTTTTGCAGCAAATTTTCCTTAAAAAAACAAAAAATGCGCCATTACTAGATATAAAGAATTTTTTTACCAAAGTCAACTTATGAAAACTGAAAAACTTGCTATTGTTTTTGATGGCATAACATTGTCACTTCATTCAAGTTACTGATAAGGGAACAACACTGAATAAAAACAACATCCGACTTCTCTAAGCTCCAGAAATGTAATTAGCAGTTATGCAAAATGTTTTCCCATAGTCCCAAATTGAAATAGTCTATAATAATTATAATCGTTGATTAAGGGGGACCTAAATTTACTATGATGTTCAATTATGATAAAGATAAAATGATACTATAAGCGGAGTTGACAGATGAATTCGGTTTATATTAATCCTCCCACTAGAAAGTCAAAGTTTAAACCAAAACTTAAACTATGGCGAAATTGGATATTAATAAGATAAGACAAAGTTTTGAATGTCACTGATAATTAAGTTTATTATATTTAAACATCAATTAAGGGAACGTTCGTAATTTTACTTCATCCTTGTCAATGTAGTCAACTTCCGAGAGTCTGTCAACAACAAAGAAATACGCGAATAGTTATATACTTCAATTGGCAAAGTCAGATCGAGGCGCTTGCTTCCCAGCAAGCAACTGCTCCCTACCTATTAAGCAAATACATTTATTGAGAAATATTATTATTTTTTTTTAAACACACTACATGAATTAGACAACCCCCAAACCAAAGTCGAAGCTGCTCGGACAGGGGTTACACGGTTGAAAAAAACGTGGACACACACAACCAAACCCAGAATCGAAACCGGGATTTGAACCCGGGAGTCGATAGGCAGTAAACCAGCTACGTTTGTCACAACGCTATCGAGTTCGGTGCAAATGTGCAATATGTGCATATTTTTAAAAAAATCCTGACCCATCAGATGAAATATAAAACTAAATGTGCTTTAATTATTATTTCTTTTATTCTTTTAACTCGAGAAGTTAACTGATAAACTCTAATTTGTCACATGAGAAATGCGGTTAAATAAACAAACTATCAGAATATAAAAGTAAAGAAAGGGGATATATTGATTGGTCTATTAAATGCCAATCACACCATCAAGTGAACGAGAATAACTTTACATTGCACCTTTATTACGTTTTGTTGACACGTCAAAGTGCAGCAATTTAATTTAAAATGCGTATTAGTGGTAAAAGTCAACAGCTATGGAATCAATTATTCGTTTTAGATTGATAGTTGTAAATATTTTATATTTTCACTAAAAATTGAACGATAGAAACCGCATTTCTTGATTATTAATCATGTTGAGACACAACAAAATCACTTAATTTTGCATATTATCATAGTTGTAGTAATAACCAGCTTTAGGCAGAAGGATAAATTAAATACTACTGGAGACTAGTGATTAAACAACTAAGACAATTTTAACACCCTGGTTGGTTAAAGTTGAAAAGTTTATATCTAGGTTAGTCGCTGTGAGAAAATATAAACCTAAATTACAAGAAAACTTTTCCATTTTAGATAAGATAACTGATATTGCATATTAAACTTAGAGAGACTACTTTAATTTTATACTAGTAAATTAGCATTTTTAGAGAACATAAATAAGTGTAATTGTAAGAATAATATTTGTACAATTTATTATCAACATCAGCCCAACGTGTTTATGTGTCTCGTTTAAAAAATATAACACATCAACGTCACATATTTAATTTTTATATCTTTTGTAGTTTTGTACAGGTATAATCGAGATCACGAAAGAATGCCGTTACGTTACAAATTTATTTCTAATCTACAACGTACGCTGTTCAAGCGTTCTTTGTTTGCAAACTAATAAAATGAGAGAGACAACGCGAGGAAGTCCATTATATGTGACTGTTTATATCTCAGACTAACGTTGTTGATGCGTTATGCGTTATACGAAAACCTAACTGATGAAAACGAAAGAGTCTCAATAACAGGCGAG
The DNA here is from genome assembly GCA_029963845.1 of Rhamnusium bicolor. Classification (NCBI taxonomy): domain Eukaryota; kingdom Metazoa; phylum Arthropoda; class Insecta; order Coleoptera; family Cerambycidae; genus Rhamnusium; species Rhamnusium bicolor. The sequence goes on along the minus strand of JANEYF010005706.1, from coordinate 820,292 downwards.
AATAATATCGATCAGTCTGATCGAACGTATCACATGTTTCATGGTTTCCTGTTTCTGCATGTCAACTGTCAAATTTGGATTTGTTTATTTTTGAGTTTGATTGTTACCGTTCTCTTTATTTTGCTGATTTTTGTATATAAAAAACATCTTTTCAGAACTAACGACAGTTAATCTTCATGACAAAAGGTATGTTTCAATGTGTAATAATAATGATTCTTAAAAATACTTACAAAATCCTTTTTCTGAAACGCCATCTGACAATTTTTTATTTCTAATGATGTTAATTAATTTAAATGGAATTGTTAATATCTACAAGCAATCTGCAGGCAGGTATTAACGTACTAAATAAGAGTTACTATCTTCGGTTTACTAATCAAAACAGTTTTCCAAAGTACGAAAATCATTATTATAGATATAGTTTATAGTTTTCATTATAGTCTTAGGTTCTTCATCATCAAATAGATAAACTTACATTTTGATTTAGTCACAATATCATCAGAATAATGCCATGTTTTGTCATCAGTCATTATTGAAATCATATGCTAGGAATATGTGTTGCATCTTCATGTGGAACTGGTGACTTGAAAAACCTATCGAAAATTGTCAAAAAGATAATATGCAAATATTTGCTTTGTATTTGCAATCAATGCGTCAACTTCGGGATATTTAATACATACACGTGACTCTTATACTACCAGGTCACCCGTTCAACTGAACATCTCGTAAGATATACAACGTAAATACCTATTAATCTGAAATTTTCTGCGCCTATGACTGTGGCCGCGGCTGAGCATCTTCAGTGGCAAGTAAATAATGTGAACAAATCTAGTTTTTTTCAAATATACTTTGTTCTTAATGTATTATTGAGAAAAATTTTTAGGTATAGATATGTAAGGGCAGATTACATATTATAATTTACCCAAATTTATTAAATAATAGAATGTAACATTAAATACACATTTGCTGTTCATGTTTAGGGTACTTACCTACAACATTTAAACTAACGAAATAACTGCGCACAGGTTGGGTGCTAATTTGACATTCGTATATTCCTGCATCTCTTTTCTGAGCCCATTTAATTTGAAGTGTCCATTCATCAGTTTCTGGGTGATGATTAGCTTGGAAACGTTGATCGCTTGTATAGGTGTAGCTACCAACTGTTAGAATATGGATATCACGGTGTCGTATCCAAGACACCTGCAATTAAAGAACATCTGTCATTACCTATTTCTTCATTACTTAGATTGCATTTAATATAGTTCAATTAATTTGTGTAAATAAAAGTAAAATTAGCAGTTACTAATAATTTCTTCTATAATATTTACTCGTATGTAAAATACACTTTTTTTATTATAGTTCGTGGAACAGTTCAAGTCTGGACTTTTTTATCAACCTAATCTATCTTTATAAAAAAACTTCATGCAAGACATCAATTGCAGTTTGACAGTTTGAAATTTTCAGTCGCCATAGTAAGATTAATAATTCATAGGGTATTTTAACTTGTTTTAATATTTTCGTCGTATATTTCTTTTTTTAAAAAAAGGAAGCCATGCCTAGTCGAGCAATGTCGAATGAATTGAATCGCAGTTATTATAAAGTTGATTGCAGCCGCTTGCTTTTAATTTTTGCGAGCATTCAATTAAATCTGTCGTTGTGCCAATCTGGTAATTTTTAACGCTCTTTTTATGTTCGGTTAACCCAACTTATTGTGGTCTAAATGTAACACTCAGATATACATTACTACACCGCCACAGTATGCTATCAACGCAGTTTGTAAAATTTTGAAAACTGTGTTTTAACTAGTTCATGTTGCCTGAAAAGATGTTTATAGTTTATATACACGTGTGTCTCATTTCCTGTTCTCCTGTGATTTGAATCCGAGCTTGGCAGCGAACAGTCACCGAACTTCAGCCAAATCGTCTGAAAGCCCGAATTAGAGCTGCCGAACAGGAAAATCTGTTTCGGTAGCACGTCGATAAACCCCAGCATGGTGTTTTCTATAAGAACATAGAAACACTGGGTTTATCGACTAGGCTGACCTTCGCCTTTCTAAGGTCAGCAGGGCTTAAGTCGGAGACCGAGGGATTCATTATAGCCTGTCAAGATGGTGTTATCAACACCTTGGTCTACCGTAGCCGAGTGTGGCGTGTAGAGGTTCCTAATATCAACTGCAGGACCTGCCATCAGGCGCCGGAATCGCTCATGCACTTACTATCTGCATGCCCCATATATGCGATTTCCGCCTACATCCACCGGCATAACGCGGCGTTACGAGTGCTATACTGCCATCTAAGGCACTCGTACGGGGTAGACCAGACACCAGTGCTGCCTTATGTCCCCGGAGATATTGAGTCCGTTGTCGAGAACGAGAAATGGTGGATTTACTGGAACTACTCGTTCCCGACTGTCAGGCTAATCCAAGCCAATAAGCCTGACATAGTCCTCCTCGACCATCAACTCAAGGAGATGTATGTCATCGAGTTCTCGGCACCTGCAGAGAAACGGACCAAATATCGCGATCTCCGGTACGAGCTCCAAGTGCTGTACCCAGGCTACTCGGTAAAAATGGTCGTCCTTATAATCGCTGTACTCGGAGGGATAAAGCCTACGCCACTCTCGGAACTGAAGATCATACCGGCCTGCCAAAAATCAGCCGAGTGGCTGGCAGGCCAAATGCAGAAGGCGGTCATTCTGGGTTCTCTCCGTCTGCTTAGGGCACACGATTCTGGCATCTACAGTCACTAACCCTGCGGGATGTGGGGAGTGGCTGTAGTTGATACGCCGGCGCGACTCCCGTGAGGCGTCGGAGGCCACGGGAGGACTGATCGGCATCGGGAAACCGAAAAAAAAAAATGGTGCTAATGTAGTGAGTCACCGAACTTCAGCCAAAACGTCTGAAAGCTCGAATCAGAGCTGCCGAACAGGAAAATCTGTTTCGACAGCACGTCGATAAAGGCCAGCATTGTGTCTTCTATATGAACATAGAAACACTGGGTTTATCGACCAGGCTGACATTCGTCTTGCTAAGGTCAACCGGGCTTAAGTCAGAAACCGAGGGATTCATTACGGCCTGCCAGGATGGCGTTATCAACACCTTGGTCTACCGTAGCCGCGTGTGGCGAGGTTCCTGATATCAACTGCAGGACCTGCCATTATGCGCCGGAATCGCTCATACACTTACTTTCTAATTTCGGCCTACATCCACCGACATAACGCGGCATTACGAGTGCTATACCACCATCTAAGGCACTCGTACGGGGTAGACCAGACACCAGTGCTGCCTTACGTCCCCGGAGACATTGTGTCCGTTGTCGAGAACGAGAAATGCCGGATTTACTGGAACTACTCGTTCCCGACGTTCAGGCTAATTCAAGCCAGCAAACCTGATATAGTCCTCCTCGACCATCAACTCAAGGTGATGTATGTCATCGAGTTCTCGGCACCTGCGGAGAGAAACATTACCTTGGAGGAGGAGAAACTGACCAAATACCGCGATCTCCGGTACGAGCTTCAAGTGCTGTATCCAGGCTACTCAGTAAAAATGGTCGTCCTTATAATCGGTGTACTCGGAGGGATAAAGCCTACGCTGCTCTCCAAACTGAAGATCATACCGGCCTGCCAAAAATCAGCTGAGTGGCTGGCAGGCCAAATGCAGAAGGCGGTCATTCTTGGTTCTCTTCGTCTGCTTAGGGCACACGATTCCGGAACCTACAGTCACTAACCCTGTGGGATGTGGGGAGTGGCTGTGGTTAATGTGCTGGCGCGACTCCCGCGAGGCGTCGGAGGCCACGGGAGGACTGTCCAGCGTCGGGCAACCGAAAAAAAAAAAAATTATATTCAAGTCATTAAAGACAGGATTTGACTTGAAATAAACAATCTGAATTTAAATAATGAAGTCATTTCCGGTGCAATTATAAATATAAGAAGACGTTATCAATTATGCATTGACAATAATGGTGGACACATCGGAATCTTTTAGGAGATCATTTATTTATATTTAAATTTCCCAAATAAATCTTTGTTATCTATTTTATATAAATATTTGGTTTTTTTCTTCCTCACTGTAAACCATTTTGATTATTTCATTAAAGAAATGTCACTTATCAAATATCATAGTTGTCATTTTCAAAGCTCACTGTAATAATGTTAACTTTTCCATGTTTACAGTAACTAGTTTAACTAAGATATTCGACGTTTAATAACTCAAAAACATTATATGGTAGGGATAACATATGACATATTTTTGAAATCAGGAACAAAGGATCATTCCAAAAATTTAATAATATACAGGGTATCCCATTTAAAAAGCTATACTATTTTTTTGTATCCCCTAAAATCTGCACGCTAGTGTACTTTTTATTTAAAACTTTTTTTCTATAGGCAATCATATCGATGATAATGGGTGGGTAATTTATAATGAATAGCCCTGGACATGTGCCTTAAATGAGCCCTCTTAAATACAAAATATAATGTATTTAAGTTGTATCAATTTATCATCCACAATGAAAAAAGGCTTTTATTCTTAAAAGTTACAATAAAACTAAATTTTCTCGTTTGATTTCATTAGCCTTCATTTAATGATTTATTGTTCGTCTAATAAATGCCGCGTCATTATGATTTTGATATTTTAACTTGCGTAAATAAAGTTTATTTTTATGTAGTGTCTTCTGGTGGTGAGCATTGTTCTTATTGAAAGGACTAACATTTCATTCCCCAAGGAAATGAGCAAGAAAATGAATTTCACAAAGAATTCAATTAGGGAATGGTAGTGACATTCCTATTAAGGTTTTAATAATTTAAACCGTCATGGTGTTCTTCACCTTTACATTTAATGCTTTTTGTACTTGCCACACATTCTTTTCAGTTTATTATTCATGTTGCTAAAGCATGTTTAATAAGGACCCTAATAAAACGTATCACTTGAAAAAAGAATTCCAGCTCAGAAAATTAATATAAAGAATGCTTATCCTTAACGGAGGATCGATTGACTATTATAATTATTTACTTACTCATTTTAAATGCATTTATGTTTTTATAAATATCCAAATCAAGTTGAACATAACGTAAAAATGTGAAAACGCTACTGTGCAAGGTAATGTTCGTGACAGTTCACCATTTTTAGGTATCAGTTTACTGTAGTTGGAAGCTAAAAGTAATCCAAATACCAAGCACTACTGAAGTAGCTTAAATTAATGCAGAGTGTACACAATTTGACAGAGAGAGAACGATCTGTCCGATTAAAGTAGAGAAATAAGTCAGTAGGGGAGGAAGGCGTTTCTAGAACACCCCACCACTTTACCAAAAATTCATGTACATTCATTTGTATATCCCTGTATATAACATGGCGTTCTGCACTATCGGAGTTAGTACATTCCCTAGCTATTCATACAACTAGTAGATAGCTCTACAGTGGAGCCTAATTAAAAAAAAAAACTGGTAGCAAATACCAACATTTAAATATATCTCTTCTTTAGGAGTTAACTCTTATACATATACATATATATATATATATATATATATATATATATATATATATATATATATATATATATATATAATGAATTATCGGGTAACGCCCGCAAAAAGAAAAAAAATTTGCACGGTGGATAATGCAAAAATTGCAAATGGCAGAAAGATGCAAACCGTAGACACCTGTTTCTGACTAATTGGTCTTCATCAGCACGGTGTAGCTGAGTTAAAATGATGGACAAAACTCAGAAAAGACACAAAAGGAAAACCGCTGACAGGGAGCCAGTCGCACCTTTGTGGCTTCCACTTGGATGACTCCGGTATGGGAGCATCGTCCAAGCATCGCACACGCGGGCAACTATAGCAACCTGCGTGGGATTCCGGACCCAGGAAAATGAATAGGTACATACTGTGAGAAAAAATAAAGACCTTTTCCTTCAAACTAATATATATATATATATATATATATATATATATATATATATATATATATATATATTTATATATATATATATAAACTTAACAAATTTTTCAGATTCTACCACCCGCTTAAAAGAAGGTACATAATTATGGGACACCCTGTATAATATACTACAACTAAACATTTTACAGTAAAGTTGTTTTGCCAGGCTAATAAAAACCCTATCACACCATCTCTTAAAATTATTGTATTTCATATTGCGAGGGTCCTACACTCTACACGTTTTGTTCAATAACAATAGGGAATCCCTAATATTCTAGTCTCGTTTTACATAACGAATTCATCTACACTAACGCTTAGCAGATAATTTTATGTGCAACAAAAATATTGCGAAATTTTAGAACTTTGGTGTATTGTTATAGCGACCATTATCTATATGAACAGTCTACCCTCATTCACAACTCTGATCGTATCGAATTTGCATATCTCTCCTGCTGCATAATAGATATTATAAGGGATATAATAGGGTAATAATTAAGACTGAATTACGAGCTACAACTCAATATTATCATCGTTATTATTTTATATAAATTCATGATCATGAAACTCACAGGTGGGTTTAAGTTTTAACGGTCTGGCCATAAAAAGCATACTAGAGTCTCTTCATGTAAACACTTGTTTGATGTTCATTTATTCACGATTTTTTACAAGAGAACATTTACTATAAAAATTGCTTGCATCTTTTAGAAAACTCGCGATGAATATACTGCTTCACCCACTTGTAAAAAATCCTTTAAATTCTGAATTAAAGGCAAATCAGTATAGTAATCGCTACGGAACTTTTTCTAAATGAAATAGACGGTTATAGTTATTCGGTGACGAAGGTCGATAGTTCGACACCATCCTGGAGCAAGTTAGAAATTGTATTTGTAATTTATTTCAAACTAAGAAAAAAAATTGTAATAATAATAAGGGGTGCAAAGGATCGACAAACTCCACGCGGTGCATCCTGGACAGGTAGGGGAAACTCTGCCTGACAAATGTCTGCCGGGGGGTATCAAGGCTAACCACCTAGTACCCCTAAAACTTCTGGTTCCATATAACTTCAGATGAAGGGCCTCACCGGATGTAGCGGTCTGTACAAAAAATCGAGGGCAAGATACAGTCGGCCAGACAACACGCTTCTGGGATCCAGAGTGTGGTGGAATACAAGACGAGTGGTAGAGTATTTACTCCCAGAATCCGGCGCATAGCCGCCGGATTAAGACGTCAACACTATACTCTAAATCTGACAGTGATGCTTACCATCAAGCAGCACGGTCTAGGTAGGATCTTTATGGCTATAAAGAAAACGATGAAGAGGCGAGTGAGGAGTATGGAGCAAAACAATATGATCCGTACGAATCCTTCACGCCTCTTTCAAGAGCCACAGCGTGTTGTAGATAATCCGCCGACGTAGATCATGTCGAAACCTTCTGGAAGAGAATCTACGAAACGACGAGTCCATTCAATAGCGACACTCCAGCAATTGTACACTTCGAGGCTCTGTGGCTCTGTCGAATTTTCAACTCATTGTTAAACGAGGGGCAGCAGATTCCGGACCGGTTCGTCGAGGGACGTACTGTGCTTATCCCCATAAAGGGGGATCTTTCTGACCCGAGGAATTATAGGCCGATTACCAGCCTCATCTCCTGCTACAAGATATTTACACTTATCTTGTATGCTAGGACACTAAGGTCTGTTGATTCGGTCTTCCAGCAGATACACGAACAGCGTGGTGCCAAGAAGGGCATAGCAGGTTGCAAGGACAGCCTACTGATAGACACTGTATTACACAGGATTCTGTGCAATACAAACGGAATCTATCGATGGCCTGACTTGATTACCGCAAGGCATTTGCACGAGCTATTGTTGCACTTGATCGAATGTCTTGTAGTACCAGCACCACTAGTGAGATGCATAGAACAGCTGCTGCCACTCTGGAAGACTCGCTTCACCATAACATTAGGTGCACAGCGGGTCACAACAGAGCAGGTGACATCTAAGAGAGGAGTTTTCCAGGGTGACTCCCTGAGTTCTCTCCTCTTCTGCATCTCACTGCTACCGTTGTCTGTTAGACTCCGCCAGACCCGCGGATATCAATGTGGACCACCTAATGACCGGAGGCATAAAGTCACCCATCTATTTTATATGGATGACCTTAAACTTTATGCCTCCGGAGAGCGCGAACTACAAAACGCTCTTAGGGTGGTCGAGGAATACCCGCGGCAATTGGTATGGAGGTCGAGTTGGACAAATGTGCACTCGTCCACCTCAAGAGAGGATGATGCGGGGAATTCCCTGAAGATGCGCAGCTCGCAGACGGAAGCATCCGAAGACATCTGAATGCCAGAGAGACCTATACATATCTGGGTGTGCAACAAAGGCACATCCAGGATGTAACACAAATAAAGGATTCTTTCCGCGGCAAGTACTGACACCGCCTCCGAATGATTTGGTCTTGCGAACTTTCGGAGAAGAACAAGGTGGCTGCAACTAATATTCTTGCTGTTCCGGTTCTGCTCTACTCCTTCGGAGTAGTAAAGTGGACGGTAGATGAGCTGCGCCAATTAGACAGAGATACCCGCAAGATGATGAATATTCACAGAAGTATTCATCCTAGATCGTCCGTTCCTCGTGTGTACCTCCCACGTGTACACATGGCAAAGTAGTACTGAGTGTGGCATGTAATATCCTCAGGAGCACAGATTCCCTCTTGCGGTTTGTAAAACACCATGAAACTGTAGGAGTGGGAGCAGGATTGTTCAAGACAACAAAAAGAGCCGCAGATGAGGCCGGCGAGGTGCTGATGTAGAGTCATTTACTAAACTTCAGCCAAATCGTCTGAAAGCCCGAATCAGATTTGCTGAACAGGAAAAACTGTTTCGGCAGCATGTCGACATACCTAAGCATGGTGTCTTCTATAAGAATATAGAAATGCTGGGTTTATCGACCAGGCTAACATTCGCCTTTTAAGGTCAGCCAGGCTTAAGTCACAAACCGATGGATTCATTATAGCCTGCCAGAATGGTGTTATCAACACCTTGGGCTACCGTAGCCGCATGTGGCGTGTAGAGGTTCCTGATATCAACTGCAGAACCTGCCATCAGGCGCCGGAATCACTCATGCACTTACTCTCTGCATGTCCCGTATATGCGATTTCGGTCTACAGCTGCCGACATAACGCGGCGTTACGAGTGCTATACTACCATCTAAGGCATTCGTACAGGGTAGACCAGACACCAGTGCTGCCTTATGTCCCTGGAGATACTGAGTCCATTGTCGAGAACAAGAAATGCCGGATTTATTGGAACTACTCGTTCCCGACGGTCAGGCTAATCCAAGTCAACAAGCCTGACATAGTCCTCCTCGACCATCAACTCAAGGTGATGTATGTCATCGAGTTCTCGACACTTGTGGAGAAAAACATCACCTTGAAGGAGGAGAAGAAAGGGACCAAATATCGCGATATCTGGTACGAGCTCCAAGTGCTGTACCCGGGCTATTCGGTCAAAATGGTCGTCCTAATAATCGGTGTGCTCGGAAGGATAAAGCCTACGCTGTTCTCGGAACTGAAGATCATACCGGCCTGCCAATAATCAGCAGAGTGGCTGGTGCGCCAAATGCAGAAGGCAGTCATTCTGGGTTCTCTCCGTCTGCTTAGGGCACATGATTCCGGAATCTACAGTCACTAACCCTACCGGATATGGGGAGTGGCTATGGTTAATGTATTGGCGCGACTCCCATGAGGCGTCGGAGGCCACAGGAGGACTGTCTAGCGACGGGTAACCAAAAATAATAATAATAATAATAAACACCACAAAAATTAGCCAACCCCGGAATCCAAGGCCGAGTTGTCTATAAGGAGGTTAAATTTAGAAAAACGTGGACACATAACCATTCCCACCAATATTGCCAGTACCGGTGATGGGGTTGGAACCCGTAGTTACAATCGAGATTTCTAATCACGCTTGCTATCGCGTGCTCCAGCTAATTATGTCACCGAAATGAAATTTAAATAAATGTATTTTTTTGAACGTTTAAAATACTCAGTGTTCTTAACGCTAATTAATTTATAATTCAGCAAAAATAATGTTTCTAGTTGTTATTATGTAGTGTGCAGGTATTCGTATTTTTCATTAAATTAAAGTGGAGATGTAATTTATTAGAAGAATGTAATTACGTCTTCTTTATGCACACATTGAAAATGTATAACTGACATAATAAATACGTACACTTACGTATGATACCTAAAGTAAAATTAAACATATTCCTTCATATTTTAACTGGTTCACTTTTATGCGCTAAGATATGGTTACAAAGGAAACTGTAATTTACACAAATTTTGTTAGGGCAGTAATAGATCATTTGGTAATCTCACACAACCCATATTAGAATATATTTTTTCGTATTTAAATGAAAGCAAATATTCTTTAAGAATAAAGAACTCCAAATCTGATTTTTACATAGTTATTGCCGATATTCCACAAGGATCACATACCTTTTTATAAATGGTACTAAATAGTTGTCAAACATTGCTGTTTGCAGATCATATAAAGATTTCTTTATTCATATATTTAACTTCGGCCTATTTCTGCTACCAGGATCAATCACCGCCAGGAGACGAGCTACCCCCAACCTGGAAATTTTGCTGAACCTATTCTCTATCGAAGAGTAGGGATTTTTTTACTTGCCTAACATGTAACTTAGGGACCGATTGCTTTACATCCCCTTCAAAGGATGGCATATCACTTACACAACCGTCTCCTAAGATTACATAATTTCTGAGTATGACAGACCAACGTGAAAAAAAAATGAAAAATTAGTTTTAGTGGAAATATATGATACAAATTCTTAATTCATAAAATTAAGTATGAAAAGATAAATAAGTATTTATTTTTAGTTTGTATTATTAGGAATTGCTTTCATGATGTTTCAAACTAACTGTTATCTGATTTATAGAAAATTTAAATAACAATTAGAAATTGAGTTTTAAGCGAGATAATTTATTTGAATCTTATTTTTAAATTGTCTTAAAATGTTAATATCGTAGTACTAGTAGTAGTCCACAGGAATTTTTATTTCGCTTTAATGAAATCGCTTTATTGCATAAAATAGCATTCGAAATTTCAAATACATAAATTGGCGCGAAAATACAAGCCCCATGTCACTATCTAGTGTGACGTCATTCTTGTAGTAATCAAACACGCGCAAGTAACGCTCGGTATCGTTTTTTATTATTTATAGTATGAAATAATGAGTTCCCATCGTTATACGTGGTGTTTGGTGCCGAAAAGTACAAGTGTAAAGACCATAAATATTGTCTATAAAACTGCCAGATGACATTAAAATGAGAAAGACTTGGTTACAACTTGCCAGGAGAGACCCAAAATTATTATTGAGTAAAAGTATACTGTTTATTTGTGAGGATCACTTTGATGTAAGTACTACACTCAAGCGCAAAATTAACTGGACACTAGGTTTTTCAGGACAATTTCAATTTGAATCAAATTAATTTTAATTGAATCTTCAAAAATAAATATTGCATTACAAAATAAACGAAAATTTCACTTTAATGACAAAAAATAATTTTTTTGCAAATTTGAAAAAAAAGAAATTGCAGAACTGAGAAAAAACATGCCTTAATATCGAGTATTTTCTCTTCGAGCTTAAATGACAACTCGCATTGTTTCTGGCATGCTTTGTATTAAAGCAGCAACCTCATCCTAGGGTATCTGCACCCATTTATTCAGCAGCACCTGTTCTAGCTGAGGTACTGTATGAAATTCACCGTAGCTCCGCCTAATCCTTCTGCCTAGGTTGTTTCACATATGCTCTATCGAGTTTAGGTCAGAACTACTGAGTGGCCACCCTAATATCTGAATACCAACATCGTGAGGATACTGGCGAGTTATCTGGGCTATGTGCCTGGTGTGGTCGCGCATTATCCTCCATTAGGAGAAAATGTCTCTTACAAATGGCGCAAAAGGTACCACATGCTTTTCTAAACACTCCCTGATGTACCTGTCAGCATTGAGGTTACCTCCCCGAAATGTTACAAGGGCCGTACGAGCTTCCAAAGAAATGTCCCCTCATATCATCACAACTCCACCACCAAACTGTACTCTAGGAGAATAGCAACACTGGGCATAGCGTTCTCCAGGTTGTCTAAACACTCTTGTCGTCTAAATACCTTGTGAAACGAGACTTATCCGTGAAGAGAACGCATCGCCATTCATCCATATCCCAATCGGCATGAGTTCGTGGGCTAGTAGCTGGTGTATGAGGGGTTAAATTTTTTCCCTCAACCTCTTTTCTTCGAAAAATCTCAGAAACGCATAAGAAATACAAAAAATAATAATCGAAACAAATGAAAGGGCTGTGTAAAACAAGTGAAACGCTGGCGATTGAAAGATCTAAAAAATATGTAACAAAAAATTATTCTCGTGATACGTGAAAGTCCAAAAAACTTAAACATTATTTCTTTCATTTGTTTGCACGTGTGTATCCATGTTAAATCAATATGCAGAGCGTTTTCGCAAATTTGCCACAAGAAAACCTAGTGTCGGGCTAAATTTGCGGTTGAGTGTCTTTTGTCATATACTTTCAGTGGCTTTGAACTTTATAACTAATGTAAACAGGTGAATGCTTTCACATATCTGTCATGTTTGTAATTTTAAAGTTATATTGAAGATTGTCTAATAAATAATGTTCTAGTTATCTACATTATACACATTTTTATAAACGTAAGTACCTAATTCTCTTTAAAATTAGAAGTAAATAAATATTATATACTTACACAGACGTTTTAATGGTCTTAAATTCGACAGAACAGAAAACGGGATTAGTCGCAAAGAATTTAGCCACCATTATTGTGTCAATTCTTGGCAAATTCATACTGTCGGCTTTTAAAAGCCGCCATCTATAATTAATTATTATAAACTTGAAAAACAACACGAAATTAGTTCAAATATTTACAAAGTAGTCACGATAAGATAATCGTAGCTTGTGCTTACTACAAGAGTGACGTCACATTTAAAACCATCATGGCGGGTAGCGTTTTGTGACATGTCGTTCTCAGATTAAAAAGTAGCAGTTTTAAAACTGATATAATAAATCAGCCTCGACTTTTTGTGAACACAAACCGATAATTTCTGATTTCTTATTCGAAAAATTATAATATCCACATCATTTAATAATTTATTTTTCATAATGTCAAACACCCTATTCTTTATTCCTGTAGGAGAATATTTAAACATTTTCTGTTTTATTATGCTGTAAGTGGGACGAATTGTATTATTATTTAATACGCTTTTTATGCCCATTTTTAAAAAGTCAAAGGTATTGCATTTAATTTTAAAATTCGTAATCCAAATTTGTGTTTCCATAGTTAGGTATTGGTTATGACTACCAAGTAATTTTTAAATATATTCTTAAGAATATCTATTCTATAAATATCGTTAGTTAATTATCTGTCTCTCTGATTGTAGAGAACTTGACTCGGGTATTTCATTTTAATATTGATTTTGACGAAAAAGTTTTAGGCCATTCGACTTAATTAGTCACAACATTAAGAAGAAGTAATAAAAAACAAATAAAAGCCAGAACGTGAATTTCATATTAATCAAGATATTTCTTTCAGCCGAGGTTTAATTATAAAAAAAAGAACTTGCGCATATTCAATTTACTGTTCAAAATTTAACTCTCACCTTCTCTTTTCATTATATCAACGCTTCTGGGAAGTTTAGCCAATCTTAGGCTTTAGGCTTTATTCAATTTATTATCAAATTACAGAATTACTTGGGTTTTAGAGAGGGGGAGAAAGCGTAATACAAAACTTTTGCATTTACTTTAAGTTTAACAATCTTTCACCATTCACTGATTTGCAAAAACTTTTTTGTCAACAACATCGGGGCCTACACTCCAACTTATAAACTCATTTATTTTATACATACCGAAATGAAACATACAAAACATGTACTCAATTTTTTGTCCATATCAGTTACTTCACTCTAAATTGGAGATAGAAAAAGTACACAGGTTCCCTATATTACGTTTTCAGAACACATTGAATATTATCCTAACCGCATTTGTTAAGACTTTATAAATTTTACTGTTTAATTTTTTTTTAGAACACATAAAGAAATACTATTTTTATATTTATATTATACAGTAAAACCCCTATATTTGGCCACCTTATATAAAGGCGGCTACCTCTAAAAACTGCCAGTTTTTAAATTTCCGAAACTAATTATATGGGAATACCCGTACTAATGACCTCCCTAATAGCGGCACCCCCATAAAACGGTCAAGGCCACTTCAAAGACAATTTTCTTCATAAAATACCTGCAATTGTAACTCTCATTACCGGTCATAAATTTTATTGGCAAATATGTGCCTAAAATTTTTCGACCCTTCGTAGGTAGAATTTTATAAATGCAACAATTATTGGTATTTCCCATAGCAATTTTAAAACTCTAAGCGATAAAGAGGCTGTAGTTTCATAGATTTTGAGCTAGTTTATGTTTAACTGTGATTTTGTTACAATCAGCATGTCGCTAAAAAAGAAAACGGTTGTCTCTTAAAGACAAAATTGATATTATTGTGGAAAGCGAAAAGTTCAATACCAGTGCCCGAAAGTTGGCTGAAAATATTGGAAAGACACAAGTTAACAAAACTATAAAAAACAAATCCTACTTAAAGAAACTCTTTGAAGAAGGTTCCAATCCAGAACAGAAGAGAAAATTTCCCAAAACTGAAGGATTGGCTATTGACCAAGTAGTTAACAATTGATTCTGTAATGCCAGAAATAAAAACCTCCCCATATCTGGACCTATAATAAAAGAAAAAGCGTTAGAAGCAACCGAAAGTTTAAAAATGACCAGTTTTAAAGCCTCAAATGGATGTTACCAACAATTTTGTCAAAGACATAACTTAGGCTTTAAAACAATTTGCGGTGAGTCAGCTGATGTTGACCTGGATACTGTTGAGAGCTACAAGTAATATTAAAAGACTATTCACCAAAAAATGTGTACAATGCTGACGAAACCGGACTTACGTTTGCTCTAAAAAAGTGATAAGTGTGCCGGTAAAAAAACTGCAAAACAAAGATTGACCATCATCAGCTACAATTTCAAAATGTTTTGCAAAAGCAAGTTTCTTGGAAAATGTCCAGCAAGACGAAAATTTCGATGAGGAAGATGAAATTCCACTGGCCCAGCTTTTTCCTGAATTACATGATGTAAGCCTAGAAAATTATGCATGTATTGATGGCAATGTTTTGACCGAACATCCTAATTTTGGCGTTCAAGAAGTAATCAATGAATTAATTGATGATAAAGATTGTGATTTAAATAATGAAAGATGTGAAAGAATCTGGAACGTCAAACATTAAAGATATGAGTGAATTGTGTGAAAACCTAAGAAATGTGCAAAGTTTGCTATTGGGTAATGATAAAAGTGAACTAGCTGTGAAAATTGTCCAAAGTTTAACAGAATGCGAATCTCAGGTTTTACAAACAAAATTTAAAAGCTTAAAACAAACCTCAATTGAAAAATATTTTAAAAAAAAGGGAATTATTTAATATGGCAGGTAATGTTTAAAATACGTACAAATATGAACTCTTATAGTTTGACCTCGTTTCTTTATGTACATAGGTATAAGCACACCTGATTTGTATATATATATATATATATATATATATATATATATATATATATATATATATATATATATATATATATATATATATATATAAATGACCATTTTCACAATAAATTTTGGTGGCCGCTATTTAGAGAGTTTACTGTAGTACAGTTTACCTATTCAAATAAAGCAAAATAACTGTTTATGAGATGCGTATTCTAACTAGTATTTGGACATTTAGGTTTTCACCTCATTCCGACTCTAGCGATGTTATTTCTCAACATACACCCCATAGAATTGTTATCTGTAGGATGAATGTAGGACTTCATTTAACGTTAGTCTGTATTTTATTAGCGAATGGACTCGCAAAAGAGGTATTACTGAATATCCACCTAGAGTTCCAGATTTATCACTTGTAAAATTTAGTATATTTGGAAGCAAGTGACCTTCATATTGCCCTATGAGGTATTTCATAATTCTATCTCATCGATTTATATATGTTTCACTATGAAAGAATTGGTATTAGGCATTTATATTAAAATTGATTTCTAATATCTTTATTGCTGAAATATTTTGTTAATGAATTCGTTAAATGCATTTTTGAATTTTTAATATGGTATACTAATTATAGGCGATATACACTTTATTTCACCTATTTTTATTTTATTCGGAACCATGTATTTTAAACTGAAACTACCCGTTAACAATTAGTGACCTTGTCCACTGTTTGAACAAAAGAAGTGTAATTTAGATGAGTTCAAAGAGAGAAATGCATTCACTGATCAGGCTTTTTGGAGAGTATAGGAACAGTGAAGCCTTCTGGAAGCAAATCGCAAGGAATATACTAAAGAAGGAAGCTGGATATAAAGAGCCTTTGGTTGAAGTGGACCAATAGGGAGGTTTGTAATTAATAGCCCAAAGGCAGTAATTGTCAGTTCAACTAGAAGCAATCTAATCGGTAACTTGGAGACTTGTTAGTTTTTAAAGTTCAATGTATCCACAATTGAACAAATATTATTGAAACTTTATCAAAAAGGAAAAACAGAATTACTAAATTATAAGCTCTTTAAAATAATTGTTGATTAAAATTAATGTATTATACAGGGACCAGAATAAAAGAAGTATGTATAATAATTTAACATGTATTCATTTATCAATGAAGAAGTACGTGATTTAAAGAAAAATTCCATATTATTTTATCAAACTAAAGGGAGTATTACATATTTAACAATTTAGTAAATAAATATTTTTCAGTTTTAGACTAAGATGAAGTGGTGCATGATGGATATCGTTAGATTGGTAATTAAATTTGCTCTTTAAAGGCATTATGGCCCCTAGTACGTATCATTTAAAAAACTGATTTTTTCTTTAAAAAACACGTTTGGCACATTTTATTCTTTCATGAAGCATTTGTTATTGATTTAATTGATGAAATCACTATTAATATGAGTTACTAGAATCAACTGGAACATATAGATTTTTTCCCTATCATGGACTTCTACGGTAAAAAATAAATTTGAAAAAAAAGAAAATTTCCTTGAATAAAATGTAAATTTGGCAACATTATCCTATACAATTTGAGTTGTAGATTCTGAAAAACATATAATACACTGGGTGATGCATTTAAAAAACGCAAAAGGTAAACGCACTTTCGGTGAAACCGGAAGTCGGCCATTTTGACTATATCTGCATGTCCATCCGAAATTAGGTCTAACATCTTTGTACCAAATCGGTTCATAATTGAAAGAGATATAAGCATGGCCCCAGTCTCGTGGCCACCCGGTATAGTAGTTCTCTACACAATTATTCTTTTAAAATATTTTATGACTACCGGGCCCGGTAGTGTAGTGGGTCAGAGCGTTAAGTGACAAATTTAGCTGGTTGATTGCCTGTCGACTCCCGGGTTCAAATGCCGGTTTCGATTCTGACAAAGTCGAAGGGTTTGGTTGAGTGTGTCCACGTTTTTTTCATCTGTGTAACTCTGGTCCGTGCAGCTTAAGCTTTGGTTTGAGGGCTGTCTAATTTATGTTGTATGTTTTATGTTTTTTATTAGTAGTTTGTAAGCAATGATTTTGAAAATAAAGCAATTCCAGAGACAATGAAAATTAACTTAGCAAACACTGATAATCGTGTAGATTATTAAACAAAACCCACCCCTTTGAATAGAAATCATGTGTACAATTTGAATAGGCAAGGAAAAATAGTAGAGTATGTAATTTATACGTATCCGCGGGCAAATTTCGGGTATTGTGCCCCCGTCAGCCATTCTTGCATATATCACGAGCCCTTTTACCCTATATACTGCAGACACAATTCAGATAAAACTCTTTGTGTTGGCGTCCTACAGTCTCACTTCGCGACAAAAAGAACATTTGTCAGTAACAGATAAAATTACTTCGCTTTATCAAATTTTCCTATTTACTATTATTCTCAAACAATCGAAATTTACACGTACTAAATATCGCCATAATACTGTACACGCGAATCGAAGAAAGAACATAGTTAACTTTTTATATCTACAGCGTTGTTATTGACAGTGTCTATGCCTATTATGCCTGCCTGATGAAATACGAATTTTTTGAAAGTTTCTAATGCCTAAATTATTTAAATGTTTTTAACATGACACAAAGCTAACGAATTATTTTGCAGAACTTCCATTCAAAACTGGTGAAGATAATTTATCGTAAGCATATATGTTTAGGGACTCAACAGGCCGGGAATATTCGACACATAGTTTTTTAAGTCAAGGGAAATGCCAGGGATTCTCATGATTTTTTGTAAAATTAGAGATTTCTAAAATAATTCTCATTGAATTGAGGACGCTGTATATTTTCAGGATTTAGCCTACTTGGATTTTCCTCTTGTTTGTTGTATCTTAAGGTTATGTCAAAAATCGTTAATAATATTCGTTAGGTGTTTCATTTTACTATCATCTAATTTAGTTTATTTATAGCCTGGAGGTTACTTCGGCTTTTATAAGGGATTGTATTATAATTATAAGTACAAAAAACGGTTGAAAGTTATGCATTATTTTGTGTTAGGTGCTTTACAGCTAATATATAAACGTATCTAAAATGCATAGTAACCAATCACCGGTACCAGTTCTTTGGCAAAATATGCAACCAAATTCCAACACCTCGATTTTAAACTTATACTACAGAGCATAAGTATTTTGGTGCTCTATATATAATATAATCAATAAAATAAACCAAATATTACATATAAATCATATTAATTTAGAAGTTTTTAAATATTAATTGATAAAAATTTAGTCAGTATGCTTAGTTAATATCTTAGCGATGAAGGATCTTTCCGGGTAACCCTTGAGAACATCACGTTTTCGCTGCTCAGTCGAGAGTCTAGTATCTCACTTATTATGGAAATAAATTTGCATTTTGCTGAGATGTATTAATATGATATGTCGTTACACCACTAAGATATACCCTAGACAACACTAGAATGTCGGGTAGATAATTCAGGAAGCTGCAGACAGAAGCTTAACTCGCTGCACCTATTTATGTTGTATAATTGTAAGGTACCAAATATTTCAATTTTGTAATAAAACAAGGTCTGTTTTACGTCATAATTCTATTAAAACGCCATTATTCTGCTTTGTAGCAAAATGGTCGAAAAAATTCCTTAAAATTGGTATACATGTATACGTATATATATATATACGTATATATATATATACATATATATATATCGGATTAAACTATTACTGCAAACTAATATCTTTCAGTGGTTTACCTTACAGTTTTGAGGTTCTAAAAACCAGTGGAAGTACTAAATTGAAATTATATTGGCACTAACAGTTTACACCAATAATTTTCTTTAGCTGCATTGTACACTTATTCACAGTTATTACTGCGGTATTATTCCTTCTAAGCGAAGTATATTATTAAAAGTTGCTCCATGTGTTCTGCTGTTAAAATCCGCCGCCTGTCTGCAAAAATCCATTTAAATTTTTAATATATGAAGGAAATTTGCATTCAAATGTTTCAAAATTTTGTATTAAAAATTTTATACGTGTTTCGGCTTTTTAGGCCTTTGTCAAGAGTACAGAGAATACTGAATAGCAATATTTGTGTTGATTGCTTATATAACCACATCTGGTACCGATAGCTACTATAAAAGTGTTGTAAAATATGTTTTTATAACTTGGACATTACGTTATTCTTTAAATCTAAATTATTTTATTTAAAATATGGTGACCAGTAAAAATTTGTTGTTCATTCGTTCCTTCATATATTTAAAATATTTAATAATGTTTCACAAGGAGTCAACCGCAGAATCAGTTCAGTGCATTCATTTATATGTTGAAAACGAGTGTTCTATTTCGACAATAGTAGGTCTACCATTTGATTTGGTACATGTTTAATTCTGAAATTATTAAAAAATGTATTTCAAACAAATAGACGACTAAAAGGCATTTTTTAATATCAACTGAGCAGATTATATTAAAAAATTTTGGTTCTATCACAGAACTTTTCTTCATGAGAATAAAATAAAATAAAAATTTTGATACTTGAATATTCTTGGACAGATTAAAAGTCCCTATAATTTAAAGAAATGCTACCGTGGAAAATTCAATACATAAATATAGCTTATGTGAAAATACTTAATAAATAATTTTTTAAGTAGGAAGGAAGAATATTTAAGGAAAATAAACTTTTATGTTTCTTTCATTTTAATTTTAAACTACCTAACAATTCAGCAGTTAAACCACGCTATTTTAAAAAGGAAACACGCGCGTCTTCTTGAAAACTTTATGAACACAATTTAAATAGGAAAACACCTGAAATTAAACTTTTTACTTCCATGTTAGGTATTCACGGCTCTGTGTATATACTTTGATCCTGTCAGAAGCCTAACTAAAGGCACGATTATATTATGAATGCTCTAGGATTTCCAACTTTGTTAAGATAAATGGCTGAAAACAGACAAGAATGGGCCTTGAGCTATGTTTAACAAGAACACACAATTCAGTGTTGTGTGAATACAATTTGAGACATTCATATCAGAGTCAAATTGTTCTTTATGGTACCGTAGTCACAAGAAACTTGGCAGTCATAATTACTTTTTTTTTGACAAACAAATAATTTCTCAATACAAAATAATATTTTCTGTTTCATTATATCAAGTATTAGCGGAAAATTATTTCTATTCTATTTTTAACATTTTTAACAATTTTCACACATTTACATTTAATCGTAATGTTATGGTTGTTAAGTGATCAAGAACTCTTCTTCATGGTACGATCGCGTGGAATTGCTTCGGGTTTGATATCTGTCAGGTCTGTCTGTCATTTTTCTGTTTCTGATGTTTGTTTATAGGGCAACTTCTGGGGTTAGGAAATAGTTCGCCAGCATAGTAAAATATTGGGACTGAACAGGCATGCAGTTTTAAACATAATTATTCGGATATTTACATAAATATATTGCCATTATATGATACATAATAGTAAAAATGATGAATTTCTGTTCACAAGCAAACTATTAAAGCCTGTATTGCATTTTCATTTATTTGACCTAATTAATAGAATTTAATTAATATATCGAAGCTTCGATGTTTAATTTATTCACCTCGATGAATTCAATGTTTGAAATAAAATTGGGGTATTTTAACAATTACGTAAAATAATATTATTGTAGATAGGTATGTACAGTTTATTTCAAACTTATTTGCAACATAAAAAACGTCGGCTTCTTTGATCCCCTTACCGATTTTATGGGAATGATTGCCGAGTGGGTAAAGCGCTTATAGTTATTTACTCGGTACCAAATATCGATGGTTCGAATCCATCCCGGAGCAAGTTAGAAATTTTATTTGTGATTTGTTTCGGATTAAGATGGGAGAGAACTGTCGATGCCCTAGATGTGGTTCGGACTCCACAATAAACTGTAGGGCCTCGTCTCTCTTTTCTCAACACAAAATCCTAGGATTTTCTGGTAGTTACTTCGGTGACTTGAGAGGCGGTTAACAAAACATTAAAAAAAAGACATTTAAGAAAACATTTAAAGAAGTCGGCGTTTTTTATTAGTTCGAAATAAACTATATTTATATATTATTTTCTATCAGTTTATTGCGATTATTACTAGATTACTGAGAAAATTACAGAATTATAGAAAATGCTAATTTATGTGGCGTGTCTTAACGAGACAAAAACTCGCTAGGTATTCAAAAGTCATAGGCGTGCTCCTGTCAACCAAATTATTTAAAATAAAATTATATCTTATTTTATCTTATTTCAGTATGATTAATATTTTGACAATGCTATGTAACAGATGCGATGTGTGCTTTATAATAATAAGTAATTCGGTCAGAATTATTTAATTTGGCTGTAGTATTACAATGAGGGCTAACCCGCTTTAATTCACCACGAGAGGCGCTAGTGTAGGGTAAGGTCTATGTCACTGAACGTTAATGTTTACTACGGCTTTTTAAACGATACGGTAAAAACAGCACTGAATTCCATAAAGTGCGCATGTGCCGCTCACAGTGTCATTTCCGCCGTTTCCGCACTTTCCGTGAAAATAACCTAACTATAATAAAGGGCAAGGAAAATAAAGAAACTATAATAAAGGGCAAAGAAAATCTTACTAACGAACTAAAAAATACTTATTTAAAAAAAAAATAATAATAAGTTTGTGATTCGAACCCTGGACCTAGCGCGTGCTAGGCGAGTATCTTCTCTATCGTCTAATGAGTTCCTTGCTGACAAACGATTCCAAAAGGATTTAATACATTTTGACATGTCATGTAACTGCGCATGCCCTGCGGCTATCTTAAAACGGAATCCAGTGCTGTTTTTACCGTATCTACTTTTTAATGCGAGTTTTTAGTAATTTTTGTAAAAATTAGCTGAAGAACATTTAACACATTGATGGCAGAAGGAAAAAGTAGTAATTTACTTACCAGTATGTAAGGAAATTATTGTATCTATCAGAGGTGTCTTATGTCATTAAAATTAGGTTATATCAAGCATGAGCACGATGAAAACAACGAATGTGCATGATTATTACTTACGATTTTCTGTAGCCTAAAAACGGTAGCACTCATTGACATTATAGACGCGTTTATTATTTTTTCTACTGCCTACTTCCGCTACTAAGAATACGAACATGCCAAAGATGCCTCTATGCTCGCGGTGGAGGTCGCGGACTCGGTCGAGGTGGATGTCGATGTACATACCAGAAATGTTTATCCTTTCGCTAGTTGTGTAGCGTACAACGAAGCGTGTGAGTGGAAGGGTGTCATGTGATCTAAGTGAACCAACTAGGTGCAAGCTATCACGATGCATTATTTTCTAGAGCGGTGGAAAAACAAGTTTATTGTATCGACTTCGGCATCGCGCTAGACCTCTATGTAAACGATGGGGGTGAAGTGATCGGTAGGCGATCATAATTAAAGAATCAAGTGACATCGATGTAGCGACCTCCACCACGACCATCGTGGTATCTTCGACATGTCCGTACCTCAAGCAGGTGCAGAGAGCTTCGACTGATTATTTACATTGATACAGTTGAATGGGAGACCTGGTTGTGTACGCATCGCGTGTATATTAAATAAAACATTGTCGGATTCACAGAGACTTTTACGCCTTCCAATATACATTTGTAAGTATATAAATAAATGCTGTGACTTAAAATGTGAAGCTACGTTTGGTCCGATATTTTGTAGGCACTATAAAGCTGGTGTTGACACATATTTCCCACTAGAAAAGTCATTTAAAATGTGCAGAAAATATGAAAAAAAAAAGAATTTCCATATGCCATATGTCTATGCAACTTTGCCGAACCTTCACTTTTTCATGGGATCTTTAGCGTACGTCACATCGCAAACAATCGGAACCCACAATATGTGTCACAAGTTACCCTGCTCATGTCCAGATTGGAACGCGATCTGTCTGTATGAAACAAGAAACTAACTAAAAATGTTGTAGTTTGATAATAAAAGTAACGAATCAAATATCTAATTATAGATAAACAATTTCAAAAGTGTGCAATGTTTAAAATATAACCCTCAATCTCCGAGATTATTTTAATTTGTTACTGTTAACACAATATCTATCCGTTCCAAACGCCTGGCCTATTTATCCTGCATGATTAAGTTCAGAAAACAGATACGATTTCATGAAATTGTATAATATTTCTACAATATATGTAAAATATTTTTTTATCCAATATTGTTTTAGTCGCATATCTCAATGGGAACTTTTTTTCTTTACTTGATATTATTAACCTGTTTATCTACCGTTCCACTTCAAATACGGGAAGGTTGTAACAATGATTATCTTTTATAAATGGTATGGGTTATTTATGAAAGGTGGGTGGTCGAACTTTAGGTCCATTATCACGGCGAAGCTTTCAAATATGTTTCATAAGATGAGGCTACGTTCTCTAAGTTTAACTAGAAAAGGGTCCTTGAGGATATTACAGTAATATTTCCCGGTTTCTGCCTGCTTTCGCCGAGCACAGTGGTCATATGTTAGGATTACCACATCCAGGAAATATATGTCAATATAAGCAAATATGATTGGTAAACTGATTCGACATCACTCTTTACCAGTTTTCAATTTTAGTAACTTTTTATAGCTGAAGTAGATTAATATGAGACAAACATTTTGGTAGCTTTATAAGCGTAGGGTCTCAACAGTGGTCATAAATTTATAATTTCAAACTCTCTAGCGGCGTTTTTAATCCTCCCTTAGGTCAGAGCGGTTAACGTTGAGGATAATAATCAAGGATAATTAGCAAAAACAGTAAATATATTTCCTTAAATTACCATAAAGAGATGATCATGTTGAACACACTCAAAAGCCCGACTGAGATCACAGAATATCCCAGTCGGGGTCTCGCCTGCCTCAAGTGCGTTCATTATACAACCTTAAAAAGAGTGTATTTCAGTAATTATTGAATATCCGGTGCGAGAACCGTGTTGATTTTCATTTCAAATATTATGAATTTAAAGCTGCAACAGCATAGCATGTTCGATAATTTCGAAAAAAACGATGCCTGACAGATTGGACGAAATTTCCCCATGGAATCTTCTCTTGGATGGTATTACCATAATAATTTATTTTCTTTATAATATCATGAGGAGCATTAATAAAGAACTTATTAAACATTTTTATATAATACATATATCCTTAGGACATGTTAATTCTTAAATATATTTTTTTAAAATTTTGTTTCGACAATGTTAGTTTTTTTAAAGCATTAGTAACTAATCCACCCATTCGTCGAGGGAGCAAGAAAAGTACATGGCTGAGGGGACAGCTTGAGGTGGGGAATAAGGACTTGTCTACGGACAACTTGCCAGGCTTCGGCCTCCCCCACCATTACAATTACCAACTAATCCACCCAGCCAACAATACAGTATCTTAAGATAGACTCCCCTAAATGGGTTCAAAGTACTAAAAGAGTGTTTGTGTCTAGTATACTTGGGGCGAGCGTAGCACCGGCTTTATATCGTGTCGAATTCGATACGAAAAGTGAAGCAACGGGTACTGACGCTAGTAGTTGAATCGGTAAAATCAGTCCAACGAAACACAACAGTCTCGCCCTTTTATCTTCTTGTATATCAGCTTAAACCGCAAAAGCTTTTAGATGGTCCCTTGTTTATAATGTGTTAGAAAAGTAAAAGACCCCTATTCTCTTCGATAAGAAGAGGTTCGGCAAAATTTCCATTTTAGGTGTAGCTCGTCTCCTGGCGTTGGTGATTGGCCCTAGTAGCGGAAATAGGCCGACGTTAAATAAACGATTACAAAATTAATTCCTTCTTAACCTATAAAACTTGTAGAAAAATTTTCGAGATTTAATGTAATGTCCTCCATAGTGAGTTTGTTCCATTTCATGTTTGTTTATTTATTTTTTTTATATATAATGCATATAGTTTTACGTATTATTTAAATTATTTAATTTGCTTTAATTTACGTTGTCAATTCTGTACTCAGTTGGCGTCCAAGATATAAATTTGTGTATCTGCTTTGTGTTTTTGCACATATTTCAATTTAGTTTAAATTTTATGTCATCACATTTATTTTGTATATTTAAAATTTTGTTTCAAAACGACAAACCTCTAACAAGCAAAACTATGAAAAGTTATAAATAAAACTAGGTTAAATAACATGTTAAAATTAATCATTGTTTTTTATACACGTATGAGCATATTAAATGAAGTTTTTGTGGCAATCCTAGTTACCATCCGGCGCTAATTTATCCACAAAAACTTAATTAAAACAAGACCAATAGTTACAGCTGTTAAAACATATTTGAACTAGACCAACTTATTTTGCAATCTATGAGAATTAATAGATTTCGAAGTTTCCTTGTTCGTTCGGAATGAACAATAATGACATTTCTGATCTATTTTTCAGAAATTATGCAATCTGTTAAAAATTGTTTAGTAATTGATATTAAATTAGGAAATGGGGGTGTTATTGTACCAAATTAGTTAAAATAGAACATATATAAAAATACATTTAATAGAAATTTGGTAAAACTGTTTTCCAGCAATTGATTATGAAATATTTTTTTTGTAACGCCATACCCTAGGTAATAATAATAATAATAATAATAATAATAATATTTATTAATGTATATAGCGAAGAAAATGTTTTACACAAGTCAAAATAAAGATGAACGAACATATAAGTAGCAAGATATCTACATGACAATATAAGTATAGAGTCAAAAAAGAAAACAATAATAGACATATACATTACATATAACATTTGTATTACACATATAACATTTGTATTACACATATAACATTTGTATTACACATATAACATTTGTACTACACGTCTACACATATTGTAGAATGGGTCCAAAAAGTGGAGCATACAGCTTAAAAGTAAAAAACATACAACGTAATTATAAAAAGAAATCCTGGGTTTTATAACAATTTTTATCCAAGAGCACTTTCTTCAATTTAGATTTGAAAATATGGATGTTTTTAGAACATTTAATATCATCTGATAGAAAATTAAAAAATTTACAGCCATTATAAAAGAAACTTTTTTGGTACAACGTCGTTCGACACGACTTTGGTTGTAATAGGCCTTTTGACCTTGTATTGTGATCATGTTCGATCTGATTAGCAAGAAACTTATGCTTATTTTTGCATACATATATGCATACTTCGAGTATTTATAAATTAGAAACAGTTAAAATTCCTAATTTCTTAAAAGTACTGCGGCAACTCTCACGGTAACCGAGTCCAGAAATAATTCGTATTGCATATTTTTGCAGAATAAATACGCGGTTAATATATGCACAATTCCCCCAGTTTATTATTCCATACGTCAAATGGCTATGAAAGTTTGCATAATAAAGAAGCACGAGAACATCTCTGCTACAGTGGTTAGACATGAAACGTAGACCATAACAATTGCTGCGTAATTTATTACACAGTACGTCTATATGAGTACCCCATTGCAAATGCCTGTCAAATATAACTCCCAATATTTTAACTGACGTACAGATATTTATGTTACTGTCAGATGGACAAAATTCATTATTTTTTTGTAGAGTGAATAATAACATATTAGTTTTATTTCTATTCAAATTAAGCTTATTGTTTTCAGACCATTTGATTATGTTTGAATACAATAGTTCAGCAGTATGTTTAATATTATTTAGGTCTTTATCTATGATTAGGAGATTCGTGTCGTCGGCGTATCATACCGTATAAACGTTTGGAATCTTACTTAGATATGTTATTAAATCATTTGCAAATATGTTAAACAGAAGGGGACCCAAAACAGATCCTTGAGGAACACCCTGTGTTATGTCAAATATGTCACTTGTAGCATCATCGTTTAATTTGACAGTTTGTGTTCTATTATCAAGGTACGAGGACAGTAGGTTTAAAGGAGTTCCCCTGATTCCATATCTATTTCATTTCTCGATCAGTAGTTCATGGTTAACGACATCAAAAGCACGGGAGAAGTCAGTAAATAATCCCAGGGCATATTGTTTCCGATCGAGTGCATTTACAATCAAATCATGGAATTCACAGAGGGTTGTGTCTGTGCTTTTATTTTTAGAGAATCCATGTTGGTAGGGCGAAAGTAGATCAGTATCATATAAGAAAAAGAACATTTGATCTTTTAATGCAAGCTCAAAGAGTTTAGATATACTACACAGCAGACTAATTGCTCTATAGTTCCCATAGTCATTACGGGTAGCGGAGATTATACGACAATTTATTTCATTTCGGTTATATTTTGTACTGCTGCTTTTAAATGTCTGCTCCAAACTGCCAAAATTACAAATGAGTTAACGTAAAAATTAGTACCATTAAAACAAATATAAATCGAACAGCATGCTTGGGTGGAGGATTTTAATTGATTCGCGCCTTTACCATTACGGGGCTTTTTTGTCACTAAAATCATCGAATATTTTAAACATTTATAGATGGTTTAAAATGAACACAAGCTCCTTACAATTCAGATATCCAAGTTATCACTTTCAATGCCCTATATAACGTAAACTCAACATAAAAGGAGCCCGATGAGAGTAGATAATACAATGCCCAGCTGGCACGTCAGACAAGAAACTAGTTAAGCAAAATATTAAACAGCGAATAATAAGGGAAATATATGTATAGAAATTTTTAGACAAAAGTGTAAGTCTAAAGTTTAACAAAGAGTAAAATACCCAAACTTGTTTGGTTTGCTATGTAGATTTTCTGTGCCTTGCTGTCTGTTTATGAAGGATTTCTCCCAGAAAGGTCTGTGATATGAAATGTTCAAATGTTTTTGCTGTTGCAGGGAAATGCGGGTCGGGAACAAACTCCCAATTAATTAAAACAGTATAAACTAGCACCTAAAAAATGGATAGCAGACCATCTCCTGGAGCAGGGAAAGTTACACGATAGGAAATAAATATTTGTCAGAGATGCATTCAATGCCTTCCACATTTGATTCATTTAAAGCCAATATATCAGACCACCTTTCCTTATGCGGGAATTATCTTTGTCAGTGTTGCGACCATTTGAATTTAAACGATTTTTTTTATATGTGTATATATTTAGTGGGATATCTCAAGAAAGATTCGTTTTATTTTACTTTAAATTTCACTTTACATTTATTTCGGATGTCGCAATTTTAAGGAAAAACGAACGGCACATTTAAAGAGAGTTAACCTTGAATAAAAGTATTAGCTTTTCCTCTATATAATCTTGATTTAGTCCATCTTGAATTTGTTTAAGTATCTTAAAGGACGAAATGAAATTTTAAATTCAAATGAAATTTATAATATAAACGACTGTCATTGTATTTAAAAAGGTATATGATAAGAAATGTTAAATATTTGACTTGATTTGATGAAAATAAATTAGATCACATTTGAAATAAACATAAATATATCAATATCAAAAAAAAAAAATGACATAAGGTACTTCGTTTTGGCTATTTTATCTATGAGTAACACTGGCTATGTATAGCTTACAATTTGATAAATGACGAAAGAAACACTTATTATGACAAACCAAATATACGGCCGCACTTCTGTCATTTTTTAAGTACGGAAATCGAATAATATACTTTTAAATACAATTAACATACGTTGAATATCTATGCGACATATTCGAAATAAGATACAGAAATCGTACGTCTACCTTGTACTGCGTATATGTTTACACTGACATGTCGAGCTCGGTGCTCGGTCTATTCATGCCCTCTACTTAACGGTTATTCGACGCACGGAAACGGCAGCGCGATTTGGTAACTCGAGTAGATAGGCCATGAAAAGATGAACAGAGTTTGTCTAATAGTCTAATATCCTTGGGCGTTGCATAAGAAATTTACAACTGCTTTAAAAGAGAGGCATAAATTGCAGTTTTTTAGGTATCACTTTGAGAGATACGACAATAAAATGTTAGCGGTAAATGTTATTGGTTCTTCACCGCCAAATTTTCATCTACCGAAATCATCGTTCAGCATTAAAAAAATGTCTACAATAGGATCGATAGTCTACAACAATGAGTACAACTGAAAAATGGGGGGGGGGACCATCCCTCCATTTTTCAGTTGTACTCATTGTTGTAGACTATCGATCCTATTGTACTAGCTAGTTCGTGCGCCGCTACTGTGCGGGCGGACAGAATTGTCTTCGGCTAGGCTCCATTGCACGCACGGAGAGACAAAAAATTGTGTGTGTGTGTGTTTTAGCGGGAAAACGTTAGATTAGTACGAGGCAGGCCACTGCCAGAAAAGTTGGTGTGTAAAATGCTGATGCCCTGAGACGGTGTTCTGCATTGTAAATTTTGTGAGTGTAAAACGTTGGCCAGGCGATGCCGCTTCGTGGAAGGATCTGAGCTGTTGAAAGTGTTATTAGGCCCAAGCCTCACACTTGACAAAGGAGTAAGAATGTTTACTTTTATTGACGTCTCTACTACCAGAAAGATACGTCATTTCATGAAATTTTAACCTCCAAATCCCTAGGTACCTAGGCACTATGTATTAACTTGTGCCTGAGTTAAGTGCCTCGCAAGTGAACAGTAAGCTATTAACGTACGTTTCGATAAGATTTGCGAATCCGCTCTGTGCCTTTGAACTAAAGCTGTGTAAAGAATTTACTTTTATTTGTGTTTGCTTATTAGTGACGGTTTAAGTAGCTACACATGTTTTCCATCTTTCATTGGTGGTCTGTGGTTGTTAAATTAAGAAAAACATTGTATATTTTAATCTTAAAAAGATGGTGGCGCCCAATAACAACTAATTGAGCTGAGGTGATATTTTGTATTATTTAAATTGGCGATTGCCGTGTGTGTCTTTGTTTTTGATTTATTTAGTTGTAAGTTTTATTCGATTTTTATCTGGTTAACTACTTCACTTCCCCGCCCGGAGAAGAGAGTCGTAAACATTGCTCATTTTGAATAAATGTATCTTGCTGTGAGATTTTTGTTTCATTAAATAAAATTTAAATTGAACTATTTTAATGATAGGGTAAAAGACGTTATAAGGTTGTAAATCTCTTATGCAACGGCTATGAACATTAGTTCATTAGACAATTCCTTATTTGTTGATATATTATTTGATGAATTTTGATTTACTCGAATTGAATCACCCTGTATGAATGCGAGAGAGCTAAAGCTCTATATGATCATCTAGAGATTATTTGCATATTCCTTATGTTACGGCTGTGTAAAAATGATATGGAAACGTAGCGAAACTTCCCTAAGGATCATCGAGCGATGCTAATAAGACTTCATTTATACAATGAACTGCGATTGGGAAGGATAACGAGACTCACGGTACTGAAAAAAAGTAGATGCCGTTAAGTTGAAAATTTCGTTGTTTGAATATCAAACGACAGTCAGGACTAGTACAGAGACTTCAGAAGCGCTATATTGGTAGCGCCTGATTTTCCGATCACGACAAAGCTTTTGTAAGTTACTCGAGAAATTACTGAATTTATACTAGGGGAATTTAGGTTAACAGTCTATTTATATCTATCAGCGCGGCCTGCATTAATATTGAGAATAGTAACAATAATAATAATTTGTAAATATATTCAGCTATATAGTTTAATAATTGAGTTGGTTCCCAAGACATCAAAACACCGAATAAAATTGTCGACATGAATTTCGCTAGCCAAGTTGGCGCAATCTGAAGATAATTAGAACTTTTTTGTTCAGTTCAGATAACTTTGCTTTTCATTGTGACAATTGATGGTTATATAGCTATACCAAGAATTATGAATTGCTTAGTTCTGTCTAGTGGTATTGACTTTGTCGTTTGTAAGAACAATATAAACGATATTCCAAAAAAGTATTCAAGTAAAGGATGTCACCAATCTGAGATTACCAGCGATATGGCTGAGGTTATCATCAACGATACAACGACATTCCCAAGAAGTAAACTGAATTGTAAAAGATACAGCTTCGCATATTTGTTATTGAATGTCATGTCACCTGTATTGCGTGCAAATTGTGAATTTAAGATTCTCTACACATCAATGCAACACACTATAAACATATAGATATCATGTGTGAAGCGTATGAATATCATTCTACGTAAACTGCCAGATTAGAGGAGGCCGCGCCTTTTAAGTTGATGCAATGATAAAGAACAAAGAGCGGTTAGGATTAGAGATTCTTGTTGGTAGGGACAAAATATCAAAATAAGTAGTAATTCCAGAGTGTTTCTCAATGGTACTGATATCTGGAACTCGAGTGGGCTCCTCACGTTGGAAGCAATTTAGGTTATTAGTAATGGATGAAGATATCATACATATTCAATAGAAAAATTTTGTTGTTTGCCGTGTTCGTACCATTCTCTGCCAGATAGATAACGTATAATTTTATGTTGCTATGTACAGTTTTTCTATTTGAAATACAGATCAATTATACTGCACTTCCAGCCTCAAAAAATCCTCAATAATTTTTCGGCTAGTTGTATAGTAAGTATAATTTCAGTCGTAAATGTTTACCAGATGAGTCCGTTCAGTCATTCTTCCTATTTAGTAAGATAATGATAATGGTTGTTGCAGAAACCTAATGAACGAATCACCTGATATTGTTAATTTAGTTATCGAGGAAATATTATATCTAAATGCATTGTGATTATAGGTTTTTACATTTTATAAATCGATATACAGTAAGTGATGGTTTCAGTTTTGTAATCTGGGGATTTTATTTAAGCAACGTGGGTAGAATTGCAAATGATTCGAACATTTAAGATTGAATTGTAGCTGAAATTCAATTTTGCTTTAGCTTCTTTCATTTTGTAATAGAATAGTCTGTTCGCCGTTGTTTAGTCGAACTTAGGAAGTAAAATATCCACTATATATTTGCATGTAGAGGATAACGAATAAGAAATATCAAATACCGCTTCAGAAAAATTGATTTTTCGTAAGAAATTCTAGATTATTGTATGAGTTTATATTTCATTGCCTATTTAGTTTCATTTTCTTTGTGAGGAAACAAATAACGTAAAAGCAATATGTCTGCTATATTCAAGAAAATAATGTAACATAGGAAACTCATTAATTCACGTAATGAAAGTGATACGAATGTTTTGATATATTATATTAACTTTGTCTTTGTGTTCGTTTTTAGCCAAGTTAATTTCTCTTGTCCACAATATATTATTCTTTCCTACAATTTTTGTGGGTAACTATCAAATGAAAGAAAATTAAAATAACTCATTATCAAAATCGTTTCTGCATTTATTACATATCGTTTCTGCATTTATTACATACGTTTATTAAATTGATTTTATTAACGTTAGTTCTTAATCAATAAAGCTCAATTATACTTACCAATTTAGTTCAGTTGTCTCAACATCATTACTTGACTATAAATTCAGGCTTTGACCTTCAGGAAAGCTTGACGTAGACTCAGCTAAACATATCGCAAATCTCCCACCTGTCATAAAGAACACTTCATTGCGGCCACTCTTTTGCGACCGGCACTAGCCAGCAACTTCTGCAGGTAACCAGTTCTGTCATCTCTTCCGATAATTAACACCATAAGCACCACTAAGAAACGTACTCTGGACATCCTCTTCCAATAGGAAACCTGTTCATGGAAACAACGTTGTCATCTCTGTCAACGCAGATCAAAGCTCTAGTGTATCATTTCAGCGGCTTCTATGTGTGATTGCCGGGTTATCCTCACAGGGATAAGTTTGTCTTTAGCAAAAAAGTGTGTGAACCTTCCGACAACATGTCCTTATAGTCTGAATAGAAATAAGCCTTTACTATAATGGGCTGTGGCTTTGGCACGTGGTTGTTAGTAATCAGGCCTTTGTGGCCTAATTATTTTCACAGTTGGGTATAGGGGTTTTGCTATTCTTATTATATCATTGTATACAGTCGACGTCGTGTATCGTCCTATTGTCAGCGGAAATACGTGACTACGAGGTTATCCAGAAGCACACTGGCGCGTCGATAGAATCCTGTAGTGTATATTGAATGAACGGCGAACTAATAATCCACTCGGTCTCTTAGTGTGAAATATTTGCTTTAAAGTTGGTTATTTGTTTCTTTTATTTATTCCTCACCTAAAAGTTTCTTCTTTTGCTTCGATACTGTTTTGCTCTACTTAGTTTATAGAAAAAACTCTGAATAACGCCGCGCGTTATGGCTGCTTGCTACCGTGTGTTTTTTCCTCATTTTTTTTTGTAAGTAATTTGTACATATTTAGTATAAGTTGTAGTAGTTTCTAAAGTCGTCTTTGCAGCTGTATATTTA
Organism: Rhamnusium bicolor; assembly: GCA_029963845.1. Taxonomy (NCBI): domain Eukaryota; kingdom Metazoa; phylum Arthropoda; class Insecta; order Coleoptera; family Cerambycidae; genus Rhamnusium; species Rhamnusium bicolor. Next base: position 786,508 of record JANEYF010005706.1, on the reverse strand, counting down.
CTAATGTAAATTTAGCTATTGTTTACTAACGAACTTTTATCTTGTATGCATGAAATTGTGCGTTTTCTTTCTGGGTTAAAGATCCATTCGGTTAATTTAGACTGCTGGATAATACTGTATCTTTGCTGCAGCTGCCTGGCCTCTGTCATTATGATGATAGAGTAAAGTTGTGTTCCTACACTTTAAAATAGTAAGTGGCGCTACCGCCGTACTCAAGGACTTCCAATAGACACTCGGAGTAGTCCAATACAATTTTTTAAAAAGAAAATATCAAATAAAAGTGGTTTTTAAGTAATTTGGATAACGATATGAAAATAACCGCTATAGTCATCCCACACAAACTTTCCCTTAAATCACGCCCATGATATTTTAATTATATACGAAAATGTAATAATACAAAATTTAATATCTACAGAATTAAATTTTGTTTGTATGCATGTATTTACGCTTTGACTTTATAGCGCTGGATAGAATGAAATAAAAATAATATATTTTATACCAAATATGAAAGACATTTTCATATTATTTTATTTTGCACTAGGTATTAATTTTTACATAGGAATAAAAATGATTATTTTTTTTTTTAAGATAAATAATGGACATGGACGATAGAATACTTTTAAATAATATACTGGAGGAACAAGCTTTACTTATAAGCATGTAAGATAAGTGTACAATTACAATATACTAAAAATGGCTAACCTCAAATTCTAACAAGATAATGTTGGAAAAAAGTGGCAGATCCAATAAATAAATTTATTAATACATGGATGTAAATGGTAAAAATATAGTTGTTTTTATAAAGCAAATATCTAAAAATAAATGATAAATGCAGGTATTAACAAAAAAAATTTAGAAATCATTGACATCTGCTCCAGCCCGTTTCGTATAGAATGGACGGAGTGAGAAACAATTATCTATAACCACAAGGCGTGGATCAGTACAATTAATAGAACCTTACTTGCAGTTGGATAAAAAGAGTCATGGAATTATTAATAGTAAAGAAAGGGACACTAAGAAATGTCTACCTATTCAATTAATTATAATAGTTGTACTTAACCTGGAGTATTGCTTTCTTATACATATAGGAAAAGGGGGTATAAAAATTATGACGATTGTAAGATTCTAATTGAACACATTTTGATATATGTTCTGCCTATTTCCGAGTGTTGTTTCTCTGTTGGTACACTTTTTTTGGTAATTATTAAAAAAAAAAACCTTTTTAATATTGAGCCCGAGTTAAATTTTTTAATTTGCTTTAGTATTATAGCATTCGGCGCGTTAAGCGAACACAACCGTTGGGAAGTTCACCGGCAGCAGTTCGCTGAACGAGACGAGAAGTCCAACAAGCACTTCTTGGTACCAAGAACTTCGCTTCCCCGGGCCCAGACGGCATTAATAACTGGTGGTGGAAGAAATTTCCTTCCACTCACCGCCGTCTGGCACGAGTTTTCAATTCATGGTTGAACGAGGGGCAGCAGATTCCGGACTGGTTCGTCGAAAGACGTACTGTGCTTATCCCCAAAAAGGGGGATCTTTCTGAACCGAATAATTATAGGCCGATTACTTGCCTCAACTCCTGCTACAAGATATTTACACGTATCTTGTATGCTAGGACACTGAAGTCTGTTGATCCGGTCTTCCAGCAGATCACGAACAGCGTGGTGCCAAGAAGGGCATGGCAGGTTGCAAAGACAGCCTGCTGATAGATCGCTGTATTACACAGGATTCTGTGCAATACAAGCGGAATCTATCGATGGCTTGAATTGATTACCGCAAGGCATTTGATACAACATCGCATGAGCTAATGTTGCACTTGCTCGAATGCCTTGCGGTACTAGCACCACTAGTGAGATGCATAGAACAGCTACTGCCGCTCTGAATGACTTGCTTCACCATAACATCAGGTGCACAGCGGGTCACGGCAGAGCAGGTGGCATTTAGGAGAGGAGTTTTCCAGGGTGACTCCCTAAGTCCTCTCCTCTTCTGCATCTCACTGCTACCGTTGTCTGCTGGGCTCCGCCAAAACCTCGATTATCAATGTGGGCCACCCAGCGACCGGAGGAATAAGGTCACCCATCTATCTTATATGGATGACCTTAAACTTTATGCCTCCGGAGAGCGCGAACTACAAAACGCTCTTAGGGTGGTTGAAGAATACACGCGGGCCATTGGTATGGAGTTCGGGTTGGACAAATGTGCAGTTGTCGACCTCAAGAGAGGACGATGCGGGGAGTTCTCTGAAGATGCGCAGCTCGCAGACGGAAGCATCTTAAGACATCTGAATGCCGGAGAGACCTATACATATCTGGGTGTGCAACAAAGGCACATCCAGGATGTAAAATAAATAAAGGACACTCTCCGCGGCAGGTACAGACACCGCCTCCGAAAGATTTGATCTTCCGAACTTTTGGGGAAAAACAAGGTGTCTGCAACTAATATGCTTGCCGTTCCGGTTCTGCTCTACTCCTTGGGAGTAGTAAAGTGGATGGTAGATGAGCTGCGCCAATTAGACAGAGATACCCGCAAGATGATTAATAATTACAGAAATATTCATCCTAGATCGTCCTTTCTTAGTGTGTACCTCCAACGTAAACGAGGGGGGCGAGAACTCTTAAGTCTGGAGTGTAGTCATGGCAGAGTAGTACTGAGTATGGCATGTAACATCCTCAGGAGCTCAAATCCCTTCTTGCGATTTGTAAAACCGCAGATGAACTCGGTCTTGCATTCGACACCAGGCGAGGTGGCTGACGAGGTGCTGATGTAGAGTCAGTCACTGAACTTCAACCAAATCGCCTGAAAGCCCGAATTAGAGCTGGCCGAACAGGAAAATCTCTTTCGTCGATAAACCCCAACATGATATCGTCTATAAGAACATAGAAACACTGTTCTGTCCTCCTCGACCACCAACCCAAGGTGATGTATGTCATCGAGTTCTCGGCACCTGCGGAGAAAAACATCACCTTGAAGGAAGAGGAGAAACGGACCAAATATCGCGATCTTCAGTGCGAGTTCCAAGTGCTGTACCCAGGCTACTCGGTCAAAATGGTCGTCCTAATAATCAGTGTACTTGGAGGGATAAAACCTACGCTGCTCTCAGAACTGAAAACCATACCGGCCTTCCAAAAAATCGCCTGAATGGCTGGCAGGCCAAATGCAGAAGGCGGTCATTCTGGGTACTTTCTGTCTGCTTAGGGCACACGATTCTGGAATCTATAGTGACTAACCCTGCGGGATGTGGGGAGTGGTTGTGGTTAATGCGCTGGCGTGACTCCCGTGAGGCGTTGGAGTCCACGGGACGACAGTCCAGCGTCGGGAAACCGAAAAAAAAATGGTGATAATAATAAGGTTACAATATACTTTATTTAAATTTAGTACAATTATTGTAAATAAACACAATGACTCACAAAGGCATAACCTTGTCTGTGAGTAACAAAATATACCACAAAGGCAAAGCCCAGTGTGTGAAATATACAAATTAAAAATAGCAAACAAAAAAAAAATAGTATAATAGCAAACACCCGTACAAATAAATCATGCGGAGTATGACAAAGAGGAATAAATAATTAATTAAGTATCTTATGACTAATAAATTGTCTTTGAATAATAACAAATAAATATATGTGTATGATATTATTCAGAAATATAATATCAATGAAGAAAAAAAAAACGTGATCAATTACAATATTAATATAATATAACTAAGTTCCTATTAATTTGTAAAATATGAGTTATGTCAACTGGACCTTATAATCATTAATCAGGTTACTATGTATGCGTATGTAGTTTTATTTGCATTCAATAATACTAAATTTTTTCGCGTGGAAGAGTAAGTATATAGTTTTTGATTTGTTTTCTAAAAGCGTATTTTGAGTTGATATTTTTCATATGTCACACGGTAGATTATTATATATCTTTGGGTCTAAGTATATAAAACTTTTTTGACCAATAGCATTGTTCAAGAATGGGGGTAAGTATGTTAAATTTTTCCCCCCTAGTATGTATATTATCATTTCTTTTAAGGGTCGTTCTATTTAGATGCAATCTAATACTTGTATGGACAAAGAATGGCTGCCGTGGATCCATTATACCAGCGTCTTTAAATAAGAGATCTGTTGGATAAGTATATTCTTTATTAAACATTACTTTCAACATTCGCTTTTGTACAATTATTAAGTTATTTAAGATAGATTTTCGAACATTGCCCTATCCTAGTATGCCGTAAATTAATTAGGACTCTACTAACGAATAATAAACAATTTTTAATTGTTTTTGATCTAGAATATCTCTTAGTATTTTAAATTTAAAGATTAAGCACCGAATTTTTTTATAATATAATTGATATGAGTATCCCATTTTAGATGTGAATTTATCATTACTCCCAAATATTTTACTTTTGCAGTAGCTTGTATGTTGAAGTGTCGGTCGATGTTAAGATTTTCAAAGTGTGGCAATGTTGTTTTATTACATGTCATCGGTAAATTGTTTTGCTAAAATTTATTATAAGCTCGTCCTTGATATTTGTCATGTCCAGTTCTACTTTGCTTTTTAATAACTTCCAGTTGTCGCCGCTGCAAAATATTGCTGTATCATCAGCATAAGTGATTGTTGTACCAGTACTCTGGATAGAGAACAGACCATTTAAATAGATGTCGAATAATATAGATCCTCAAAGAAGGTTTAGTGCCATATTCCCCAAAAAGAAACAATTAGCAGCTACGGACACGTGTTTCGGAGTTATTGCCCCTCATCAGCGTATCGTAGCTAAGGAATTGGATCTACGATGGGATAGATCAGGAACAAGAACTAAAATAAGGCTGGAAAGTACAGTACACAGTACTCAATTAGTGTCTTCATGTTCCCATGTGCCACATTTGGGGCCTCGATGAGCACAGTCAACACACAGAGCTCTATGTGTACTGCTCATTTCCACCTGGCACATACAAATAAAACAAGATAGATTTATTGAGGTTCAAAATAAAACAAAGAAGGTTTAGTGCCATATTCCCCAAAAAAGAAACAATTATGCAGCTACGGACACGTGTTTCGCAGTTATTGCCCCTCATCAGCGTAGCGTAGCTAAGGAATTGGATCTACGATGGGATAGATCAGGAACAAGAACTAAAATAAGGCTGGAAAGTACAGTACACAGTATTCAATTAATTAGTGTCTTCATGTTCCCATGTGCCACATTTGGGGCCTCGATGAGCACAGTCAACACACAGAGCTCTATGTGTACTGCTCATTTCCACCTGGCACATACAAATAAAACAAGATAGATTTATTGGGGTTCAAAATAAAACAAAGAAGGTTTAGTGCCATATTCCCCAAAAAGAAACAATTATGCAGCTACGGACACACTAAACCTTCTTTGTTTTATTTTGAACCCCAATAAATCTATCTTGTTTTATTTGTATGTGCCAGGTGGAAATGAGCAGTACACATAGAGCTCTGTGTGTTGACTGTGCTCATCGAGGCCCCAAATGTGGACATGGGAACATGAAGACACTAATTGAGTACTGTGTAGTGTACTTTCCAGCCTTATTTTAGTTCTTGTTCCTGATCTATCCCATCGTAGATCCAATTCCTTAGCTACGATACGCTGATGAGGGGCAATAACTCCGAAACATGTGTCCGTAGCTGCATAATTGTTTCTTTTTGGGGAATATGGCACTAAACCTTCTTTGTTTTATTTTGAACCCCAATAAATCTATCTTGTAATATAGATCCTAACACGGATCCTTTTGAACCCCATAATTTATTTTTTTATTTTCACTGAAAATATCTTCAATTTTAACACATTGATACCTATCAGTGATGTAACTTTTAAACAAATCTAAAGCTTTATCTCTAATTCCTACTTTTTCCCACCATTCCACAAGTAAAGTGTGACTAACCGTGTCAAAGGCTTTTGACAAGTCTATGAACACACACAAAGATGACTGACCCTTATAGTAGTAGAATATATTGATGATATAAGATGTAATATGGCATCTTGGGTTGATATGCCTACGCGAAAACCATACTGTTTATGGTTTAAATTAAATAATTGTAATATGTACTTAAGAAGGAATGACGAATTAACCTCCGTATTTTCGAGATTTTGTACTTTGAAATTTCCCTAATCCTTTTTAATTAAAAGAGAACCGAAGCTGATTATATATTCAACAATTGATGCTAATGAATTATTTCTTATAGATCAAATAGTGCCTAATATTTGAATATGATAGTAATACGAATGAGTTTGATTAGGAAAGAAACGGAAATGTCTAGAAGAGAACATGTATTTACACAGTAAATGCATTAGTTTAAAAACGTATTAGATTTTCAAGGGGCACATTTTAGTATGAGCTAATAAAAGTAAGCGTAAAAGGTGATCCTATTTGTTCTTGAGTATTTCAGAATGTAGTTTGGGAAGCGAGAATATTGAAGCTCGATGCCATCCAGGGCGTAGACGTCGTGACGCTTTCGCGTTTCCACTGGATATGATTATATGGCGCCGCGTAGATTTTAAAAACAAAAACTGTGATATTTTACAGCTTGACATTTTAGATTCTCGCTAAACATATGCCCTATGTGGTAATTCCAATTTAATCCCTATAGTGAACTATAAGCACGGTGACGTAAAAAATGCACCTGCATACGTCAACACGTTTCATTTTACAGTTGTTTTGGCTACTATTTTATAACAATTAAGATGGTCTCTTGTCTTTTATTGTATTTTCAGGTCTTTGATTGCAAGAGATTCTATATAATTATTTGTGTTGGTGTCAGATTACTCGTATAAAATATAATACGAAATAACAAAGGTTTAATTTTGAAAGTGAATGTCACAGCTTTTAAATTACTAAAAACTTATCGAAATTTGTGTCGAATATTGGTTTAGTGTGTATTCTCGCTTACGAAAACTAATTATATTGTTTTGAACTGCGGTCTTTCGATAGATGTGTGGTGAAATCAATGATTCCAGTATTGATAAAGCGTATATAAATAATCAGTTAGAACTTTTAATCGTAATGGCAAAGTGCGATTTTGTTATTTATGATCTAGGAAAAATATTTGGAAAAATGCCAAAAATGTAAAACGCATAAAAAATTTTGACCTCGCACCATTACACATTGAAGTGAAATTTGAAGCCAGAAAAGCAACTAACAGATTGCTGAAGGACAGAATATGGTGTGCGAACCTCTCTAGTTTTACTCGTGAGACGAGGTGGTCAACCATTCGGAAGATGACTGGTTCTTTTCTATGTACCTACTATTCCATATAGAGTTGTGTTCTCTAGGAATGATATACAGACCGATCAAAGACTGAGGGAATTGGTGCTGGAAAAGTTTTTGTGATTTCCGGAAAAAAGGACAATTAATATGTACTTTAATGAAAGTGTTTAATGAATAATTAGAAATTTTTGAGTTTTAATTAACAAATTTGGAAAAATGGGTGTACTGTGCCATCTTGTGTTTACATCCAGTATATACTCCTGCTCACTTCAGCGTTAATAACTTTTACTACTAATGAGCAAAATAGGTTTTTAATATTTGTAAAATATTGAGCAGAAAAAAAATATGGATTTGTATTATAGATGATATTTTACACCGTGGATTTGTATCAAATCGTTCATTATAAAATAATGGTAAATATTTCAGTGATTCATAGAATTTTCTCACACATTATATTTAAAGAAAAATTTGCGTTGGATCAAATTCTTTAGTTGCCTTCTAAAAAAATTAAAATGAATTTAATTTAAATTATATTAATTCGTGTATGAAGTTTAGTTTTATAGCTATTTTTACACCTAACCCATAAAAAGCTGTACCTCTGTTTTACATGTTACTTAATTTTACACATTTAGAGTTATACTCTTGTTGAAACTCGTCGAGTAGTGAGTTGGTCGTAAAACTATAAATAAATAAAAGATTAGCCATAGGAAACGTAATGCAAAGCACGTGACGGAATTTCCTCGCACTGTGTGCCCCTGTTATAGTATATTTCCCCACAATTCCAGATTTGCAGTCAATAAAATGAATAACTTACCGTTTTATTTCCTAAATTCCGTACTCGGCAACTTAGATAAGCTGATTTCCCAACAAGAGCAGTAACATTTCGTGGAGTCATTGCGTCAAAATACGGTTCAAAACGATTTTGGGGAATGGCAGGTGGTCCCATTGGTAATGGTGGAAGAGTTTCGCTTTCAGGCAGAGAGTTGAATCCGTTCGCTGAGCTCGCCATGCCACCCCTCACAAGATGTGAACCTGCAAAAAGTCAAATTAGATTCCAACACAGAGAACAACTCAGATAAACGGCGTTAAATAAAATTCGTTTTCATTAATTCATTCTTTAAATCTTTTGTTTCTTGTGTATTCATTAGTAGCAATAAAGTTTATCTGATTTTTGTGGAGTTTATTGCGAGTTTGTGAATAAAAATGTGACAGCTGAAGATAGGCTTTTGCGAGATTGAGATATTTTCTAATTTCAGTCTCGTATAATTACTATGTATTGACATCGTCTTGACATCACAGAAAATGCACTCATGTCTCTCATTTGAAGTTTATATCTAAAGATTACCATTCCTAAATATCACAATAATATGTCCTTGTATCAGGGTAAATGCAAATTCTGTTCCAAATGAAAAAAAATTTACTCAAAATTTCTTAGATTTAAAGAATTTTAAAAAACACCTTCTTGATATCTGTCTTAAAATAACTACCCTTCAAAAACACTCACATTTTCTTATTAAAACTAGAAGTACTTATTAAATAACAATTACACTGCCGGACAAAAAAATATATTTTCTTTGTAACATGTACCTGAATAGCATGTCCCACTGGAATAAATCCTTCTGATTACATAGATGACAAGCAAAAAGTCGTAACACGAAACGTTTTCTTGTTACATTAATAAAACATTATGGACAGGAATAACATTATTGTTAATTTTACTAATCTATTTATTGCTATATATCAATGATGTATATGATATATATTAGGCTTACATAGATATATCTAAAAAGATAGAGAATAGTTTTTGAAATACATATGACCAATTAATTTATTTCATTTATGTGGGGTCAAATCGTCTAGCTTTAAGAACCAACAATAATCACCCATCATGACTGAATCCCATCGTACTTGATAACGAATTTCCATTGTCCTGATATCTTGATAAAATCTTTCTCCTAGCTCGTCTTTTACTGCACACAAATTTTTAGAAAGAAATTTACATGAGAATGCAGAAAGTGAATGTTAAAAGACAGCAATCAAGTGTTTGGTACGAATCTCAAAGTTGGTTATAGTTCTCATCCTTCTTGTTCTCTAAAAATCCCCTGACTACGCTTACAAATAAGTTCCAAGCTCTGAGTTCCTGTCTATTGTGTGTTCCTTTAAAATCTGCATCGTCAATCAACTTTCTAATTTGAGGACCGATAAAAATGCCTGCTTTAAGTTTGGCGTCACTTAATTGGGGAAAAGGTTCTTTTAAGTATTTAAATCCTTCGTCATCTTTATTCATAGCCATCACAACATTTTTGTTTAGCCCAACTTTAATATGAAGAGGTAACAAAAGAACATTTTTAGGGTCTACAAGGAGCACATATTTAACATTACTAGTTCCTGGTTCAAATTCTTTCCTTTCCAGCCAAATTCTTTTCACATAATGTTCTTTTACTACACGACGGTCCCACAAACAAAGAAAACTGCAATATTCTGTAAATCGTCCTTGAAGCCCTACTAAAATGGCTATTGCTTTTAAATCTCTAAATATTTGCCATTTGTATTTGTTGTAATTAATTTTATTTAAAATGGTGCTCATACTGTCATAATCCTCCTTCATTGTTACTGAATAGGCAATTGGTAAAGATGGTTTGAAATTTCCATTATGTAGTAATACAGCTTTTAAACTGTATTTGAAGGAACCTATGAAGAAGGGCCACGCAGAAGGAGAATGCTCTATATTGAGTTCCTGTATTAAACCATCAATATCAATACACGCGCATAGTGAATTTTCCATATTATAGAATGCGGAAAATGGTGCATTTCTTTTTTGTAAAAGTCGTAATATTTATTTTTCTAGCTAGTAAGTTCCACTCCTTAAGTCGGGAACCAAGAAGTTCTGCTTGTTGTTTTGATAGCTCCAAGTCACGTACAAAATCATTCAGTTCCTTTTGTGCGGGTCACTAAAACTTTCTGGAATATGCAAAGGGTCGGCACACTGGTCTGGGTTGTTCTGAAGAGTCGCTTATATTTCCATTACCTCCCAAAACAATATTTTACCAATATAAAGGTGCAGTTGGCGCTGGTATTGTGAGGAACTGGTCTTAGGGCTGATGACAAATTCGTATATTAGATTTTTTGTTTTTATTTTTTGGAGTATCCCTCAGTTCTTGTTACACAAAAATCGCAAGGAATTCTCCACAAATGTAACACAACTTGTTTTGCAACTTCGGCGCGATTGACCGGACATTTTTGTCGTAACAGAGTTATGTTGACAAAACGAAAACACTTTCTAACAGACACAATTGGACACTTAGAAGGTTAAAACAAGACTGATACTGAAAATGTCCCACTTTACTTTAACTTGCTCTTCAAAAATGGCCAACCTGTCATAAGACTTATTACCTGGCAAAGGGTCTATTGTGTTCACACAAAAATGATACGTATTAGGACTTGTTGGATATTTTTTCAGTTAATAGGGAGGTGTTAACAATATAAAAAACAATAGTGTGAACTATGTTACAAAAATTCTGTCGGATAGTGTTATTACCTACCTTTAAATATCACAACAAAAATGATCGATGGACGGGTTTATATCTTATCCTGTGTCATTAGCATCGTGTATGTGTGGAAGATATATGGTTATTTTTTGTTAATTATATAGATAAGTTTTACACATCTATCAAATTTGAAATGAAAATGTATGTAACAGACGTACGAACATACATGCAAACAGACGGACGCAAACAAATTCGATATATCTTTTACACTAAGTTATGCTCATTTGAATGTTAAGAAAATTGGTACATAAGAACTCTAATGGCCTTTTTGAAAAGTAACGGTCACTTTCTGGTTGCACTTTGGGTGTAGAGGGCTCTATATATTACAATATATTTTTAAGGATAAAGCACTCAGAGATCGCCTGACATGTATGTAGGTCAACTTTAAGTTATCTATTCTTGACAATTTGATCACGTTCTTATACGTTATTGGGTGAACTGCAACTGCGAAACCACTTCAGACTTAAAGTGTAAAAATCTTACTCGATATAGAGTTGAAATATTATATAAAATTTTGTCCAGGAAATATGCTTAATAAACGGTAATATGTAGGAACTATACTTCTTTATTAAAAAAAAAAAATTAAATATTGATTCATATATAGTGTGAGGTTATTTTGCCGCATTTTATGTCAAATGGGGTATAAAATAATCTTTTCAGGAATTTCCAATACATCATTATAACTTTATGAAATAACTCGGAAGATTTTAATATCGTTTGCATGTCAAGCTCGAAGAAAATATGATAAACTTACTTTAGAGCTCCTGGAACTTTTCTGTTTAAATATAATTTGATCATATAGCATCCTACCTCATATTTACAAATATATTTCGACGGAAAGAAATATGAGGTTACCCTCCAAAACCTTAAATTTAACGAAAAATTTGATTTATATGCTACATTAATTATCAATATATTTCGTTTACTGAAATAAAGGTTTAGAAATATGAGGACGCGATAAAAAGATATAATGGCTGATTTAGAAAGGTAATAAAATGTGTCATATTTTTTTTAAATAAATGTTATAGTAAATGAAAGACTAGATAGAAAAATAAACAAGAGAATATTGCTGAAGTAGTGTGCATTTAGACAATGCCCACTTCTAGGTAAAATTAAGAAAAAACATTAATATTAGTATATGAATATCATAACTAATATAAATATAAAAAAAATTGCAAAATTTTTTATTCATCGCAATAATGCAGTTTGTGTGACTATTAATTTAATATACACTTTGATATAAACAAAGCGAATACAGAAAATATAAACATACAGTATTCGTTTCTGCATTGCTTCAAGGAAAGTAGGCCATGAACTCGAACTTTCTCTTCTCCATGTCGTAGCCCTAATGTCAATTTTTCTTTATGTTTTTATCCAAAATTAATATAAATCGCGATAATTGATGTTGCCCACTTAAAATAGATAAATAATATTACTCTTTAGGCGATATGTATCAAAAAATCTTTTAAGATATTTCAAATTTTTATTTAAAATAGTCCCTAAAATTAAAGATAGGAAAATTTAATACATAAAGTTTTTAAAATAATTTATTAATTAACAAGAATATTATATTTTCGCTAAAATTATAAATTTGACATTAAAGAAAAGTGGGTAGTTCCAAGATATATTAACTTTTACCTTAATGTTTGCAAAGGTTAAATTTAATATTTACTTCAAGGATTTACTAAAGTTCGTATTATTTACGTTGCCATGGCTATAAATGAGATCGTTAAACACCTGACTTTGGATTAAATACTTGGTAGAAGAGACAAAGTCATAGAAACAAAACAGCCATTAAATTATATTTAAGAGTATTCCAGAGTTCATCAATAAACTTTGTTGAGACTAGAGATGATTCTTCCTAATTTCTCCTAGATTTAAATTACACTTTCACTATCGATCACAACATAAATATTAGCTTTTTAATCTAAAGACATGAATTCATGTTTGTTTGGGATTAATCAATGGATATAATTGGTCGAATTTCTGTTTAGTGCGTAATTTAGTCTAGCAAGTTTAGTCTAGTAACAAGTTTGTTACATAATTTAATATATATATGCATGTATATGCATTTATCTAAAATGTGTATTAGTTTTTGAACATAATATTAAATTTCCTATTAACTAATTTGCATTCCATCTGAACGAGTTCTGTTTTTTTGTATATTTTTTTATAACAGATCACCGAACCTAAACAGCTTTCCTGACAATTGTAAAAACTATATGGTGAATTTTAAAAATTGAAAAACCTCGAGTCCACAAGTCTACTCATCTACATGCATAGACCTCCCGAAATCTGGCAAAGGTTCAAATACTTGTCTGCCTGGATATAATAAAAACAACATCTACAGTTGTTCTAGAGGCTCTGCTGGGCCTATTACTGCTCCTCTCGTGGATATAGAGACAGTATGATGGCTTATTTCAGAATGTGGAACTGAGGAAGATGGCGATGTAAGAGGCACAATGGAAGGTCACACAGCAGTCGCTAGATTGGTGGAGAGGGAAATTTCTACCTTCAAGGTGATGGAAGCGAAAGACCAGCTCAGGTTAGAGAGGACGTATACTCTCACTCTTCCGAACAGAGAAGAGTGGAAGGAGAACAGAAATTTTCCCCAGACTTTTTGCTGTATTACACAGATGGCTCTAACGGGCAGTTCTCGGCAATAGAAGTATATCTGGAAGACAGAGAAGTTCAACATTCTAGGATCGTACACATATTCGTCATCTTAATAGAGGCAAATAAGGAAGAAGTTAGGAATAGCACAGAGAAAATATACAGATAAAATCACGAAGAGGAGAACACGGCCATTAGTATACGCAATTTACGTTTGACCGTTAGCAACAGAGGTGAATTCACAGTCACGAATCGCACAGTTCAGCATAGCTGTGATATTGCAATCTAGCTAGCGTCAAGACTCCTTACAGACCTCGAGCTGGCTTTGCATGTTATTGTAATCAATTGTTTTGGTAATTTTCGGGTGTGTAACATATTCGGCCAATATATAACGGATAAAAATAAATTGTGCATACTAGTTGCTTTGTTCGCACCTTTGTGGGTTTATCTAAAAAATTACCGGTTGATTGTGGAGCACCACAGGGAAGTGTTTTCGGGCTATTGCTCTTCCTACTTTATATCAATGATTTACACTGTTCTCTTTCTCCAGCACTTTTTGCAGATGACATCAATTATTGTAGGTGAAACTAATTTAGACATGCTAACTTCCAAGCTAACCATAAATTCACAATCATTTAATTCATATTAAAAAATGGTAAAAAATTCTTGAAATTTTATTCACGTTTGCAAGGAACATGACTCGATTTTTTTCAAAAGGAAAGAACTCCGCACTTAGGGGTCTTTCAAAAAAGACATACTTTTGAATTCCTCAAAATCTTGTGTTAATTCGAAAATGCGACACTGAGAAGCATTAACTTATTATAGTCCCTCTGATGACATCAGATGTGTGGTAGATATTCAGCGATCCAACAATTCGAGATATAGATATATCCATGTTCATGTCCCAAGGATTCTACGGTCTCCAATGATGATACTCGTACATTCAATTTTTTGTTTGTATTGACAAAGTAGGAAAAGATGTCTTCGTATATTTTTAATAATACGACCTATAAATAATATGTTTTGTCACCTTGTAGAAATTTTCCCAATACAAAAAACAGAGGTTTGTGCACTAAAGCTAAAAGCTATAGAATGACATGAATGATTAAATTTTTTTATGTAAATTAGCCACAGATTTTAAAATACGTTGTAAACTTTTACAGTCAAAAGGGACATATACAAAACAAATCCTGCAAGTAGTCTAAAAACAGAGTATCGGCAACACTAGAGACAATGAAACACAATTTCCCTTTATAGTGACAATCTGACATAGGGTGATGAGTTAGCGAGGGCTGAAGGGTAAGAATTTCAGCAGCCAAGAAGATGGGGATGCTGACAACCCCGTAACAGTTGAAGGGTTCCTCTTGTAAGCTCGTATTAAGCCTGAATGTAAACAAAACAAGCCTTCTGCTATTAATCGACTATAGCTCCTGGCATCTTAAATTGCTGAATTTAACACCAACCAAAAACCATAACGATGCGAGATTACACTGATTCAAGTTAAGTCAAAAGAAACATTTTCTCTCTACTGACAAGCCAAATATAATTTAACCCTATACTAGGATTCCTCGAAACATCTATTATTACTAGACATTGTTGACGTCCTTCTATTCATTCATTCGTCGAAATAGAAATAGGATATTTACAACATGCAACTAAGACAATTATAAATAGTAACAACTGTTATATACAGGACGTAGCTACACAGCACATATTCATTTTTAGAGTATGTGCCTCTTAAATTTTATTAACTAAAAGAGCAAAAAAATAAAAAAATATATATTTCTTAATCCTATACATTTGTTAATTCCCCAAGTGTCACTAAATATTCGACAGATGAGAATTATGGCGCTCTTGATGTCAAGAGTTCAGTCCAGGCTTGCCTTGTATGACATTCTCCGACAACAGAAATGTTTGGACGAATTGTATTTTCTTTTCTATACAGATGTGTCGAGTGGTGTTTTGAACCCCAGTCATTTTGATGTCTAGACAGACAATGCATCTCCTCTACGGAAAAAAGACAAATATTTTTATTGCACATTAGCGTGAATGCATTAATAATCTAACAACTCATAAATCGGAATATTAACATGTTACTTTAGACTCTACACAATATTCAGGCAGAACTTTTAAAAAACGTCAATCTGTCTCATGTCATTATCGTCGTTGGCTTCTGATTCAAAAAGTAGGAGTTAATAAATGTTTTTCTATCAGTCATTTTATACACCCATTAAAACATACGAATGAGTGCAGTTTCTTGTTTTCCCTAATTTGCATAGCAGAATGAATGAAAATACTGAAATCTCTCTCTCGTCATCGATTTTTAAAAATTGATAAGTTCGATCCTGTGAAATGCGATTTGTAGACATAAGATAAAATTAACATTGTTATGCACTTTGAGAAAATTTCTTTAATTTCCATTAGTGACTATTTAAATGAATTCAAGTTGCATTAATTTTTAATCTGTTACTGCAAACTTCATTTCTTATCTTAAGTTGTGATATTCTGGATTTAAAGTCTAAAGGATATTTAAGTGATAGAGGGAGATTTATACCCTGCTAAGTGCCCTTAAAGCAATGAGAAGGTGCAAATGGAGATGTGAAGATTTCCAGTTTTCAAGCTGATTAAACAATATTTATTGACACATATCTGAGAACAAGTCAAATACTGAGATGGGTTTGCATTTGAATAGCCTATGAGTACAGCTTGATGTGAAGTGAGATATTTTAACTAATGGATTTGTCGTGAATTGGATTTCTTAGTTTAACCGTTTTTACTTTTATGAAGCTTCATTGTTAATTTACGTGTTTTAAAGTTTTTTCTTATTAATTGTTCCTATGCATTCGAATCTGTTTGAAGATTGACCATGATTGACCAATAAATAAGTAGACATATCTTTATTATCGATTCAATAAAACATGTGTGTGTCAAAAATTAAAAACCTGAAAATAGCGAATATATTTTTTAATATAATTATAATGTGAAAATTTGCAACTATTTTGCTGTTTCATATTCTCTCTCTCGCGCATCTTTTTGGTGTGTAATTTATTGTCCACTCTAATTTAACTGACACACAGTGAATCTCAACTTGTAAACACAGGACGATGTTAACAAATTCTTAGAGAATCCCAGGATGTTACATTATGTTTAATTTAATTCTTTTTCAATAAATAATAGAATTGATAAACCACTTTTATCAAATTATTTGGGTTAAATTTCATTTTAATTTTAATTGGATATGAATTGGCTTAAAACTGGATTTAACTTAAATCAAATTAATTCAAATCAGATTCAGATCAGATTCAAATTCAGGTCAAACTCAAATCAATTTCAAATAAGATTCAAATCCAGTCAGATTTAAATAAAATCACATCACATCGGAATCAAATTAGATTCAAATCGAATTCAAATTAAATTTTAATCAAACTCAAATCAAACTTAAATCAAGTTCAAATCGAATTCAAAATCATAAATGGTTTACAATAACCTTTATAACTTTCTTCGTGTAAAAGATACTCATTTGCTTTTTGGTATACAGAAAGACCATAGGTGAACTACGCTCTACAGTTTAAAGAAATTCAATAATAGTATACCAAGTGTTCCATTTTTGACGTTACATTTTGTAAACTTCAAACCGCGAAAACTTGCTTAAGTCAAATGGAATACCCTGTATTTTTTTACATCAAGTTATGTATAATTAAATTTCTTTTCTTTTTCTGATATAAGCATTGTGGGGGTTTAAGTTACAATTTTTTGAAATATTTGCGATTTTCTTAGAAATTCAAGAATTTTTAGTAAAAATTGTATCAAATTAGCCATGATTAGAACAATCAGTAATGTCAGTCATTCTCTTATGTCAAAAAATGCCACCACGTTTAAATTACACCCACGAAGACTTTTTGAATTTGTTTATTATTTATGGAGAATGTGATAAAGTAATATCAAGAACTTGTAGTACATTTGCTGCTCGATATCCACAAAAACAGAAACCGTCACCAAACACTATAAAACGCATACTGGATAATTTTAAAAACTATGGCTTTGTCAAGGCCAGAATTTAAAAGCGGAAGCCTATTGATGACGAAAACGTAGAAATAGTAATTCTGGGATATTTTCATGCATTTTCAATAATATCATTAAGACAATCTGCTCTGGAATCGGGACTATGCAAGGATTCAGTTCACAGAATCCTAATTAAACATAAATTTCACCCGTTTTCGTTCTAAATGGTTCAACGATTAAAAGAAACAGATTTCCTAAAAAAAAACATTTTTGTGAATTTATTCTAATAAGGTCTGTAGGCGACGATTCTTATTTGGGAAATATTATATGATCAGATAAAACCAAATTTACCAAAAATGGACTTTTTAATCGACACAATTCGCATTATTGGAGTGACTCGAATCCTCATGTGTTCAGGTAGCGAAATTTTCAAGAAAGTTGGCAGTTTAATGTTTACTGTGCCATAAGAAACGATAGAGTGGAGGCATTAGAATTTTATCAGGAAAATTTAAACAGTAAGTTATAAAGATTTGTTCTTCTGCTAATAAGTATAGTTAATTTTTTTGTTTTTGTTTTTGTTTTAGGTGACAGATCTAAATATTTTACAAAATTTGAATAACTATTATATAAAAATTTACCTCTCGCCGAACATAGAAACATTTTTTATTAGCACGATGGGCTCGCCCACATAACGCGTATTTGATAAATAATTTTTTACAAAAAACTTTTTACGATCAATGGATCGCCAATAATGGACCTTTCCTATGGCCTCCTCGCTCGCCCGATTTATCAATTTTAGATTATTTTATTTGGGAAACTAGAAATATAATTCAGAACTTATCATAAGATTCAATTAGAAGAGCTACTCATGAAGAACTAATCCGAAGGTGCAAAAAATGTGTGATGGCGGAATTTTTAACAATTATTAAATTAAAATGGAATCATGTTTTTAGTTGATTTTATCTTAGCTATTTTAGTTTATGCAAAGTGTCTTCAATCCAATTAATAGGCATGTTACAGTGTTTAGTGTTATTTTCCGTACCAGATGCTTGTAATTATTTTAGTTGGATTGGCCACACTGCCGTTAGTAGCTCCCTGAATTTTCAAAATTTTCTGATGCTTGCTTTTGCCTATATCGATCGATCCAATTTCTGGTGAGTATATGCATACATACAGAGAATATTTCTTAAGATATTTGGTTTCAGTTTAATATTCAGCTTAATAAACTGTCATTTTATAAAATAATGTAAGGATTCAAATGAGTTGTACAATAAATATAAGATGCAATGATGATATTTGGAATATTTAAAATTTTTGTATAGTATTTTTTCAATCTTTTACTTTTCTTTAATTAATGCTTTTAATTTGATATTATAAATTTGTGTAATAATGCAATTCTTTAAAGCCGAATAATCAACTGAACAGTGAATAGAAGTTTCAGTAGTGCTCTTTTCGTTCTAATGAAATATTTAGACAATACAATTTTCTTTTAATTCTTTTCTGTTAGTTGACATTCTTTGTTTTATGTTCTTTAACGTAATATTTTAGCATTTGGACAAATACTTGAGAATGTTTTACTACATTGTGTTACTTCTAGAGATTTTATAGCTGCTAAGCTATGTTACACAATCAAAGTAGTTAGGTTTTAGTAGTTTGACTCAGTAATGTTTCTTTCCGTAACATAAATTAACCACTAGAATTTCATCTATGTAAAATGTTTGCCAGTTTCAAAGCTTTATTAGGAATGAAGTACATAGTGTATATAAAAAATAATAAAAACATTTTATTTACTTGTGATGTCATCAAATCCTTACGGCCTATCTCAGGAAAAATATATTTTAAGAGTAATGGCGTGTTATGTAACTATGTTCTGGGACTAATAAGTTCACTCAAACAAATATATAAAAAAATTTAGCAGTGTGAAGTATATAATGTGTTTAAAAAATGCACAAATCTATAGTGTTCTGATTAGACCAAAATAAGATATGCATAACTTTTTAACCCTTACGGATAAAGTCAGTTTCGACAGATATGGGAAATTTAATTTTCATAACAATCATGATGAGAATCTGCCCGAAATTGTCCAGAGCAGTCATATGTAGCGATTGAAATTAAATGTTTGGGCAGGATTGTGGGTAATACTTTAGTAGGGCCCGTTTTCTTACCACTAAGGCGGACTGGACTGGTGATATGTATCGAAATATTTTGGAAAATGGTACCTTCGTTACTCGGCGTTACCCCAGACCTATGTGGTTTATGCACGACGCACGGTGTCTCATCATATTTTAGCCCATTTGCTATAGTTTTGCATAATACCTATGAATGTAAATGGATAGGTCGTGGAAAACCAATATCTAGGCCTCCAAGATCTCCGGGCTTAAACCCTTAAAATTTTTATCTATGGGAACATTTAAAGTCATTGGTTTATTTCGAATATTTATTATGGAATTAAAATCTGTTTTTTTTTTTACTTTTTTAGATAATACATTCAAAAGTCATGTAAATCCTAATAGTTTTCGTTTTAGTTAGAGTATAACTGATTTTCATGCTTATGTTAAAATTTACTAAATTCCAAGTTTTTTAGACGATCAGATAATGAATTATACGTAACTATAATATTAATTAAAAAAAGATGTTTTTATCAGTAGCTGTGCGATGATGATGCTTGGTAAATTTCGATTTATGGTGAATGTTCTTCCAGTGTACAGTTGGCTGAGCAACACATTTATTTTTAAGAACGGAGGAGGAATGTGACATTGTTAACAAATCTTAAAAGTGGTAAGGTGATAAAAATTCTCGGTTTGCCATTTTAGTTCACTAATATTGTCCCAAACTAAATCAAAAGTTTTCAGACAAAAAATTAGTCAGCAGGATGAATTTTTGCATCTGGTTTATATTAAGCATATCAAGATAAATGCCACATATAAAATCGACATAAAAAATCAAAACTCCGGCTCTCTTCAGGAAAGAAATTTCTAGTCAATCCATATGTCACTCTAAAAATAGTTGCGAACATTTATGTGGGCTTCAAAATGTGTATATATGTCGAGAAGTGGGCTTTTTTCCAAGGTGAATACATTAATTTCCCTACATAGCTCTTCAAGCGAAAGATAAGAGGATGTCACATTGCTAAGAGTTGCCTTTGCCGTAAAACTTGATAGGAGACAGGGGAAACCACTTTAAAAAGACGGAATCATGTCAATTGTAAAAAATATAATCATTATATTGGAAATTTTATGCTCTTCGATTTTGTTCAAACAGATTTTTTTGGCGTTGCATAATTTGCAATTAAAAGTTTGGTAACGGAGATCAACCACCATATTTTTATAATGGCGGTGCTGGGTTGCTTCAAGATTTTTAGTGTTTTATTAACTCCACAAAAAAAATCGTCTCAACCATTTTTTAACACGCTTTTATTAGCTTCACTTGTATGTTTGCTTGTTTGTTTGTTTGTTTGTTTGTAACCGACTCTTTGGACTCGATTTTGACTCACTTTAAACGGATAGATTTAATTGAAACTTTGTACACTTACGAAGATCCGGTAACAATACAATAATTTGATAAATTTATATCATTATCCTGATCAGGATCGCCAGTCCTTTCCTCACGTATCCTCTGCGTGAGAGCAAGAGGCTTAATATTGTAAGTATATACCGTTCGGTCGTTGGCCTAGCGGGCAAGTCTTAGTCGACGCGAAACGACGGACTCCTCGGGCGTGAGTTCAAATCCAATGGCTGAAATAAAAAAAATATTTTTTTTTTCAGAAATATCTGTTGGATCGTAATATGTTATAATATCAGCATCAATAAGCAATATAAATATAGTTTAAAAAAACTACAAAACACGCTTTCATAGCACATCAAACTAAAAAGTGAAAAATAAATATAGTTTAAAAAAAACTAAAAAACACGCTTTTAAAGCACATCAAACTAAAAAAGTGAAAAATAATTATTAATATAAACTGAAAACAATAATGAACGAAAAATACTAGTATTATTGTGAAAAAAGCGTGGGGCGCTTTGTGCCATATTTTTCGTATATCGAGCAACCCACGCTTTTTTCACAATAATACTAGTATTTTTCGTTCATTATTGTTTTCAGTTTATATTAATAATTATTTTTCACTTTTTAGTTTGATGTGCTTTAAAAGCGTGTTTTTTAGTTTTTTTAAACTATATATATTTAGGTAGTTTTACGTAAGTACACAATAAGTTTGTGGTATAAGTAAAGTTTTAAATTAAATTTCGTGTTTAAAATAAAACCTCTATGCAAGTTGCACAATTTTTTATCTTAATTTGAAGTACAAACGTAGGTGTGGAAACATATTTTTCGTCGACAAATTTAATAACCAGCAATACATACACGGCACGTACAACTTCAACAGACTTTGTCTCTTCCCATGAAGTGGAAGTTGGGAGTTGGTCACATAATGTGATGTATCGTGGCTTGTATGTCACGTATGATATCTGCATCCTGTAATCACGACAAAATAAATTCTTTTAATCGCTTTCTGCACTCAAAACATACAATTTAATTTTTTTAATGCGACCGTGCTCCATTTTTAATTGTTGTTCTTTTTGCATGCTTGGCAAATTTATCGAGAGTCTCTTGAAATTTTATTCTATTCGCTTTATGATTGATGGTTTTTGTCGCAATACAATTTTAGGGACTTTTGTGATACAAGGACAATGACAAATTTATTAAGAATGGTTGGTAGAAGCACTGACAAAATACGAGTGTACACCTAAATCCGGAAAAATCTCATCGTTTTATATATCCGTTGGGATATAATGAACGAATAAAAGTACGTATTGCCAGAATTGTATCTTATTTTGTATTATTCTCTCAATATCTAATTAAACTCCCAATTTAACCTTCTGCAATAATCACACGAGGGAATGAGCTATTGTTTGTTTATATTAATGTATTTCTCGTTCGCTCTCAAAACTGAATACATGTTTTTTTACATCATGTGCAAACAAAAGATCAAACAATTGCCATACCTATCTCCAAAATTTGAAATAAAATCAATAAAATGTCTGCCCTCTTACTTATGCATGAGCTCTTTAATGTACAAGTTTGTTGAATAAATTAAACATTTAAAATTGTATGATATTGGAGAACCGATGAACAACTACCCCTCTTAGAGAACTTAAGTAGATTGAATTACATGGTCCGACTTATTTGCTATTTGAGTTCAAGGTTGCACGAAACGACAAAAAATGTCAATAAACTGTTTTGTTTGCCGACAAAAATAGTTTTCACACAATGCTTTTCAAGTCCAAGTGATCATAATATGATATCTGATAAGGCTAAATAATAAGTTATTAGTATCTATAGTTTTCCAATAAAATTTTTGTTACTATAAAATATAATTTTTTTGTATTTTATTTTATTTTATATTATTTTTATATATTTTAAAGTATGTCATTAATTTTTACACACAAAAAGCTATATTTTATTTGTAGATTTTGACATATTTTGCAAAAATCTAGTTTGATCAATGTTATGTGATTAGTGATTAATAATTGACTAGATTGAATAATTGTTATTAAACGAAATCAATATTTGTCGTTAAAAGTTTATGAGCTTATTTACTATATTAATTACATTTTTACTAATCGGGCGTTTTTCGAAAGCTGTTTTATCTGCTACTTATTACTCGGTTGGATAACATAATCGGCCGGATGTGCAGCCAATATATTCTAACTGACCGAATAATTCTATATCCGACCTTAACAACTTTAAGGGTATTCAGTATTTGCATTATAAAGCAACACAGTCCGTTGCCACCCCCAAACAGAGGTGAAAATAGTGACTCAATTTAAAAGATAAATAGACACTTTATTTCTAAATCGTTATATATAAATATTTGATTTGAACTATGCCATATGTGATATTGTTATGTTAACACGAATTAGCATTTTTCATTACCTCGAATTATAAATATATATTTATTCGTTTTAATATATTTGTGTACATAAAGCATCATGCAAATTTATAGATATGTACCTTAATGATAACAATAATTATTGTCCATGTGAGTAATTAGTAGAATTCTCATAAAATAAATTATTTTATGAATAGGAAAATAGTTAAAATGTTACGTAATTTGTATGTATAGGGTGGACCAAATTCTTCTCACCTTCTTTCTATTCTGTCCTACAAATTATTTTAAAAAAAATTAAAAAATAAACCTCCGCGCCAAAAGGATCAGTCATGGGTTGTTTTTTGAAAAATTGCTTTTTTCTATTCAAAAATATCTCACACCTAGCAAAATACTAATGTGAAAAATTAAACTTAAATGTCAAATATTATTGATAATTAAGAGTTGAGGTTTCGGAATACTCTCTGATTCCATTCTCAAAGCTAGAATATTTCTTCGATAAAAAATTATCTTTTGTAGCAGTGTTATTAGTTTATATGTATTCCCATATTATATATGTCGGTGAGACATCTAAACCTTTCAATGTGACTCGCTGAACAATAGAATTATGCTAGGAAGAGACAATTTGAATAATCAAAGATATGTGCACACGCGTGGAGCAGCAACCACATTATTAAGTGGGATTTGGCAAAAGTTTTGGAAAAATAAAGTAAGAAATCTGAAAGAATCCGCCATTATTTTGTTGAACGGTGATGAATGTGTGTCCAATTATGATGTACTGAGTGAGTCACAAGTTATTGAATGTGGAGTACCTCAATGTACAATTTTGGGCCCTATACTATTCTCAATATATGGTTTATTTTTAATAGAAAGCAGAGGAAATATTATCGCTTTTGCAGGTGATACTGCGATATTCTATAAAGGTAATGCTTAGGAAGAAGTTAAAGATACACCTGAATCTGACCTGTGTAATGTAAAAAATTGGTTAGACCATAAACTAGTAATCCAGAATTTTGAAAAAACGTTCTACTTGTGTGTCTGTTCTACTGTGCGTGTCCCCGTTTCTCCCTTGTGTCTTCAAATATTTTTTCCTTTTTTTTTGCCTAGGTTAGATGCAAGTAAAATGCCCTATCATCATTTTGTGTATGGCTGTATGGCTAGCGGCCTAATACAAAAAAAACTGATCCTTTTGGCGTTTATTTACCATTTCTCTTAAATAATTTATAGAACAGTTGCTTAATACTCAAAGAATTTGAGAAGAGACATTTTAGCATGCCACAAATAAATCACTATAGAAAATATGTGGACCAAATTCGTTAGAATTTGGGTGTTTCGGATATAAGGTGTTGACCTTAAGGTTAACTGCCATTGAAAATGTAACTGCAAAGGATAATTGACTAAATGGTTGAAGTCAGGAAGATAAGCTAGGTAGAATTTATCGACGTTGTCGACCTAATATTACTTTAAAGGAGCGTGATAAAGGCGACCAAATAGGTTGCTATATAGGTATAAATGACGTGGAATTTCCAACAAAATCTACTTAGTTAGAATATTCCACCATTATGACGATTTTCAGTCAATAAAAAGGTAAATATTACTTAATTATACTATCTCTTTCGACTTTAAGAGAAATTTACCTTTAAGATAATTTGTGGTAGATTTTC
This sequence comes from Rhamnusium bicolor, assembly GCA_029963845.1. Classification (NCBI taxonomy): domain Eukaryota; kingdom Metazoa; phylum Arthropoda; class Insecta; order Coleoptera; family Cerambycidae; genus Rhamnusium; species Rhamnusium bicolor. The sequence goes on along the minus strand of JANEYF010005706.1, from coordinate 761,574 downwards.
TTAGTTGTTTTTTGCTTGCTGCTTTAGTTAAAAGTACTTTTAAGCAAAATAGTGTATGAGGTAGATTTATTGGTATTATTTACGTAAATTTAAATATAAAATAAAACCAATAGGTGAATTTCTATGAGAAGAGTAATTTTTTAGTCAATTTTAATGCTCAATAAGTAAATTCGTCTTTTATCAGGTCGAGTTATAGCTAATTTCGTGGAAAATGTTTGCTGGGACATATAACCTAAACTTGAATTTTCTTAAGTTAAATGCATAGTTAATTTTGGCATAATAGATTGATGGATAGATGTGGCATTCATAGTTTTAAGTTAATTTGAATGCCTAAATCGATACGTTCCTTGTAACGTTTTAACATAAGTTTGTTGCAAACGAAATTTCTGAAGTTTATCAAAACATTTTCCAGTAAAAGTTAAGTTTAGTTGTTTAAATTCTTCTTCTCTTTACAAATTGTTTCCCAATGTCAGTAGTATTAAATTAAATTGATATCAAATCCGTGTTTGGTAGAGTATTAAATATAGTTATACCTAACTTTATATTTAATTAATACTTTTGAAAATATGTATTGAGATAATATTAACACTTTGTGGGCAAGCAAGTATGAGATTTTTAAAATTGCCGTTGTACACTACGCGCCGCTCCGTATCGAATTTAAAAACATCTTAATCCTGACAGTTTTTTGTATGTCGATTTATTCTTTTTATTATGAAAAAAAATGTTTTATTGAAATAAATCAAAAGGAAATCATTTAAAAATATCATTTATTCAGATTTAAGTAAGAGATTCGTAAACCTTTATAAAATACTTACCCATTAGATTTACGTCAGAAACTCCTTTAATCGTTATTAAATATTTTATATTTAACGAGCAAAAAGCTGGATGTCTTGAGTGAAGTGCGGACTTACGTTTCGTTTAGATTTCGCATATTAGGTCTAATATCCGGCATATATACGAGGACCATGGGACATACGAACAAAGAAGATCCGACAGCTTGTTTAGTTCAGGAAACGAAATTCTTTTCTCCGAAAGATTCGCTGTATATGTCCATTTTACTCTTCGGTAAAGACATGTGACATATTACTAGAAGCTTGTTAGTCGAGAAATTGGATAATTCGCGTGTATCGGATTTTATTGCCAAAGAAAAACGACCACCCTTATTATACCTAAATTAAGATCAAAAGTAATCTAATAAATCGAACACTTTAAACTAACCATGCTTAGAACGCGAACAATAAAAAAGGAAAAAAAATCTTAAGTCTCAATTAAATTGAATCAAAAATCAAGTTAAATCAACCCTGCGTTGCAATATGCTAGCAAGAAACTTTTTACTTTTATTTTTAAAAGTACGACTTGACTTCATAACACAATAACACAAACTATTTTTATAACACGAAGTCTAACCTATTTATAACTTTTTTTGTGATTTGCATTGCCCACTTTTACCATCTCCATTAAGTTTTATAACACATTAATTGAATTTGAAAAAAAATTATACTTTTAAAGAATATTCATAAACTTCTCCACAACTTAAATTGAAACGAAAAATGTATGAAGAATGTAGGGAACTTTTTGTATATGGAAGTTAAATCCAGGCAACATAAAATTTAAAAGACGAGGGATTGTTATTTTTTCTTTAAATGTCAGGCTGGAAGATATGCGGTCTCAATATGCCAGGAACCGGTATAGCTTGTGGTCCGCCAGTGCGGTCGGAGAGCTTAACGACAGTTAGCTGTAAGCTCAGTGACACCTGTGTGACAGTTATACTAAGTTTGGACTTTAGTCCCTTACTCTGCACATATTTCAGATAACATTCTTTAATTTATATGTATAAATATTGCATTCCTTTATATACTTAAATTAAATCTACTTGAATTAGCAGATAATCTTTACCTATGTGTTTAAAACAAATTTTAGTGAGGAGTGGAAAGAATAGGAACACAGAAATAAAATGATTTAATTGAAGAAAGTGCCAGACGAACACAAAGGTTTAAATGAACTTAAATTAAAACAATTCCAATATATTATATCCCTGCAGACATTCCCCAACGAGGAGAGGCCTACATATTTAAAAATCGTGAATTATATACTTTGTGCTATGATTAGCTTTATTTGCGTTAAATTAGTCTGATATATGTATCATATTAATGAATTATGCATTTCGGTTTCCAACAAATAATGTTTAGTTCAACATGATAATAATAGAAAGAGAAGATAAATATAGATTCAATTTAAAATTTCTGATTTAATTTTTATTGATTGATACCTCCTAAGAGGCAAGTTTATCGTACTTTAAGGCGTTGTGCGTAGTAAAACTTAAAAAGAGAAATAATTCTATCAGTGCAAAAGTATGACGTTCAACAATATCCTCGCTTATTTGTTAAAACTCAATTTCGAATCGGAAATAGCACCTAATTCTGTAAACTGGTGCTGGCAAGTGTGGTCTTCCTGCTGAAAGATGTCTTTTATTTAGAAAAGCTCAAACTTACAGTCTTATCGGAAGAACAAAATTATTTTCTCATCAGCAGAGAACAACCGGTTGACGTCCATATAGATAATAAATAGAATGCATAATGTAGGTCCCATTATCGTTCCTTGGGGCATTCTACGTGTAATAGGAATTTAATCAGACATGATATTCTACAAACTGATTCTGGTTTGTTGATTAAAATGGCAACAAAGAAGTTCACAAATTAGAAAAACATATAATGTTTTTATACTTTTTACATGGAAATATTTTAAATAGTCCTGAGGTCTTCGGAATATGTCAAAATACACGAAACGTCGAATAATTAAAACTTGGTTTTCCCTTTTCTGTCGACCTTACTCCAACTAATTTAAAAATAAACAAATATTTTATCTAGCGTAGGTAGTATTTTTGCATTAGGGAGCTACACCGTATTTACAGTTTTTTATTTTATTGCATTTTACGGCATTACCACTAACAAAATATGAAAACGGTTAGCCGCTAAACATTATCTAAATTTTAATAAATGGCTCAACTGATTAACCTTTCAATCGGCAGCGGCTAGCAATTGTAGGGTACATGAGATTCGATGACGTCAACGGAGCATTATTTAGCACGCTGAAGAAAATGGTTGCTCACTTGCTAAACACAGTGTAAACTTTCAGAATATGCAATGAAAAACAATGCTAAACGAGCCTATTGTTATTATTTGTCTTGAAAACGTCTTAAATCATTTAATCTAAAGTTATAAATTAGGAAGGAATACCTATCAATATCCACAATAATTACAAGAGAATATATCACACGGTTCTTTCTACAATACTTAAAATTATTCTTTTTTGTGTAATCAGTAGAACTGAAATAATGATCCCTTCGGGTACCTTAACCTCTTGTTTATAGCGATATTATTAAAGTATCTAACATATGTATAACAGTGTCAGCATTTGCAGATAAGGATAAATTATAACCAATTAAAAATTGCCGTTTTATTTTATTTAATGACACTCTTACGAACGTTACGATTGAAATTCCATTCAGAAATGTCTGTCGAGTCTTAATTTCATGGGGACTCACGGTATAAATCCGAAAAAATCCCTTTAGTGTCTCCGGAATATAAATTATCTATTGGTATGTATTATGCTCGTTATTAGTGCCATTATAGATCAAGCAGGGTCTCATCTGTTTACAAATGAAACTCCTAATAATACTACCAAATCGTAATGTTTATTACATTATATAACACTAATCTATCACGTATGGGTTTTGTTGTTTTAGGTATCCTAATAAAATTGATACGGGTTGAACTAAAATATCCGAGAGTTTATTGGTTAAATATTATTAAAGACGTGATTGTACAGACGAAAGCTTCAGAAATCTGTTTGAATTCATTGTATATGATTAGCTAACTCTAATATTGCCGATTACTTGTATTTGTTTAACTTAAGATCAGTTAGATGTATGACAGATGGTCGAGGTCAAGCGCACTTGGCTTTCACCAAAATGTTCCGGGTTCGATCCCCGGTCATTGTAGTGGAATTAGCTGTGATTACTTCCACTATACATGGATAATGGGTGTGTTCGTTGTCTCTAAATGTGTACCCCCTCCCTCACAAGGTTAGTTTAGGGATACAGGGAGTTGTACTATGTGGTGTTATTATTATTAATAAGAGAAACGAAAACTTTAATACATAATTTAGTGCAAAAAACACAACCATCTCTTTCAACTTGTTAGAATGGAAGTCGGGAATTGAACCTGGAAGTCGGCAGACACTAAAATCAGCTATGTTCATCCCTCAACGCTTTAGCCCACTGCGCTACCGAGCTCGGTATATCTAGATTTTTTTATAATCTGCATTTTCGCATTATTTATATTTTGGGATATTACTCCATAATTCTCGATTTAGAAAAATGATGTCAAGTGGATGTAGGATGTAAAAATTTACATACAGTTGTGTGCACGGTAATCCGCTGAACTAATGTGTCAATGCTATTCTCAAAGTGTTATGGCCAGTTAGAATTAGGAATAAAAAATAATGTGCACTTTATCTCGTAAAACTTTTATGTTGATGCATTAATTTTGTGGGCAGAATACATACATACATGGAAATTCTGGATAATAATCTTTAGTTATAATCTCTCTACATTTAGTATTATTGCTCGGTTGTTAGTAGCATCCTAGCCATTTAGTAATTAACGAAAGTTATGAAATTAACCTATAGCGACTGAAATATGATTGAATTTATAAAATAATCAGTGATAATAATTAACTTACTACCAATTTATTCAGAATGCTTCACAACATCCAATGATACAAAATATCCTTATCTGACCTCATTAAATGTTTATATAATTACTTAAAATTAAATATTTTGTTTAAATACAGTAGGCGTTGCTTTTTTTGTACATAAATTTAACTCTCATTCAAAATAATTATTAAAAACGAATATTGTATAATCTTTGTAAATATTTTATCAATGTACGTATGTGATCGTTCAAAACAGTAAATAAACCAACTTTTAATTGCACTGCATATATTTTTTATAACTATATGTTAAATAAATACAGAAACATAAATAAAAATGCAAATGCAAATTTTGGATATAAATTGTAAGCCATAATTCCTGTGATTATTCATACGGCTAGCATTAAAATATAGGCTCTTAAGATAATGACTGATTAAAATAATGTAAGCATGACTTCATCAGACAAAGAAAATAATGTTATTTATATAGTCTTTAGGCATCCATGTAATATATTAACGTCCCTCCGGGACACCCTTTCGATTGTTACGTTAATGAGATCATTTTAAAGTATGCTTTGTGATGGCACCTTCGAAGTAATTAATTGGTCAGTACTGATATAGGCATATTCACAGCAAATACATTATACACTGTGTCTTAAATTCGATGCTCACCATTGGGATCTCGGAAATGTTAAGAGCTACAAGGTCGGTTAAATGGATAAGTTTTAGCAAATTTTATGTTGTATCCAAATCTGGGCTAACTGAAACTGTTTTTGAGAATTATTTAATACAGATAGTGATGATTCTTTGGTGATAGAGCCTGCACTCAAGCAAGTGTATCCCAATTATTCAGTCAAAAATCATCCTAATCGACCACCTATTGTGTAATCAACGGTGAGCAAAATGGATGCAAATTTAGGCATCTAGGACATGTCAGAGATGTACCTCGTACCCTTCGTCCTTCGATCAATGAAGGTGTAAAACTTAGATTATTACTTTCTGCCCTAAAACATTTCTCCGTTCCTCGTGTGTACCTCCCACTTCAACGGGGGGGGAGGGTTCGAAGATCCTTGAACTTGGAATGTATGTATGACAGAATGGTACTAAGTATGGCATGTAACATCCTCAAAAGTCGGATCCTCTCTTGCGGTTCGGAAAACCACCAGACGTAACCTCATTTGACTTTTTCTTGTGATGTTATTTAAAGACTAATATTTACAAAGATAGACCTAACAACATAGAAAACTTAATAGGACAATTTCTGCACGAGTTTATTTTTCTTTCACTATCAATCGGTCAGTGGGGCATATTTCGGACATTTAATTTAGTTGATTATGCTGAAGTTTTCATTGTAATTATAGTTTTGTTAAATTTGAATTATCTCAAAATTTTCTTACGTAAGCACGTAAAATGTTTCCAGTACTTAACATAAAAAAGTCTGTTTTGTCTGATGATGCAATTAAAAATGGGCCCTGTTTAAAAATATATATAAGGCTGGGGCTATAACTTGGCAAATAACGACAAATATGGCCCTAAAAAGTAAAAAAAAACCAAAAGTGACATTAAAAGGACACGATATGAGGTGTTAGAGCATTTTTTGTTCGAAAAATTTCCTATAGTGTTTTTGCAAATATACGGATAATTTTTGCTTGTACTAACTCATGTAATACTACCATAAAATACTTAAAAACAAGTAATCTTATAGTACTTCTAGAAAATGTTGTCTACATTTTCAATAGATGGGGTGAGTTTACCAGTAACGCGTAACAGCTGCCATTGCGTTATACTCGCTCCATCGTAAATTAGATAAATATCTGTTGTTTCATCATTTGAGTAACGAGAATGTCCTGCCATATCAACAGAATAAAAATATCTGACGTGGCCAGCACATAACTTTCTTATACCAGCATATATCATCCTGATTTAAAAAAGTCATTCTATTTAATTATTCATTTACCTCAATTAAATTTTAATACCGTACCTTAAAATTTTTAAATAATTAATTATCAGCGTTTTCAGTACTGTCGATAATAATTCATGTCATATATTTTAATAATTTCTTGTTGTTGACAATGACATTTTTGTAACTAAAACTTTCAAACGCCAAACTGTTATTATCCTAACCCCATTTTATGAGGCCAAATGTGTAAAATATTTCAGTTTACATCAGCTTTATTTAAGTACTTGGAGAATGTATTTTATTCGCTTGATACAGTAGACATGATTTATAATCTTTCATCAAGAATATATTTTTTTGTAAAGTCAAATACAAACAAGTTTGGGTCCCGTGGACCCCCTTTCAGCTGGCCAATTTTGCTCATCACCGAATTTTTCATTGTCTCTGACCTTTAGAACAAGTGTATCAAATTTGAAAGCTTTATCTCAAAAACTGTGGCTGCTATCGCGATACTACAAACATGCGGACAGATTTTCTTTTCATAAAGTTATGTTTTTTCATTATAATTTGTCGAGATTCGTCCAGAAATGCAATAAAATTTTTTAAACTTTTTCCCGAAATTGTACCTTTTTCTTCTTTCATTCATTATGTCTCTTCTGGTGGTACCACATTCACCAAATTTAATATGTCACCTGAAATGTTGTTGACAATATTAACTGCCAAATTTGGAAAATCTCCCATTAGTTATCGCGGATAAACACGTACACACACACACAACCACACAACCTCACACACGACTTTATGTTAGATATAAGAAAGTAGAAAAAAAAAATAACTACCTAACACATTAGGTTTGTTTGTAGAGCAGTTTCTAACCGTTTGAAACTGCAGAAGCATGCACACATTGTTGTAGAGATGTGCTTATTCAATCAGAACGTTTGTTATTGCAGAGCTCTCGCAATAATCGCATGTCTATAGTCAGAAAACTATCACAAATCGCCTCTACGAACAAACCTATTGTTTTAAAAAATAGTGGCACAGTAAAATATTGACTAAATTCAACTTTCAACAAAATTACAATTAAACTTTTATACCAAACTCCACCACAGACATTTTACGCGTTTCTTAACATTTAACGTTTTGGCGAAGGAGCCGGTCACGAGTAAATACCAACATATTTTTCAATCTCGCGAGTTTATCGTTAGTGCTAGTATTTCATTATCAATGTTATGCTTATGGTTGAAGGTTAAATGAGATGATGTGGAATTAGCATCTTGCTATAGTTACAGGACATGTCATATCCTTGGTGGGTTTTCGGTTAGTGCATTAATCCTGTTATTTAATATTATTAAACGTGTTGAAATGATTGGAAATTCTAAGACATCTTAATAATTTAATAATATTGAATATTCCATCGGCGTATTTTTATTGGACTATTTGATTCCACTGACTGATATTGGTGACTGAAGTAGAACGCGCAAAGAAGGTAATTGATGAAGGTTGTCTAAAATTTCGTGATATAATTTTAGAAAATAAGGTTGAGATTTCACCTTTGTTGATTTCGATAACCTAGTTGTGATATTAATTTTGTAGCTGTTATAATTTTAATTTATTTATTTTCATACTGCAATAATAACTGTACTAATCTTACAAAACTAGATCTTTGATACACAAAAGATTGAAAAATTGATAGAAAATACTTAATCATTCCCCCTACTATTAACATAATGATAATAATAATAATACACGGCCTTATTAGGTATAATGCATATACATACATTTAAATATATTTAGGGCGAAACTTAGCCTACAAGGTTACTCTGGCACAACTCTAGTTCTATTTATGATAAGTACCTATTAATTTAATATACGTAATGAAAGATTCACAAAAGAAAAACAAAAACAAAAAGGCAACTAAATACATTAATAAATTAATAAACGTATAAATAAAAAGAATAAATACAAAACAGTGTTTAGTAATATAAATGTTGAAAAATACTAAGTAGAAAAGTAACCACATTAAGAGCATTTAGTAACAAATGAAAAAAAAATAGTAATAATAATAATAACGAGCCAGAGTCAGAGGAAGTGAGGAAGTGTGCCCCGCAATCAGTATGGGGAAGTCTGACAAGAACTTCGCTGCCCAGACGGCAATAACAACTGGTGGTGGAAGAAATTTTCTTCCACTCACCACCATCTGGTGCGAGTTTTCAACTCACGGTTGAACGAGGGGTAGCAGATTCGGAACTGATTCTCCGAGGGCCGTACTGTGCTTATCCCCAAAAGAAAGATCTTTCCGACCAGAAGAATTATAGGCCCATCACTTGCCTCAACTCCTGGTAAAAGTTATATATATATATATCCGCTATCCGCCACAGAGACATCTAAGATGTCGGTCGGATAGTAGCATTCAGACCATATGAGAAGTTTCATACCTCTCACCACCATTCACTTCACCTTAGTTAGTATATAACTAGCAGATTGGCCACTATCATTTGTCTGTTTCATAACCTATGGCATACTGAAGAGAACAAATAAGTTCGAAATCGATCTATGTCTGGTTAGGAATTGACAAATGATATTGGCTTTCCATCTATCATGATTTGAAGGTGTAATTCAATGCAGGTCGGGGTATTTGCCCGCTGAGTAGTTGTTTCCTTCAAATCATATTTAATTATATATATATATATATATATATATATATATATATATATATATATATTTGTTGCTCTAAACCCTGGATAGGGAATACCACGCAGGTAGCTATAGTTGCCTCCGTGGCAATATTGTCTGATGCCCTGTAAACACGGGGTCTTTCAATTGCAGCCACAAATGTGCGACTGGCTTCCTGTCAGTGGTTTCCTTTTGTGTTGTTGAACCTAAGTTGTACCTATCCTTACAACTTATAGCCGTCATGATTACAAGCAATGATTCAGAAACACGTGTCGACGGATTCATCCTCCTTTTTTGCGGGCAATACCCATTATCCTTTTCTTCCTATTATATATATATATATATATATATATATATATATATATATATATATATATATATATATATATATATATAGCTATTTTTACACTTTCTCGAATGTCTTGCGGTACCAGCACCACTAGTGAGTGAGATGCATAGAACAGATGCCGCCGCTTTGGAAGACTCGCTTCACCATAACATCAGGTGCACAGCGGCTCACGACAGTGCAGATGGCATTTAGGAGTAGAGTTTTCCAGGGCGACTCCCAAAGTCCTCTCCTGTTCTGCATCTTACTGATGCCTTAAACTTTATGCCTCCGGAGAGCGCGAACTACAAAACGCTCTTAGGGTGGTCGAAGAATACACCGAGCAATTGGTATGGAGTTCGAGTTGGACAAATGTGAAGTCGTCCACCTCAAGAGAGGACGATGCCGGGAATTCTCTGAAGATGATCAGCTCGCAGACGGAAGCATCCTAAGACATGTGGATGCCGGAGAAACCTATACATATCTGGGTATGCAACAAAGGCACATCCAGGATCTAAAACAAATAAAAGATTCTCTCCGCGACAGGTACAGACATTGTATGCGAAAGATTTGGTCGTCCGAACTTTCGGGGAAGAACAAGGTGTCTGCGACTAACATGCTTGAGGTTTCGGTTCTGCTTTACTCCTTTGGAGTAGTGAAGTGGACAGTAGATGAACCGCGCCAATTAGACAGAGATACCCGTAAGACGATGAATATTCACAGAAGTATTCATCATAGATCGTCGTTCCTCGTGTGTACCTCCCACGTAAACGGGGGTCTGAGGACTCTTGAGTCTGGAGTGTACGCATGGAAGAGTAGTACTGAGTATGGTCTTAGGAGTTCAGATCAGGGCGGCAAAAAGAGCCGTAGATGAACTCGGTCTCGCATTCGACATCAAGCGAGGACGCCGGCGCGGCGAGGTGCTGATGTAGTCAGTCACTGAGCTGCAGCCAAATCGTGTAAAATTCCGAACCAGAGCTGCTGAACAGGAAAAACTGTTTCGACAGCATGTCGATAAACCTCAGCATGGTGTCTTCTATAAGAACATATACAGGTTTATCGACCAGGCCAATATTCACCTGAAACCAAGGAATTCATTATGGCCTACCAGGATGGTGTTATCAACACCTACTTTGTTCTCGGAATTGAGGAACATACCGGCCTGTAAAAACAGCCGAGTAGTTGGCAGGTTAAATACAGAAGGTGATAATTCTGGGTTCTCTCCGTCTGCTTAGGGCACACGATTCTGTTATCTACAGTCACTAAACCTGTGGATGTGTGGAGTGGCTGTAGTTAATTCGCCGGCACGACTCCTGTGAGACGTCGAAGGCCACGGGAGGACCGTCCGGCATCGGTTATTCTGAAGAAAAGAAAACATAAAGTTCTATTACGAGTCCAGTAAATAAGATTTAAGGTGATACCGAAAGGAATTTATGGTTTAACTTTATTCATATTGTGCAAAAAAATTATAGTGTTTAATGGCGTTGAACGTAAATGATTTTTGAAATATGGCAGCAGAATTATGGAGCAAGTGCGATTGTCTCTTATATTAGCCTGCTGTCAAAATTAGGTCTAAATTTTAAGCGTACTCAACTATAGGTATAATCTCATTATGAATATTAATTACTAATGACGTTTTAGTTCATTGTAGTGGCTTTATCACAAAAAATAATAACGTGATTTTAGCGGATTAATTTTTAAGGCGTGATTTTTGCATACATACTGAGTATTTGCTAAAGTAAGTCAAGAAGTGAGTTTCAGTTTATGATGAAGCAAATAAGTTTTAATAAACCAAATTGGAATTCATTAAATTGTATTCTTCTTCTTGTGACAGGGCCGATAACTGAGAGACATGCAACTAACAATTTATGAATAAGCTAGTTAAAACCATCGCAACTCGCACTCCTCGCATCCTGCATTGTACAACCAAGACCGGGAATTTGAAAGGATGTTCCGCTTCCTCAGCTCTCAGTGTTTCCGCCAGATTATGCCTACGAAAGCCACTCATACGCAGATACCTAATTATATTAGCCCTCCATATACTTATTCACCACTATTGTAGCGTTTACTCTTGATATTTATTTTGTACCCTTGAATTATTTATCCTGTAGAAATTCTACTTGACTTCAAATATTTGCATAATGCTTACGCAAATATTAATTGGACCACTTCTAATATATTTAGTGTGGATATTTTACATTAATGTATGTACAAACTGTGTATAATCACCAAAGTTGCTGGTTATTAAACATTACATTTGGTCCGCAGTACGTGATTACAGGAGTTTAAACGCACTTTATAAAATTGTTATACCATGGACTTGTGAAATATTGATTTCACAACACCTAAGTAGATCCACAATTTTTATTTCGAAGGGGGTAATATAAACAAAAGTGTGCTTTGGTATAGAAAAATAAGAAATAGATGTATAGATATTAAACATGATCATGATTCAATATCGCATTCATAACCAAGCACGATTGCAGGTGCAGGCTAAAGCACGCTTTGTGACAAGCTTTACTAGTCACTGTTTATCTGCTCCTGAATTCGAACCTCAGCTACGGCAGATGGCAGTGTCGGAGGGATGGTTGTGTGTCCACATGTTTTTAAACGTTACCCCCCTCCCCCACATAAAAATTATTTCTCAAATGGTAGTGGGTTCGTACCAATTAATTACATTCAGTTGCGTTTTATTTATTTATTTAATGATTTCATTCTCAAATGTTTCATTACTTCATAAATTTCCTGTTTCTTATACATCTTAATTATACTTACAAGATATAATTAATACACATTCACTAAATTTGACCTAGAAAGTTTTATAATGAAATAACTAGTCGTATTTTTGTAGAAGTTCTTAATATAAACTCAAGCAAGTTCAGCAGAGGCGCCAGCACGTATATGTCCTTGATTTTATTTGAATACGTGATGTTTCTGATAAAGATAAACTATTGTTCAGATCCATTCTCATTTTATTTAGTAAAAATGTAAGAAAGTTGTATATCTCTTGATTTATACAAGTCGCAATGGAATTATAAAATATATATATATATGGATAATTATAATAATTATATTATAATTATAATAATTATATTATAAAACGGCAGAGTTATTTCTCAACAGATAAATAAGGGTTCCAGATCCTCGAGACAGTTAAAAGATAATTATAAACATACGAACATACGTTAGATCCAATATGCGAATTAGTTTATTGGACATTTTATTTGCTCATTACTAGTTCTGAGCATTTTTTTCGGGTATTAACCAAATTCGCATATTGGGTCTAATATATATACATACATATATATATATATATATATATATATATATATATATATATATATATATATATATATATATATATATATATATATATATGTTGTTTTTCAGGTTTTCGCGGGTGGTGAATGTTAAATTCGTTTTCCGGGTATACTCCCGCGTAGGTGATAGGCCCCGAGAGGGACCGTGGTTGTCTGAACGACGTTTCGGCAGAATCTCATCTGCCATCTTCAGGTTCTAACCGTTAACTGCTTAGTGCGGCTTCTGGTTACTCGAACTGTTCAGTTCGAGTAACCAGAAGCCGCACTAAGCAGTTAACGGTTAGGAACCTGAAGATGGCAGATGAGATTCTGCCGAAACGTCGTTCAGACAACCCACGGTCCCTCTCGGGGCCTATCACCTACGCGGGAGTATACCCGGAAAACGAATTTAACATATATATATATATATATATATATATATATATATATATATATATATATATATATATATATATATATATATATCTATCTATCTATCTATCTATCTATCTATCTATCTATTCATCTATCTATTTTTAACTAGTAATGCACATCATAATATACGCAAAACTAAATCTGAGTACTTAGTATGTTTCACTACACGTTGCCGAACCCGTTGCGCATACATTTTGTGATGTAACCAACTTTCTTTGCCCTGTCCCTTTTTTTGTAATTTTAAATGTTATGAAGGTCACAATTCAAGGTCAGTGATTGGAAATGAAATGATGGACAAGGGAAATGAAATGAAATAATGACATTTTATAGGTCATAGGGCAAGAAGTATTAAGATGAATGACAAATTTGAATGGTTATTGTATAACAAGGAACGTAGTGAAATCAATGAAATGCATATTGTAAACTAATAAAATGTTGTTATATTTATAATTTACCCATTCTTTCTTATAATATTTGTGGACTGTAGGATGTACAGTAGTACTGTAATAGTTGATTATAGTAATTATATAGTCAAAATTCTCAGAACTAGTTTTGCATATATTATGATGTGCAATACTAGTTGAAAATAGATATGTCGGGTATTGAATATTTTATTTGCTTATTATTAGCATTTTTTTCAGGTATTAACCAAATTTTCATATTGGGTCTAACATATGTATATGAATGCAGTGAGTAACTGGTGTGACAAGAAACAGATGTCTGTAAACCCTCAAAAAAACAGTAATAGTACCATTCTCCCGAAAAAGGAAGCTGGAGGTTAAGACCGTCCTCCTTAATAGGTGAAACTATTCCATTTGCCGAGGAGGTGAAATATCAAGGAATCACCCTAGATAGATCACTTAATTGGAACCTCCATCTGGAAAAGGTAATCCACAAAGCAAAGCTGTCTTTATGGACATGCCGTCGTATTTGTGGCAAATCCTGGGGCATGGGTCCCCAACAAATTTACTGGATCACGGTCATTAGACCAAGATAATATACGATTCCATTGTTTGGTGGCCGAAAGGATCACAACGGACGGCCAAAGCCAAACTCTTTGGATTGTAGATATTAGCATGCATGACCGTAAGGGACAATTAGCACTACACCAGTCAGCTGCAATGGAAAACCTCCTAGATTTCCCCCTCTACATATATATTTGGAGAGAGAGATCAGGTGGGAAACCTACAGATTGCAACAAGCGGCCATTAATATGTCGCAGACTAGTATCATGGAGCGGAACAGGCTGCTGAATGACATAGAGGATCACAGCATCCTAGGAATGCCCTCGGATACTATGCCTACCATGACAAACTACGACCTGACCTTCAACATCCTTTCTCCGGAAAGAGATAAGTGGGATCGGAATAAGGCCAACCTACTGAGGGCAGACAGTTGCTGGTTTACAGACGGCTCCAAAACTCCCGAGAAAACAGGTGTCGGAGTACATAGCTACACACCAAGGATGAGAATATCCTCAAGCCTAAGTACTAATGCAACTATTTTTCAGGCCGAAGTTCATGCGATTAAACTGGGTGTGCGATGGCTGGAATATATGCATTTTACACGCAGTCAATAAAAAATTTTCTCAGATAGCCAAGCAGCTATAAAAGCTCTTGGCTCCTACTGGTGTAACTCCAAAACGGTATGGAACTGTTAGAAGGCTCTAAATCATTTGAGCAAAAACAACAAAGTGACTCTGGTCTGGATTCCTGGCCACTTTGGTATGGAAGTTAATGAAATAGCCGACTCCTTGGCCAGAGAAGGTGCGGGATCACGAATCATCAGACCAGAACCGATACTTGATATATCTGCAAGTACTGCTAAGCTATCTAAACTTAGGCTAACAGTACTAGTAATGAGCAAATAAAATGTCCAATACCTGACATATCTATTTTCAAATAATATTGCACATCATAATATAAGCAAAACTAGTTCTGAGCACTTTGTATGCTTCATTGCCGTTGCGCAATTTACATTTACATTTTGTAATGTAACTAATTTTCCTTGCCCTAAAATGTCATTTTTTGTGATTTTGAATGTTATGGTCAAAATTCAAGGTCAGTGAGCGAATGGAAGACAATTGTGCGCCCCGATTCGAGTAAAAGATGGAATAATGAGATAGATATACAGTCAACCTAGTGGGAAACGCTCTCGTAGCCTAATGTTATTTCACTAATTTCGTCAGTAAGTCTCGAAGAGAGCAGGAGTGTAGATTAACTTTGATTACCACAGCCAATAGGTTGTGTCGTATATCTATTTAATTATTCCATCCTTAACTATGACCGGGGCGCACAATTAGCTTCCATACTGTATACAAAATGCGTAGACAAAATGCGGAACACTGATTTGTCCTTGTAAAGGATTTCGAGTAAAATACAAAGATAAATGTATCTAGTAGATATCTATATACAAGAAAAACTATATAATTGGCCACCTTAATAATATATGAAATAAAATACTTTGGTTTTAGTGTAATTAACTTTGCAACAATATTTGTAAAATTATCGGCCCGCATATTACCTATTACCTCATGCATGATAAATGAAGGTAACTTTTAATAAGGTTTCATAAATTTCCAATTTTTAATTAACTTTGAAAATAGATATTTGGGAGACTAATTATAGAAGGCTTTTTTCAAAATTAATCTCTTTCATCTAACTTTCGATTACAAAACTTCCATTCGAATTAGTCGCAATACAACTTGACAGAGGAATAAAAATGTTCCCAAACATTTCAGAATATATAATGAACAAATACAATTTTATTTCGGTATACTACCAAAAATAGTTTGCATTAACAAAAGAATAATTACATCTATAAAGTCACAAGTCGGGTAACAACAATATATAAAGTTGTATGACTTTTTGTGTTCTTTATAGTTGGTACCTCGGCTAAAATCACAATTTTCATATTACATCACGACTTATACACATTTTAAATGATTTAAAACATGTTTGTCGGTCTGCCTGTGTGTACTCACAATGTCTCCTCCTGAAATTTCGATGATATTTTATAGAAGTGGGAGTTTTCTCAGGAGCAAAACTTATCGTTAAAATGACGACGTCAGAAAATTGTCTCTTGAATCACAAGAGTAGAGTCTGTATCTCGGTTGACATTTGCGAACGCTTATTGAGATGTTTATATTCTCCAACAGATAAAGGGGTCCCTGACCTCCAAGACAGTTGAAAGATAATTTCTGTCGATATATCAACATAATTAATTAGTAATAATAACCACATTTAACTAGTTTTATGAAGAATTCTCAAAAATAAGAGTTATTTTATAAATATGCACCCTTATCGACGGGTACGAAACTGCCCTGTATCTCAAAATATACATATGTGTGTGTGTGTGTTGAGATCTGGGGATGATTAAAACAAACCTTATGCTAACAATTTATCCTATTTCCACCTAAACTACACATAGTGCCAAAAGTTTTGCATCACCCAGTTTTAAGCTCTTTGAATTTTTTATCAAGAAAGAGTAAAGGAGGCCATGATTTTTTGTTTAGTTTTTACCATCATGCAAGATAGAAATGTCAAATAAACGTTACAGTTGGTCGTGTAAACAAATTTGAATCATTTCATGTTTGACAGTGTTCAAGTGGTGTTTACTTTGTTGCTATCAGCACTGATTAAAAGTATGCAAAAATGGTCCGAAATGTAATTTCGCAATTGGACAGATCCAGAATAATGATCCTGATCGAAGAGGGTTATTCTTAAAGAGAACTTGCCGCGCATTTGGGAATTAACCAAAGTGATGTCTCCCGAACCTGGAATCGGTTCAGAGCAACGAATTCGACAAAGGATCGTCCAAGAAGTGGCAGGCCCCGTGTTGGTAATGCAACTTCTGATAGATTCATGTCACTGGTGGCCCGCCGGAACAGATTTTCATCCATTGGTAACATTCAGGGAGAAGTTAGATGAGGTACTGGTGTTGCGTTATCCCTTACTACAATACGAAGGCGATTAGCTGGCTTTGGATTACGGCGTAGGAGGCCCACAAGAGTGCAGAAATTAACATTGCGATACCGACAGACTCGATTAGAGTGGTGCCGAACATTCCAGGGGCGGGGTATGGATTTTTGGCGACACGTGATGTTTTCGGATGAGACCCGTGTTTGTCTAACTTCCGACAACTGCAGAAGCCGTGTTTGGAGAGAACCTGGAGATCAAAATCGATTTAGATATGCTGTCGAAACTGTTCCATATCGTGGAGGGAGTGTTATATTTTGGGCCGGTATCATGATTGGTGAACGTACGTCACTGGTTCCTATTCCAGGTACGTTAAATAGACAAAATTACATCGAACACATTCTCCGGAGACATGTTCGACTATGGAGAGGAGCAGTTGGAGAGCATTCTGTTTTTATGGATGCTAATGCCCCTCCCCACAGAACTAATGCTGTCCGTAATTTCCTAGAGCAGGAAGGAATCGACCTTATAGAGTGGCCCCCTATGTCGCCAGACTTAAATCCCATCGAACATGCCTGGGATGTGCTTAAGAGGGCAATTTCTCGACGTCCACAGCCTCCACTGACCAGGCAGGAGCTGATAAGAGTTGCAATAGAAAAATGGCAAAACCTACCCTTCCAGACCATCGATGAGTTAATTATGAGCATGGAGAGACGAATTCAAGCTTGCATTAACGCGAGAGGTGGTAATACGTTGTATGAGTAATATTTGTTGTGGTAATTGTAATTAACTAGTTTAATAAAACATATCTAATGTACACTTTTTTAAATCACTCTGTATATTGACACATTAAATTCTTTGCCAAAAAAGATTGTGAGAAAAGGCTATTAAACCATCTTACAATAGTTTAAATCTTCGTGGAATCAAATTTGTCACTAAAACTGGGTGATGCAAAACTTTTTGGCACTATGTGTATTGCCACAGTTCGGTGAATCGTGACCCACTAAATAAAGCGGACTATTTGGGATAGGCCCTCTCTCACTATTCATACTATTTTTACCCTTTGTAATTTCCAAACTTTCAAACGCATTCAGCTGTCTAGTATTTGTTACATTCCTAATTAATCTTAAATTGTTAATACCTATTTTATGGTTGTTTTCAAATGAATGTTGGGCAACACTAGACTTATCTGTTCTACCATATTTGAGGTGGGCCATATGCTCTTTGAATTTAGTTTGAATTGATCGTCTAGTTTGTTTTTGATTACAGTCCTTACAACTAACTAATTTTGTAAATCCCCGAATTTTCGTTTGTGCCAATTTTGTCTAATGGATCGCCTAAAAGTTGTAGTTTATTTCTCAATGAATGAAACACTGTTATATCTATATCTTTAAAAATCTTACCAATGCTAAGGGCGAATCGAGGGTCGAATGGAATCGATACAGATTACAGATTTTTTCTTTAATTTTAAATTTTCGTTTCCAAATCATTTTATCAATTAAACTTATAGAATATCCATTACTCGTAGCTATATCCTTAATCAATGCTTTTTCTATTTCAAATCTCTCCTTATTCAGGGGAAGCTTATAAGATGATGGACGTGAAAATTAAAACTCGCCATTTTCTATTGAGCATAATGGTGAGAGTTTTTAGGAATATATCTTAGAGTACTGGTATCTTTTCCGTATATGTCAAATTCTAACTTATTTTCACCATTTCTAATTTATTAATACATCTAAAAATGGTAGTTGTCCAGAGTTTTCAATTTCGTATGTGAATTTAACTGACGCGAAACGACTGTTTAATTTAGAAACAAAGTGGTCAATATCAGTGACCTTAGTATCAAACACTGCAAAAATATCATCCGCATACCTAAGCCAAACCCTGGGGAAATACTCGAATTCTTCTTTTGATTCTGTCTTGAATCTTCTCATGAAGAGACTGGCAATGAAAGGCGACAAAGAGTTACCCATTGCTGTTCCTTCATGTTGTTCGAAGGAATTATCGTGGAATCGAAAGCAATTTTGTTTCATGCAAAGTTTAGTGAGTTGAAGATATTCTTTTTTAACATCTTGACTGAGATTGTTTGATTCGAGTAGACCTTTATCTGTAGTATCGGATACTTGGTAAAATGAACAAACGTCAAAGGAGATCAAAATTTCACCATCTTGCAACTGAATATTTTTCACCTTATTTATGAAATCATTGGAATTAATAGGTGAATTTTCGAACTCCTCTGTTAACCATTTTGATAGGTGGTAAGTCGACGATCCGATTGCTGAAACAATAGGGCACACCGACTTTCGTGGTTTATGTATCTTAGGCAAGCAGTACAATCCAGGTGTACTTGTTTAGATACATGTAACCCCTCATTTAAAGCCGAAGTAATAAGGTTGTTGCAGGATTTAAATACATTTCTTACTTTAGTAATCATTTTTAGTAATGGATTTCTAGAAAGGCTTTTATAAGGACCATTACTAATCACATTGTCTAACCTTTCATAATAGTCCTCTTTATCTAAAATAACAACCTTATTGCCCTCATCGGCTTTTAAGTAAAAACAATCTTTTTCACGCAACTGTTTGATAATTTTTCTGTCCTTTGTGGATTTTGACTTTCTTTTTACTTTGGTAACAACATTGGCCGAGATTTGATTTCTGCAAGCTTCTCTGACAGATATCATATCTTTATATGTTTAAGTCATCGCGGTGTCCTGAGTCAGCCCCTGGTTTTTACATCCTTTACTGTTTACTTGCGGACCCTAGTATTTAGGTACTTTAGTTCCGTTTTGTTTAACTCACTTAAGCATACGATTATTTATCAGTTTGAAGCCGTTACTTTTTTTGAATATAGAGTAAGCGAATTTAACACGTACATTTTCTTTATTCCTAACTCCCGACTTGAAATGCCACATAAAATATATTAATTACTAGTTTGAGTTATTAAGCTTTAAAACTTTATTATAGCTTTCGCGTATAATTAGAGACAAGCCATTGGTAACAAACGGTTTAAATATTTCTTTCTGTAGTTCATACATTGTTATAAAACCAGTGAAAGCGTGCTGTTAATATTTTTATATACTGGATTTACACACGCATACATTAACTAGTTACCTGCTTTTATATTTATTAATAGATATGTATCAAAGTTTCAGGAAGGGAATGTTTGGCATTGATTGCAAAATTATACTTATTATATACTTCGCAGTTTTCAGTTACAAATACAAATTAATTCATGCGCATATCAATAAAAAACATTTTGCACCACTGACCGTAAATTTTGCGCGGTCGAAAAATATGTGATAAATCAGTGTACTGATGATGATTGTGATGTAGCAGCGCTCAAAATATGCCCATTGTTGAATACAAGTTTTTGTTCTCAAAGTCTTTTTACTATAGTTTTTAGAGAAGGAATGTGCTACTATCAACAAACTTTGTATAATTTTGAAAAATTTTAGTGAGAACTTTAGTGGGTACAATAGTACATATAGCAAAAAAAACTGATGACGACGCCATGAGTATCGCGATATCGGAGCATAATTTTTTGGTGATAGGGGCATTGATTGACGCTTCATTAGTACGTTAAATTCTGAGCAATTTCATATAATAAACTGATGAGTTTTCCATGATATTCTTTTCTAAAAATGTTCAATGGCCATTTCAACTGGTTCAAAATGGAAACGTGCACGTGGTAACGTTGTAACAAATGAAAATTTGCAAAAGAGAATAATCCACATCCACACTTCACTACGGGTTTTATTCAAGAAGAAACTGGTAGCAACCTCGGTTCGCAAAATCCTTATAAAGCGCACCTAATCCAACATTTACGACCGGGTGACACAGAAAGTAGACGGTCGATTTGATGTTTTGCTGTATGAAAACAAAAATGTTCGAAACAAAATTATGTGGATTTATGAACCACGACTTACCAAAAATGGAATTATGAATAGGCACCGTTGCCATTATTAGTCTGATAGTAAAAGAATTAAATTATGAATAGGCACAGTTGCCGTTATTGGTTTGATAGTAACCCTAAGTGGACCAAAGAAACATATTTTCCAACAGTATATAGTGTAAACGTGTTTTACGGGATAGTGAATGGATTTCTAGTCGGTCCTTAGTTATAGAATGAATTCAACTATCTAAATTTGCTTCGATACATTCTGCCTTTGCTAGGCCTGTTTTGTTCACACCATTGCTGAATTCTGGTTACAAAAAAACACGTCTACTGTTCGAAGAAATTCTAATCAATACTAGCCAGAAGGAGCACATGATGGATCACCTTCACAACAGTCGCGATGTTAAAAAATTTTTAAATGAAGAGTACCGTGGACAATGGATAGGCACCAATCTACCCATAAGGTGACTTCCACATTCACTTGATATGACATCACTTGATTTCTTCTTCTGGGGTTATTTGAAAAAATGAGATATACGAAACGGAAATTGAGGATATGACTGATTTACACAATAAAATTTATTCAAGTTGAGAGCCACAAATTTTGAATTACAAAAATCGATGTGCGTTAACCAAGATGAAGCACAACCAATCTACCCATAAGGTGACTTCCACGTTCACCTGATATGACATTACTTGATTTCTTCTTGTGGGGTTATTTGAAAAATGAGATATACGAAACGGAAATTGAGGATATGACTGATTTACACAATAAAATTTATTCAAGTTGAGAGCCACAAATTTTGAATTACAAAAAACGATGTGCGTTAACCAAAATGAAGCACAACCAATCTACCCATAGGGTGACTTCCACGTTCACCTGATATGACATTACTTGATTTCTTCTTGTTGGGTTATTTGAAAAATGAGATATATGAAACGGAAATTGAGGATATGACTGATTTACACAATAAAATTTATTCAAGTTGGGAGCCACAAATTTTGAATTACAAAAAACGATGTGCGTTAACCAAGATGAAGCACATTTGAAGTTTTGTTGTAATTTTTCTTTTTTATTTAAGAGGTGTTGCTGTTTCACTCATTAAAGTTGTCCGTAAAGCCGCTTTTGCAGAGTTAAGTTATCTTTTTAGTTTTGGTGTATTTCGCCGGGTAGTTTTATGTGGAGCACCCTGTATATACGCACTGGGTATATGTACACAAAAGTATTAAGTAGGGTGACACAATGTACTTCCTGCTACATTTATTTTAGAGTAATCTTAAGGATTACTTTTACAAAGACAAAATATCTAAAGTAATTTAACAGGGTGATTGTAGTGGAGTTTAACTGCAAGAGCTCTAAGATCTTCAATTTACGAGCACCAAACAACATCTAACCTCCGTTCTTACAACTAACTACGACATTACTAAGTTTTTATTTGAACAACATTTTATACAGACATGAAATTTTGTTCAGGATCAATAAAACTTCCAAAAGTTGGTACACTTTAATGAAAGACAAGTTTGAGTTGACATACCAGATTTGACAGAGAATATTAAGTACATTATTTGTACGCCTTATAATCATAGTGTAGTTGAAGTGTTGCAAAGTTTTTTAAGTTATAAATATAATAATGATTAACATTCATTGTCGCTTGGTGTCGATCAAATAAGGGGCCACGTAGGAGTTTTTTTGCTTATATATGTTCTAAAATACATTAAAAATATAGCTTACTACTGTTTTCCATTATTGAAAACTGCTTATTTGATGAAACGTTTAACCTGCAAGAATATTAAATATGTTTACGGTAAAGGACCTATCAAAATGAGGTGTATTTTTAGATACAGCAATCAACTACATAATAAAATAAATTATAATTTACAAAGAATTTAAGTTGTAGTTATAAACCTTTCAAGTTAATTAAAATTAATAATTTAAGGCAAAGTGTCTATCATATCCCACATTTATAATGAATTTTGTTAGCTATAGCTGCGTATATGAATTTATTATTACCCTATATTAATACAAGGTGGCCAGTCGATGCGTTCCCTCAGGATTATCTCGGATTCGAACACACTGTTGTTGGAAACAGTGTCACAAATTAGTTTTACATGGCGTTGGTTCGAACTGTTTTAAAATGGTTGCTTTTTATACATCAAATTTTGCCGTCCAAATATTTTTTTAGATTTTTTTATGACCGTCTAAAAATCTTTTCTTAACTGCCAAAGTGACCCGCTGAAAACCAAATTTTGTATTAAGACAATGGATTCGATACAGTTTACTGTGGAGTACGAACCACATCTACGGCACTGAGAGTTTCACGCCTCATCGTTAAATATATTTTCAATTTTTCCGGAGATTGAGTCGAACCATCAAGTTTTTCTACCAAGTAAGCACTTATACCCATTCGGCACTTGTGATCTGTGTTTGGTTTTGGTATATTAATAATTTTCCTTATCTTTTATGCTGCCGAAAATATACTGTATTTAAGTCAGTATTTTAAAAATTTTTAAGAATGGACGATATATTCTAGTAGTTTTATTATAGACCAGTATTTTGTTATAAACTAGAGAAGTATTATTTTTTTTTAGTTGTATAAAATGCTGAAGTATTTTTCTTCTTCGAGTCCCACGTGGTCATTTGCTGTCTCATTATTAGTGATACCAGTGACGTATTTAATTGTAATTTTTCTTATCAAAATTTAAATTCTGTTCAAAGGACTTCTAACTAAACTAAACAATTGATATGCCATATTATAACCGGCTCAATGGTGTAATTACACTTCTCAAAATTTGAAATATCTAAAAAATATATTAGTGACATTCCACCAATGTGACTTTTATGAAACGTCAAAAATTACTTTAATATAAACTCCACCATACATCGAGTTTTACTACGATGAGGAAGTTCTGATCTCCAAGTAATTGGCAGCGGTTTTTTAAAATTGAAATAAGAGTCAAACAGCTTATACAATTTATTTTAATATGGGTCAAAGGCAGTGGCGGTCGGTCCATGGAAGCAAGGGAAGCAGTGCTTCCCCTGGGATTATTTAAAAAAACACATAAATAGAACCTAATTATTATTTATCACATATATTAATCATTAAAATTTACTTTTACCCAATTTCAATAGATACGGCCCTGCTTTTATGCAGCTGAGATAATGTTGCACGCTAAAACCGTAACGATGACGCACTCGATTAATCGAGCCAACACGAACTCGCGCAACTTCGATATATGTAAGCAGAGACAACTGTCTCTGGTAAGTAGGTAACTTATTGAAATGCATCCCATCCCACTTCATAATCTTGATATCTGAGCTGTATAGCATCGTAATACGTTTTATTTTATAGATTTTAATCTCGATTTTAATATCGATTTTAATATTATACTTAATATTAATCTTCCTAGTATTATTCTCAGCTTTTGTGCTATATTTGTAAAAACTTTTTTGGTGTTTCTAAACCTGTGGTGCGGCGACAAGTGATTTTTAAAACGTTGAATATTCGTGCGCGTGTACGCAGATTTAGAATTACTTATTAAATTTGGTAGCTGGTTCTAGCACTGTGGAAAATATTATTTGCGTTTGTGTGGTGTGCAATTTGTTGAAAAGGGGATTTTCAACATATTCGTTTCAAGATAAATTGGATATTATTAGAAATGGGAAACCAACACCTGATTTAAAATTCTTAAAAACGAAAGTTAAATCATGCTATAGGTACTTTAATATTGAAGTGTACAGTGCTAATCAGTAGTTAAGGGGTTGTGAAAATTTGTGTAAATTGTTTTGTTGGCCATGTGTACTGTTCACAAATGAAAAAGGTGTTTGGAATAAAAATGGCTTTTCAGATTTAAACAACATTTACAAAGTGACAAAAAGGCATGGTAAGTGTGAAACTCATTTGGGAGCGGTGCTAAAAGAATAAACATTTGGAAAATCACGAACTGAGCATTCATTAGATCAGCAGTTGAAAAAAAGTGTTAAAAGGACTTATTGATATTGTTTGTTTTCTCGGCGAAAATGAACTTAGTTTTAGAGGTCATACTGAATCTCGAAGCGTTGCTAATAGGGGCAATTTTATCAATTTAGTTGATTTATTAGCAAAATACGATACAATTTTAAGTAACTATCTGGAACACTCCACGATATTTCGCGGTACATCAAATCATATTCAAAATGATTTGATTCAGTCGATAAGCAATATTGTTTTAGAAAAGATCAAGCAAGAAATAAAAAAGCTCCTTTTGTTGCAGTTATGTTAGATGAAACAACCGATATTACGAATATTAGTCAGTTGTCAATCGTAGTACGCTACATAAATCCAAATGGGAAATTCCAAGAGCGCTTTTTAGGATTTTTTAGACGTAGCAACGCCATGAACGGCCGCAGCTTTATATACTATAGTTTGTCAGATAGTCGATGATCTACAGTGAGGTGCCAAACTTATCGCCCAAAGTTATGATGGGGCCGCTGTAATGGCTGGTGAATTGGGGGGCCTGCAGGCCAAAGTAAAAGAGACTTTTTCAGAATGCAATATTTGTACATTGTTTTGCGCATCGATTAAATTTAGTTCTAGCTCAATCTGCAGCGTGTCTTAAAGAGTGCAAAGTGTTTTTTTCAAGTATTAGTGGCATGGCTGCCTTTTTTCAAAATCATCAAAACGGACACGAGAATAAAAACTTTTTCAAGAAATTTAACCAGTGAAGAGCGGCTTTCAAAATTGTCCTTGTTAACAATAGAAAGTGACTTTGTGAAGATGTCCAAAAATTCAAACTTTTTACGACGAAGTTATTTCCGACATCGCAAAAAAGGAGAGGCGGATTAAACTACATTGTAAATAGGTAGGTATGTGCATGTTAACTACTTAACAAACTCTCTATTTCGCTGCGGGTTCAATCCTCGCCACCGGCGCTGGCAATGTCGGTGGATATGGTTGTGTGTCTGCGTTTTTTTCATAAGTGTAACCCTCGCCCGTGCAGCTTCGGCTTTGGAATCGGGGGTTGTCTAATTTTTGTGGTGTTTTTATGTTTTATGTTTATTGAGGAGTGGCGGTCCTACAAGTGTACTTTTTCTAGATATCATAACTTTGCAGCTTTCGACATTTGTTTTAAAATGAGTATACGGAAGCCACGTCCCTTTTCTTAAAATAATTTTTGCCTCGCTTCGCTCGGGGTCTCGCGCTACCCATCACTCTATATCACAAACTGCTTCCCCTGTATTAAAACTCACCGCACGCCCCTGGTCAAAGGTAATGCAAATAGTTCGTTTCAGACATACATTACTTATCAATCAACGGCCTCCGGTTTATTTAAAAACATTACCCCATTATTAAGTTTGATATATGAGGGACCCACTATATAACAAAAGCGAAACATATAAGAAGGTAATTTCTTCTTTCGATTATGCGGCCACCCTGTTTTGCATGAAAACATGGTCGTTGGTAGTGACAGTTAATAGTGGTATAATAAAACTAATACATAGATAAATTAATTAATTAATTACATGGTATGGAATTTCTGGATGAGCGCTGAATGTCATTGAGTTTGTTTATGGCAAAACATAACTATTAATCGTTTATTTATTGAATGGCATCTCACTCAGCACCATAAATAAAACTTTTAGCACGCTTTGCAGATCACAAACATTTATAATTTTCATGACAGTAATAAAATTACCAGCTTCTATTGAACTAGCACTAACTGAAATTTTAATCTTACTAATTTGAAAAACAAAATATAACTCACTGCAAATTTCACAGAGCCTCTTTGCTAACGATATTTTCAAATTGTGATAATGTAAAAGCCTTGCCCAACCGATCTCCATTTATTAAAAAGAATATCCATCATCTTGCATTAGCCTTGGTGTTTCTCAATTAAATATTTTTTTTTAATATAAGTGAAATATGAGAACTTTAATTTTAATGAAGAAGATTAATTAGAAAATTTTAAAAATCGATTGGCTTCACAAATTAATTTATGACATTATGCTTCAGTAAATTTCCTTTAATACACTTTACTTTGACTAATAATTTGGAATATGTAACACTAAATAACAGATCGATTCTTACCCTATATGATTTTCAAGAAGCACAATTTCATTAATTAAGTGGAAATTCAAGTCTCATAAGAAATGGAAATCGAGTATAAATTACTTGAAGTACGCTTTGGGCCATTTCACAAACAAGTAAGACAACGTATCAAAATTTCCAGTGTAGAGAAAAATGTAGCGACAAATAGAAAGTTTTCTTGGGCATACATTTCTTATAAGAATGAATTGCAAACCCTAGCCTCTGTTAGAGTCAGATTATTTTGAATCTGTATATGGACCGACGAGCACCCAATCTAAAATTAATTCAAATGACCGCACCTCTAACCTTATTGCAATAAATTTGATAATAGTTGAATCGATCAACGAACTTATTTCAAAATTAAATGTAAATAGAAGTCTTGAATTAGACAACATAACTTTTATTTTTATAATTCTTCTGACAGTGAAGTTTATTAATCAACAGGAAAATAATTTTATAGAGAGTTTTATACCAATTTGACTTGAAAGATCGAACAGAAAAATGTTTTTTGTATGTATGTTATCAGTATGTAAAAATGGTCACTGGCGAAGTGGATGCAGAAGTGAAGTTTACGTAACAATCGCTGAACTGGCGGAGAGGGACACCTTCAAGTGATGGAAGTGAACGATCAATTGAGGTTAAAGAGAACATATACTCTCATTTTTCCGAATAGAGAAAAGTGGAAGGAAAAGAAAATAAGTTTCTCCCAGGGCTCTCTGGTGTGCCATACGGATGGTTCCCGTATCACCAAGGGACTGTCCTCAGGACAGAAATGTACCTGGAAGGCAGAGGAGTGCAAGATATCTGTGCTCTAGGATCGTACACCACGGTCTTTCAAGTAGAGGCATTCTAACAGTGGCATTTAAGGAAGTAGTTAGAGAAACTGTGGTGAAAATAATGTACATAATGCTCCAATAGCCAGACGGATCTGAAAGCAATCTGCTCTCCTAGGACAAGGTCAGCTCTAGTTCAGGAATCTGGAGAAGCTTTGGAAGAGCTTGCCAGACACAAAGAGGTAAGCCGTGTGGGTTCTAGGACTTACCAGTGTTCCAGGGAACGAGAAGGCAGGTGAACTTGTAGAAATTGGAACCGAGGAGCTCTATCTCAGTCCTAAATCGATTTTGGGTATCACATGCAGCGACTGCTGACAAGCTTGGAACTTTGTAACAGAGCAGAATCAATTACAGTCAGTGTGGTTACTCGATCGGAGGCGAAAAATTCTGAAACGTCTAATCGAGGTTCTGACAAGACACCGGAAACTTAGAAGACATCTGTCACTTAAGATTCTACATGCCCAAGTTTCGGAGAGGACGGAGTGATATCGGACCATTTCCTGGCGCAGTGTGAGGCGATCGGGTGATTGATGCGATACCTTTCTCACTGATGTACTTCTAAGAGGTGAGCACCCTTTCATGAAACGACACCTTGATGTTTATCAGCAAGTGAAGGAGGTTTGAAGGAAGAATAAGTAGAGTAAATGGTCGAAGTACGATTGGGCGCTTGGCATGTAGATGCCAAAAAAAGCGACAACCGAAAGATTGGAAGGCATGAATATGGACTGTTGGAAAAGGGGTCCCAAATTTGTTATCCCTTTAAGAGACGCAGTATTCTTGGGTAAGAAGCGCCTCCTACGACTTTCTGCCGCAGGATGACGAAAGTTTGGTTAACACTGCTACCAAAGCTGCACCCAGTGCACACAACAGTCAGGATGACGTAGTTTTCAATGATCACACTCAGTGTTTCAGTAGTCAGTAATTTTCAGGCAATTTGTAACAATTTTTGAATCTTTCAACCCAGAATTATTATTTTTTACTTTTTTCGCATAATAATAAGTCAATAAATTTCAACAGTTTTCAATTTATTTTCAAAAATGGAATACAGACCCCATTTACTGCCCCTCCTCCCAAAAAAATGATTTTAGTAAGTAGCCTAACTACATAATGTGTAAATCTGTGTACATTTTGTAACAAGTAAATTTGTGAAAACTTATAGCGCCCTTGTATAAAAAATTGACATTTATTTGAATGAAAGTACTATCCTATCTTTTGATTACATCTGTTTTATGAGCAGATGTAACGAAAAAAAGCTTTACTTTATGTATAATTAGTGACATTAAATGGTTATACTTTAGGGATTGTACAAAAAAGTCATGTAATTTAACTTTAAATGTATTTTTTTTTAATTGACTGCCAATAAAACTCAGCCTAATGACTCGATGAAAAATCTATTCTAGTACGCATTTTAACAGGTTGGAATTTAATTTAAATTCCGGATGTAGCTATTTATTTTATTGTATAGTCCAAAAATTCACTAATTAACATGAAACTTTTTATAATAATTGTAATAATTGAAATATAAAAATGATTCAATGCGGAAATAAACATATAAATACGACTGATTTTGTATCACATTTTTTTGTTCCAATATATATTGCGATTACATGTTTTTAACGTTTACAGTTAATATTTCAATGGCTTATTTTATTAAATTATAGGGTAATTTCCCAGTGGTGTAATAATTGACTGTTTGCCATGTGTTCCCAAAATTTTAATTATTTTACGTAACTTTATTATTTACATATAATTAATGGGTCACATTGATCATGCCAAAATATTCGTTTGTAACAAATTTACTTTCGTGCAACCCAAAGGATAACATTGATTGGAATAAACGAATGGTCGCGCATTTGCTAAAAGTATGTAGGACAAACATACTATCAATTCAAACTAGGTTTAAAGAGCATATGGCGGATCTCAAATATAGAAAGAAAATAAGTTCCAACATGTTTTTGCTAACAAGTTTAGAATAGTCATGGGTTAATTAAGAATGTTACAAGTTATGGACAACTGGATGCCTTTGGAAGCTTAGAAATATACCAATCCCAAATAAACTGGATTCTTCACTGGTTGGTGTCTTATGTAGATTTGATAGAAATGGGATATCTAATTAGATTAAGTTTAATATTCATTATATTCAAATGATGTCAACTTGATGGACGAAAGAGAGGTGGTGTGTAGGGTCTTTACAGTGTTTGTGAAAATTGCTTTAGTGCTAGCAAAAGGTAAATTATTGAACAACATTTTTTATGCAACTTAAAAAGGCCTCCCTGTATTTAAACCTAATCGAATCGATGCTACTGAAATATAGCATGTAGCTAAATGATAAGAAATGATTCTAAACAAATGACAGAAATGTAATTTGACTGAAATGATGCGTTTGTCCACAGGGCTTTCGAGCAATAACGCTACAGGCATAATAGAAGTAAGGGCTGAGCACAAATAATTCCTTGACCTTTAACGACAACAGAGAAAGCGACTTTATTTATTCACTGTTAATGCTATCCACCTCCAATATATTTGTCATTTTAAAGTACAAATAAATTTAAAATAACTAAGTATTTCAGGCAAACTTATTGGTAGATAAAAAATGCTAACTCGATTAAGATCGAGCGTTTTCCGGAATGGAGTACTGCACATTTTTTTACCAATGAGTTTTCACGAATTTCACGAAACAGTAAGTCTAGAAAGTATTTTGGTAACGAATTTTTTACGACTTGAATACAGTCCTAATTAACTTTTATTCATGCATAACAATTTTTTACATTTTTTATACATTAATGTTTACTGGTAATAACATTCAATCGTGTCATTACCAATAGACACTAAAGTTCTTATGTTTGTACCTATGTATATATGATATGTATATGTTATAGAAATACATAAGCGTAAAATACTTCTTGTGATTTTATCTGTTTGTTTCCTGTTTTATATAATTTTTATGGTGACTAGGAAAAACTCATAATTAATTGCCCTCAGGATGGTAATAAACTTTACCGAAACGTCGGCAGGTCGATGAAATAGTTTCTATCAAAATAAGGACCCTTACTCAACAAAACTTTTTCCAATTATTGATAAACCGGTCTAAAAACTTTTCTATTCTGTTTAATGTTGGGACTCTATTATATGTGCAAATATACTTTCGGGTCATTTATGGATCATACATAATTGTACGAAGATTGATTTTGTATTTAAATTTTCTGTTTGACTTTCGTGTGATTCCATCTGAAACTTTGTGGGTTTTGCTATATCATAAATCTTGTTGTCCAAACATGTGAATCCTTATGAGTAAAGCTATTTGATTAAAATATGCCAGTTTAAGAGTTTTTCGACCGAAACATGTAAATTAGTTACTGCAGTTAATATGAAATATTCGTAATAGAATTATAAAATAGTTGACTGATTCGACCTTTACTTGGTGAAAATCCATTTTACAAATAAACACAAAATAAACTTATGTTTGATTTCACAATTTAATTATCACATGACAATTGTTTCGCCACACAGTGGCTTCTTCAGATGGTGAGTAAAAGACTAAATTCTTTATTACAAAGCGAGGGATATATGCATATCAACAGACTAACCTAGGGTAATAAAATGGACAAGTAATAAACTTAACCAAGGGACATACTAATTTAGAAAATATTTAACAGTGATGAATAGTTTAAATCTAGTTGGTCATTTAAAATAATATTACTGTTTTTTAATTTATTGGTTTCTAATGTTTCTTGCAGTAACAATTTTAATCAAATCAAAATATCAAAGTTATTATTAAAAGAAAGGTTGTGCTCTAAGAAATGGTTGGCATACGTCGAATCTAATTTATTGTTATTAAAACTACGCTTATGTTCGGACAATCTTTTCCCAAAATTTCTTCCTGTTTGTCCGATGTATACTTTCGGGCATGGTACCACATGTAAGCTTGTTGACTCCACTTTTTTTGTTCTTTTTTAGTTTTATCTTTATTGTTTTTAATGAATTTTTCTAGCGTGTTATTAGTTTTAAATGCTATTTTTATATTATGTTTTTTCTTAACTTCAACTGATGTTTCTTCAGTAGGTTTATTATTTATATAGAATTATAAAAATAATAAATTGAAGCAAATATAGTAGTTATTCCTGCTTAGGTATTCTAAGGCGTAGAAGACTGTATTTTAATTAAATCCAGAAGACAATTGCTCAAAAAATAACTTTAAACGCCACTGTTTTAAAATTTAAATAAATGTGATTAATATAAAATAGTCAATAACACATGAAAAAAATATGAACGAGCAAAGTATCTAGTTAACCTGTTTTTGCAAGATAAATAGATTTGAGTCTTGTCAAGCTGTACTCTCCAGGATAGGAAAAATGTAAAAAAAGTTTACATAAAGAATAATGGCCCATGTTCCTGAAAAACTCATCATTAAGACTTTAATGGTAATTTTCTATTTTCTGTAGTTGCTTTTCTAAGCCATTTTATATGGTTTTAATGGTTTCAGAAAATAGATTGCTAAATTTAAAGTGGTTTAGGGTAAACGATTTCTATACAAAGTACTATTTTACTTAATGCTATTTATTCAAGTAATCACATCACCTTTAGATAAATAATGATTGCTTTCATCCTCTGCATCTAAACATTACCTTGGCTGAATATCCTTTATGCCTTCAGTAATAATAAATTGTGTGACTTTTTGTCACATTCTATTGATCCCAGCAGATATTAAAATGGAGTTTACAATGTTGTACATATATTTATACATATAATAACCAAGCAACTTAATAAATTTGAAAAGTAAATGTTTATTCTTTTGCGATAATGAGAACTTGACAATGTCTTTCATGCGTCCTACCAAATTTTCAAACATGTCTTGACAGACTTGTGTCTACAGAAGGAGTGATACCTTAATCAAGGTGTTCTGGTATTGTCCAAAAAGTGGTAGGACATTTTTTCTTTCCTCCCGAATATTGGGCACATAGAATCTTCGTCAACACTCATCAACAGGTTGCTAGTGCTTTGCTCGGCTCTGTTACAGAATCTCGAGTTTGTTTGCAGTCTATGCTTAGCCTCCAATGCACTTTCGATGGATCTTTACCTTGAGCGCGGTAAGGGGGTTGAGTGCTCCAATGATCTAAAAGCTATGCCGGCGTCGTCGGCGGTAGCTTAACTACTAGTAGAGTTACCTTTGCCGAATAGGTTGAGCGGAGGAGCAAGACTAAGTAAGGTCCAAGCAAAAGAATATCGAGCATTCGTTTCTAAACCAAAATATTGATTTCCAAAAAGTGTCCTAGTAATGTAAAAGTCTAAAGCCTGTCTGATCAAGGATTACTTGGCTACAGCCAAAAAAGAGAAATCACAAAATTTTCGTTTTTTTTTTTGGAGAATCTCAAAAAGTTATGAGTTAGCCATGATTTCTTAACGGATTTGAATCAGCATAAAATTTGCTAAAACATATCCAATTTAACCGACCTTGTAGCTCTTATTTGGGACACATGGTATACCTTGCTCTTAGATACAAGTTTCCTTATGATACCAGATGTAGCGCATCCGTATTCCGTTGGTAGGGAACCACATGTTTCTCTTAACATTTTTTTAAATCCTTTCTCTGTCGCATTTTTCCATTTGTGTGGACTACTTATCTTAGTTTTGCATTCACGTTTTCCGACAATGTCATCTGAGAATTTCAATTTACATAAACATTCATCAGTATTAAAATTAGTGAGGATACTTATGTTGCTTGCCGTCAAAAAGTTTTGCAATAATGATAATGCTCACAGAAAAGAGGAATTACATGAGTAAAATGAGTAATGAATATATTTCTATTGAAAAGTTAATGCTGATTTTACAATTTCAATGAAGTTTCCTTACAAATCAACTATTTTTTAATAGAAATTCCACGTGGTTTATTTGATCTCTATTAAGCCAATATTGTTTATTGTTTGGGATAATGTAAATACCACGGACCATAAATAGTCTTTCAATATTGGGTTTTGGGGAAAACAATAACGTATATTGTATAAATTACATACATCCTACACTCATATATAAGTTAGTCCTGAACAAGGCATTCTTTGTAATAAATTCGTGATTGGAATGTTACCTTTTCGTAAATAAAACAAAAACATTGGTTTATCAGTAATTACAGGGCGTTAGAGATCTAGTTTAATGTACCGGGTGTAACAGGATTATGGTACACTAAACTTTTCTCCTTTAGTTTTGAAGATAATTGATTGAAATTTGGGATATCCTATACAGGGTGTTCCGACCAAAAGTAGGCATCCTGAATAACTTTGGAGATAAAATTTTTTTGAGAAATTGGTGAAACACGTCGACCTTGTTTCCAAGGGTGACATATTTTAATGTAATACTTGTATACCTATCATCATCCCTCTACCCTACACGGCCGCCCCCTCAAAAAATTCAAATGGCAAGGGGGATCAAGTGATACATGTTTGGAAAGGTCTTTCAATTCCCTACATAACTATGTATTTTTTTTTAACTTTTATCGATTCGTTCTTAAGGAAAATAATTTTATTTTTGATGATTACACACAATCGAAATCGTTTAAAAAATCTAAAATACACGGCACGGGGTATTGGAATTTTATAACAAAAACTACATTTTTTAGTGCTCTCAAATCAACACGAGTTTTTTCGACAAAAAACACTTTCCCTGTCCGTTTAGTTTTAGAATAATAAAAGACTCATAAGTATTTGATAGTCCGTGAACATTAATTTGTTCACAACCAATTTTAAATCGAGATACATTTTATCAGAATGAGTTCTCAAAATGGTTTATAACCTTCAGGAGAGAATAGGTATTGTTAGCATATATTTTAAAACCGATAATTGTGCTAGAACTACGGAGCGCATATTCAATAGAAATCACCCAGATAGAAGGGTTGGTTCTCAGTATGTTTTACAATTATTGACAAAATTTATGGAAACAGGTTCTGTAGGAAACAAAAAGAATGAACCTCAGCGACCGATTAGGAATGAAGCAGCAGAAGTGGCAGTTCTGGGTCATTTGCAGATGGATAATACTCAATCGATCAGGAAAGCAGCTGAGGCTTCCGGTGTATCACGAAGCAGTGTTCATCGAATTGTAAAGGCCCACAAATTTCATCCATATAAATTTAAATTGGTACACGAATTAAACAAAGATGATCCCGATCGTCGGCTTGAATTCTGTGAGATTTTTAGTGAACAATTAAACGGTAATGCCAATCTACTGTACATTACGTGTTTTTCTGATGAATCGATATTTCAGTTAAATGGGGAGGTAAATAGGCACAATTGTAGGTATTGGAGTGAAACCAATCCACATTTGTTCATGGAAACTCATAGCCAAAGGCCTCAGAAGTTAAATGTTTGGGCTGGCATCTTAGAGGATCACATTGTCGGGCCGTTTTATATTCCTGACAATTTAAATGGCGAAAGGTACCCCGATCTGTTAGAAAATAACATCGACCCAATCATTACCCAAATCCTCGAAGAAGACGATAATCTTTTAGGGGGCGAACTGTTTTTTCAACAGGATGGGGCACCCCCACATTTTGCTATAGCAGTCCGTTAATTTTTGGATAATCAGTTTCCTGAGCGATCGATTGGAAGAATAGGTCCTGTGGAGTGGCCCGCTAGGTCACCCGATTTAACTTTCTTTAATTTCTTTCTGTGGGGACATTTGAAATCGAAGGTATTTGCAACAAAACCCGCATCTCTGGAAGAGTTAATGCCGTTTATTGACTCCAGATGTGTTCAGAAATGTTCGTACAGAATTTCAAGACAGATTATACTACTGTATGGAAGTCGGTAGGGGTCATTTTGAACAATACGTACGATAATTTAAACTGCTTCTTTTATTTTTATTTCCCGAACCTTGAATAATGAAACAATTATTTCTCAGGAACGAATCGCTAAAAGTTTAAAAAAATACACAGTTATGTAGAGAATTGAAAGACCTTTCAAAAGATGTATCACCCCCTCAAAAAATTCAAATAGCAAAGGGGGTCGCTTTGCCATTTGAATTTTTTGAGGGGGTGGCCGTGTAGGGGTAGAGGGATGATGATAGGTATACAAGTATTACATTAAAATATGTCCCCCTTGGAAACAAGGTCGACGTGTTTCATCAATTTTTCAAAAAAATTTTATCTTCAAAGTTATTCAGGGTGCCTACTTTTGGTTGGGACACCCTGTATACATAATAAGCGGCACTTTGTGACATACAAGTGATTTTTTTTCACTTCCGGTTTCGCCGAATGTATTGCGCTATCAACAAGAAATTGTCAAGAGCTAGAATATACGAACGAGATGATTTTATATACAGAGTGTTTCAAAAAACATCCGCCAAATTATAAAGCATGATTTTATTTTGAAAAAAGAGTCGAAGAAAACTTCATATACATTTACACCCTAAAGGGCTTCGTTTGTAAGATACGGGATTTCCAAAGAAATTAAAAATGCCTGGAACTGAAACATCTTAAAAATGAAAAATAAAAACATATTTTTAAATTTCATTTAATAACTCGTAATTGGAAGCAACAGCTTGTAAATTTTGTTTAATTCATAGCATACTATGAAAATTTCTTTGAATATGATTTTAATCTCTTTGGAAATCCGGGTGAGGTCAGAAATTAAGCAGTTAAACATTTCTTTAATTTTTTCTCCAAAATGGTACCTTGTACGGAGAAAACGTAAAAGATAACTTTTATGTAGTTCTAATGAGTAGTATCTCAGCAGTTTTCAAACTGAATAAGAAACAGTGCCGTATCATATTTTTTCTATAAAAATGATATGTTGCACGTGGAATTAACAAAATATGATTATACACTTATACTATACTAACATGTGCCAAAATTCTATATTCTAACGCGTTTTTGAGATTTTTTTAGAAAAATCAATTATCTTTAATTTTCAACACGAAGCCATTTATGAGATAAGTGTACATGAAGTTTTCAATTTATTTTTCGCCAAAAATCATGCTTAAATTTGGCGGATATTTCTTGAAACACCCTGTATGGTGTGCGGCAAATGTATGGACAGGCTTTTGTGAAATCTAAAGTAAATTGCTAAAAGAATTAAATTTTAAGAGTAGAAATTAGGTACATTTGTGCATAGTTTCACGTCACTTTGTAATTTGTATCACATTATCTGCAAAACATATGTGATCAAGGCCATTATTTTTTAATGGCGGTAAGGGTAGTTTCTGGTATGTTCTGGAAGGGATTACTTTTCTTATTACAAAAATGTATCATAAGTCTGAGGTTACATTTTGAGAAAATAACTATTGCAAACTTATTTCTTGGACCCCCGGTTTTTAGGGCTCTAGAACCGCCCCTGGTCATAGATCTAATTGTACTGAAACGGTTCCTTAACGCTTCAATCCTTAAAAAGGCGTTTTCCACATTCAGTGGTTTTTAGAAAAGCCAGGATGCCTCTCGATGGTGATGCCTCTGTTTTTCATCCCACCCATGTCAACATCGTATCACTTTTAACTTTTTTGGCAATTTCCCTAAAATAAATACTGTATTTTCATAACCTTACGATTCTGCCCCTTTCAGACTCATTTAATTGTTGAAAATTGCAAATCTTATTGCACTTAATATAAAAATGTCTTATAGTTTACTAACAAGATGTACATATTACACGTGTACTAAATATAAGCATAATAATTCGATGTAATTTTAGTTGAGTTTAAACTGAATATATCACACTTGAATTATACTTACATATAAAACACAACAATTGTAAATTGTTATGCAGAATAACACACGCAACTAGATTTGTGTATATGACCATTCTTCTGTTCAGGGTTTATTCCTATGTACATATATTCGCAGAGCAAATACTCTATATGATTTACAGTAATAATAGTCAAGTACTGTCATGTCACCACCGTTCGTGTTATTACTTTATACCAGCATATTCAAATAGGAGTGACAGAATATAATGTAAGAAACTGTAGGTATCTATTATTGTTATCATATTAGGTTTGAAAGCAGCTTACGAATACCCAAAAAATATTTTATTATTTGTTTCTAGAAATTATTTCGTTATATAAATAAAATATGTTGTCTCAAATTTAACACAAAAAACACACACAAAAATTATAAGCAATTTTGTAAATAGAAAAGAGTGTACAACTTATATTTGTGAAAATAACTGTCAATCGCTTTTAATAAAAGGTTTATTTATAATATATTTTGTATTTAATAATTCAAAGATCATCGTTGTTGTCAACATGCTCATTTAAAACAAATGCGTTTTGATACGTATTTATAGTAGTCACACTTGGCTGTGCGTCCCCTGTAACAACGTGATAAATAATAAAATGGAATAAAAAAATTCTCGCAGTCGTAATAACATGCTGAACGGTTTCTGCTAGGTGAAATTTTTTTCAGTAGAATGTAGTTTGGGTCTTTAAAAAATATGTTTTTAGTTATCTTCGACGAGAAAATACCTCACGACCTACCACTGAACATCTATTTATTAATGCAAAATTATTGTTTAATGGAACGTGTTCTCTTTTTTTCACACATATATTTTGAACGTCTCCGGCGTAAAATCACTGTATTGTTCCATGATATCATTATATTATGAAATAAAATGATGAATAATTCAGTGATTACGATTTATTAATTCTCATGTTCGAGTTTTATAGGTTAACTCTTTTACAGGGTTCTATTTCACACAATTAGCTCATTTATGTTAAAAATTTTATGATGTAATTTAGTTCAACTTTGATTTATGATATGTGTTTTTATACTTACTGTCCCCTCGGCCATGTACTTCTTTCATTCCGTCGAATTTTTCCGATCTCCAAATGAAGGTCGGCATATCACTCAGTGGCAGCTCATTTCCTCCTTTAGAAACGTCTCAGTATCGAATATGCTATGGCTCAGACGCCCGAATACCCCAGATAGTGGTAAGACGTTTCTAATCACTTCCCCACTCTGGACATGTAGTGTCTTCCTCCACACCTATCAACGATAGATGTCTCTTAAGTCTGCAGTGGCCTATCAAAACTCCGATTAAAAGATTCAGAGTCTTTCAGCTCCGGCCCAGTAAAGAGGTCGATCTCGACTTGTTCTGCTCCGTCACAAAATCTCGAGTTTGCCTACAGGCTCTGTTGATCCTTCAATGCTTCCTGAGTGCCTCGTGGGTCCACTCATCGAGGGCCGTTGTGACCCGTCTTGTAATGCCCAATATCGGCTCAAGCCCGAGGCACGGCCTTCCCGCTCCAAGCCTAGCCAATTTATTGGCCTTCTCGTTGCCTGGAACACAAGTATGTACCAGGACCGACACTAATCTTACTTGGTTATGCATGTCAAGCTCTTAGGGCATCCCTGCACTCCCGAATTAGAGCTGAACTCATCCTGGGGGAGCACACCGATTTTAGAGCGGCATGCCTGTCGGAGCTGATGTATACCATCTGTTCCGCAGCGTTCCCTACCTCATCCTTACCCGCCACCACTGGCGTAAATCTCTGCCTAGAAGATCGTAGTGTACGATCATAGAGCAAAACTCTTTTACACTCCTATACCGTCCAGATCTATTCCCTCTCTAGGGGATGGTCGGGCGACTACACGTGAACTGTCTATATGGCACACCATAGAGTCTGGAGGAAAGTCAATTCTCCCTTCACTCCAATTTTTATACTGGGAAAAGTGAGTATATCTCCTTTCCAACCTTAGCTGGTCAATTCCCTTCTGTCACCTTTATGGCAGATATAGGGTTTCATTTCCATCAGTATAGCAATTGCTGCGTAACCTTTCAGCTCTACCTGAACATCGCCAGCTCCCAGAATTCTTCATTCTCAAATAGACTGCCAGAGCCTCCCTCTTAATACACGAGGAGAGCGTTGGTAGGTCTAGCAGAATCTCCAGAACTGCTTTTTGTATGAATGCATCGTCCTCATTGCGTCAGTCAAGCTAGTCTGGATTATTGCCAGCTTTCAGGACGTGATCGCTCTGTCCACGGTCGGCTACCAGATCACATATCTGTACTGAAGCCTTGGTCTGATGACCGCTGTGCACAGCCAATGTAGGATCCGTGGGTTGAGGCCCCAGTCCTACCTACCGCCCGGCACAATTGCTAGAAGGTTGCATTCAACTTCCTAACAATATTGCCCCGTCGACAGTTTATTATCTATGATTACTCCCAGGTATCTGATCTCCTGCGTGAGCGTAAGAGGTTTGCCATGCATGGCTGGTGCCCCTAAAATCCTCTATTTTTCTTCTCTCGATGAAAAGAATCGTTTCAGTCTTGGTGGGATTGACTGAGAGATCTGTTTCGCCACACCGGGTTTGTATTATTCTATAGACTACCTGCATTCTGTTGCAGACGACGTTTAGAAAGCGGCTGGTCTCTAGGTCTAGCCTGCTACGTCGCCCTCATATGCCTGCGCATAGAATCCTTCCGAAGTTAGGCGTTCCAAGCGACCATCCATTATTAAACACCATAGATGGAGTGATAAAAATTCTGTTTAAGTTTTTCCAAATCTTTGCAAATCTTTATCAGTGTCTTTAGGCATGGTTTTCAAATCATATATATATTATATAGAGATTGAAAATGGTTACTATGGTGATTCAGTTATTCAAATCGACTATCTATTGCGCCTAATGCTTGATCAATAGTATAGAAGAAAAATTCTATTTTGTATTTTTCTTTGGTATCTTCGATTGGTTCGTCCCTTGCCTCACATGAAAAGTTGGCCTTTTTTCTTGTTACTCGGCGTCGCGCCATTGTTGATTTAAAATTGGCTTCAATGTTAATTTCATCAGCCAATTCTCTTGCTTCAACAATAATTTCATTGAAAGACTTATCTGATCGAAGATTTTTTAAAGAAATTTTTGCGGTTCTCTAGAAGATCAAGTGCTTTTTTCAAATCAAAATCTTTTGTTTGCATAAGCTTGCTTATGGGATTAATACAGTTTAAAATTTTATACCATATGACTATTGAACATACAAATTTAAATTGTTTAATGGAACTTAGCAAACCCGAAGCTTCATCTCCTATTGAGATATCGATGTATTGGTTTTCATAAATGCTTAGCAAAGCGTCGTATATTTCACCAAGTTAAAATCTTAAGGGCGTTAAAGCTTCTATCCTGCTTTCCCATCGAGTGTCACTCAAAGGTTTTAATGTTAATCCTTGGACATGTTTTAAAAATATTGCCCATTGAAAAGTAGAAGAAGAAAAAAATAAATATATTTTTTGGACCATAGTATTTCTCTTTTTTTATTTTAGCAAGAATATGCGATTTTACACTTTCGTGAAGCAAGTCTTTATCTCGTTTTGAATGTTTTTTTCAAGATAGTGAGCTTTGGTTTCCTCTTTTTTGAACACTCTATGCACGTGTTCCTCCATGACGGGTCAAATTCAGATAGCAATTCAACTATTTTTTAAAAAGTTGCCGTTATTATGCTCAAACAGCTTGTCGCTTGTACTTTGAAAAGCTAAACAACTTTTACCGAGTATTTTAGCAATTGCTACAATACTTTTAGAAGCACCTCGTACCAGTGATTCGTTTCAGCGTTAATAACTCTTTGAGCAGTTGCATCTATAGTTGTACAACACTTTAACCCTTTGACTGAGTTCTAACCAGGATTTTGAGCCTGAATATAGTTTTTAGAAATTTCGTGATTCTTTAAAGTTTCAACGATGTGCTTCTAGCTTTTAAAACCTTCTTTTGAAAGAGAACTTGACACACAACCGTAAATTTTGCAGCAAAAGCAATATATGCAGTTTTTTTGAAGTGGAGTACACTAGCCAGTCTTTTATAACTTGTTCTTAAGGAAATTTGTAATTAAACAATGGTTTAGGTGGACCTTGTCGTACTAAAAAATTTCTTTCGGCATCTCCTAAAATCCTGGGCCACAATACTGGATATGTATCTAAAGTTTGTACAGTGCATTCCGTGGGTGGTAGAGTGGGGTCAGTTTGTAGTTAGAGTGCTACTAGTGCTAGCCAGGGTGCCTTCTGTAAGTGCCAAGGCGGTGTCAGTTGGTAGGCTGCTTTCATTTGGGGACAAAGTTGATTTAGTAATATCGTGTATTGATTGGTCTTGGTCACCAACACTCTCTGAGGATTCCGTGTTTTTCTTTTTATCCGAATTTTTTGGAGATATTTGTTTTGGTACTAATGGTACTAACGGACCTACCCTGTAAATAATTGTGCAGTGCACCAGCTTGTTTTTGCTTTTGGGTTTCCTTCTTTCTAGCCTTCGCTTTTTGTACTGATGGCTGGACAATTTTATTTGGGCCTCTGAATATAATATTGTACAACGCTATCACATCATGTAAATTTGAACCGTTTTAATAAATGCGTTGTACATCACATATGGCCCAATTTTACATACATGTGTATACACACACGCACAACTTGTGTCAAATATTTTTTTGTTCTTCTTTTCCGCTATGTTATATATTATATGCTGCTCCTATATTTTTACTATCTTTTCAGAATTAGATATAAGATATAATCTTATCCTTTGGTGATATGATCTTAAAACCAAACTTATTAAATTTCCCCTATATCCAGAGAGCTACTTCCCACCCTTATTCTTCGCCGTTTTAAGATAACATAATAAATCTCAATATAGCTAGGGAAAAACTAAATTTTAGGCTGTAAATCTCTTACTGATATGTTTACCATTTTATTTATTTTTTATTCATATATTCAAGAAGTTTGTCAAGAGAGGCCGATGTAGAAAAAACAGAATGTATTTAAATTACATACTAAGAGATATGTTTAACTATCAAAATTAGCAGCTTCAATTTATTTCAGGGGAATCTTTAACTACCCTGAGTAAATAATTCAATATAATTTAATATAACTAAAATGAAATACATGTATAATGTATATGTATATATATATATATATATATATATATATATATATATATATATATATATATATATATATATATATATATATATATATATATATATATATATATATATATATATATATATATATATATATATATATATATATATATATTACACAATTCAATGTTTTTTTAACAAACGTAATTAAAAAACCTCAAAGTGTATTACAAAACAAGAGTTTGGAATTATTATTCTTAACACACTGCAAGTTTCATTTCTACTCACGCTTAACTAACCCGCTCAAAGGGGTCATATGCTGAATAGACATAAACACTACATTTTATGTTATACGGCTATTCCTCGCGTTTGATATTCCATTTTATACTGCAAAAAGCATATGGTTTTCGACAATGTATCATTTTACATGCCGTTGCTTACTGAACTCTTGGTAAAAGTCACATCTAGTAATCATTATAATATTTTAATAAAAGTTTTGTATTTTCTTTTACCTTCAGCAATTTGAAAACGATTCATGAATTTCTCTTTCATGGGGATTATCATATTTTAATCACTATCATACACCGTAGAGGTATAAGGGCCATTAGAAGAACGACTGATCAATTGGTTGTCTTCTAAGGGACTCAAATCAACTCAATCAATTTAGAGATGAATTTGGCTTTTGACCTCAGATATTATGGTATTCGTATAAGTCTTCCTTTAACATTGTATCATTCGAACTTATCTACTATAATCAAGAGCATGCAAATTGGGGCGAAGAATGAAATCACATTGTTTTAGTGATGACTCTCTGCTCTATTTATGGGCACACGATGAACGCTGGAGAGTTTGGCGACGTCGCATCGTTGCGAAAATTTGAGACTGCTCTTACTATGGGAATTACATATGTTGTGGCATCAAGTCACTCCACGTATTAAACGCTCTGTGTTACATTGATCAGATCTTGGGACAAGTTGTCTTGGTCTGTCTTAGAGGGTCAAATAGTTCAGATTTTCGGGACTATATTCATAAGCTAATTCCGAATAAAATTTGCAGGAAACAACTACTCAGCGGACGAAAGCCCCGACCTGAGTAGTTGTTTTCTGCAAATCTTATTCAGTATATAGTTTAGCCCACCAGGGTTAGAGGTCGAAGCTCTTGGTACCTGCTTTACAGGTCGCTATCAGTCTCTAAGATGTCAGTGATGTCTGAATGGTAGTAGCACTGACCATCAGAGGAATACACTTATCACTCACTATGTCTACTTTGCTTAGTCTGCTATAGGCTAGCCTGGTTTGCTATTATTATTTGTCCTTTCCATTACTTATGGCATACTGACGAGAACATAAAAAGTTCTAAACTGGTCTGTGTCTGGTGAGGAGTCGACAAATGATCTTAGCTACCAAACGAGATTTACAGGTTTAATTCAATGCAGGTCGGGGCTTTTGTCCGCTGAGTAGTTGTTTCCTGCAAATCTTATTCAGTATACAGTTAAGCCCACCAGGGTTAGAGGTCGAAGCTCTTGGTACCTGCTTTGCAGTTCGCTGTCAGTGATGTCTGATTGGTACTAGCACTGACAATCACAGGGATACACTTGTCACTCACCATGTCATAAGCTAATTATCGTTCGATTATCTTACCGCCAGAGGTCGTTGTCAGTATTCCTTTATTTATGTTTATATAGTTCTTATGTG
The DNA here is from genome assembly GCA_029963845.1 of Rhamnusium bicolor. NCBI lineage: Eukaryota > Metazoa > Arthropoda > Insecta > Coleoptera > Cerambycidae > Rhamnusium > Rhamnusium bicolor. The sequence goes on along the minus strand of JANEYF010005706.1, from coordinate 717,017 downwards.
ATTTTTTATATTTCAGTTACAGTTTGGAGGACTATACCTAGAAGCATCTCATTTTGTGGTTCTTTCTTTTCCAGAGCGTTTATCCGACCCTTGTCTGATCGAATGTAAATATTCGTCGACTGCATTTGCCATTTTTAAAATTAGTTTCTGCGCAAACCATTTCCAAGAACAAGATAAAACCAATTTGTCCTACCACAAAGTACGTAAGATAGTAATTTTAGACCAGAAACTTCATCATGTTTCTTATGCGCGTAAGAAATATAATATTTTTTTCATTTGACAATTTTGACAAAAAAAATTCAGTTTGTTGTAATTAAAAAATTTTGTTTAAATTTGATGCGATTATATAGATTTATTCACACAATCAATTTTATTGCAATTTTTTTATTAACTGTTGGAATTGTTTTAAGTCTTGTAGGTATTCTTTGTCCGCAATCCCCATGAGAGCCATCTACTATTATCCCATCATGAATAGGCGTGGTGGCTGTATTGGTCAGATTCATAAATAAGGCAAGCAGTACATGGTTCACAAGACTTTAAAATGATTTAATTTGCATTACTAATCGGAAATGGTATACATTCGAAAAAGTTACGTAACTTTATGTGCAGGTTTAAGCAAAAGTGTGAAATCATTTATATTTCTGTAAATACTAATTTTATCAAAAAATTTATGAATTGAAAATAAAAGTAGATTTTAAGTGTTTTAAGGATCTGTTTTATATATATATATATATATATATATATATATATATATATATATATATATATATATATATATATATATATATACATATATATATATATATATATATATATATATATATATATATATATATATATATATTGTATTTAACGGGTATGCCTGCAAGGAAGAATGCAAAAAATTGCAAATGGCAGAAGAATGCAAACTGTGGACACGTGTTTCTGACTAATTGGTCGTCCTCAGCATGGTGTAGCTAAGTTAAATGATTGACATAACTTAAAAAAGAAGACACAATAGGAAAACCACTGACAGGAAGCCAGTCGCGCCTTTGTGACTTCCACTTGGATGGCTCTATATTAGAGCATCGACTAAGCATCGCACACGCGGGCAACTATAGCAATTTAACGATGAAAAATATATATTTCAGTAAATATCATATATATTTCTAACAATAATTATATCTTAAACAGCGTCTCATATAGAACTCATGAAAAATGTGTCTTTATATAAGAATTTAAGTAGAACCCCGACGCAGTGGTTACAAATAATTTAAATATCTGATATATTTAACTATTTTATTTAATATGTTACTGTATAACTATGTACTTAATTTTATTAAGCTTGTGATTTCATTTATATTTTTTCTCTATGTAATTCATAGGTCTATTGTGGCCTCTACTTTAGGGTAGTATATTTGGATTATCTCTCAACAATATCTCGTAATATAGTATAAAATAATTATTGTATTAATAGTGTACCACTAAAGTGCGAAAGTGTGTTAAGTATCTATAATTATTAGAAATATTAGTAGACATAATAGTACTTTGAAGCTGGTATACTGAATAGTTATAGTTTATTTGATGGATGACTATTTAATTCAAATGATATGTAACGACCTGTAGATACATTATTAATTATTGTGATATAAACATTTAATTGGAAGAGCTGGTAGTCTGTGACATTTTAAAACAAAGAATTATTTACTGAAACTATGTATTAAGAAATACTTATTTATTAATGGTGTATAATCTAAAAATAGAATCAGCAACATTTGTTCAGGCATTTTGCGCTAATTAACTTACTTACACAGTTATTTGACAAAAATCAAAATATTTTTTATTTAAAAAATATTTTCGCATATTTTGATTTATAACATAACGCATTCGTAAAATAAAGTTATAATAATGTTCTCTTTTCCTAAAAATCTTGAACAAAGAGTTTACTCAAAATAAGCCCCCTGACGCTTGTGGGTGTCACTTACAGTGTTTGCCCTGTGAAGGAAAGAATGCATGGAGAATAAGTCATTAATATAGAGAAAGAATAGACTGGGTTATAAATCGATTTCTTTTGGAGGATTGCTGTTGTTAGAGAACATATATGAAAACTTAATTAATAATAAATAAGAGTTCCTTTCCCGTAGCCGCGAGTGATCTAAAGTTAAGTAATTGTGCCGCTTATGATATTGCAAAAAATACAAATTTATGTGCAAATATATTACGTACCTTAATATTATTATAAATTATACCTGCCTATGTAATTAAATTACATAAATTTATATATTTGTATAATCGATTGTTTTATAAATAGCAAACCACAGAAATGTAAATAGGACCCAAGCATAGGTTAGAAGGTCATAATAACTGCACTCGGGCGTTGCCTAATGCGAATACTAATGTGAAACGGGTGTACTTGTATGAAGTTTGTGGTAATCTTGTTCTTCAGAAAGCTGCAAATTTAGTGCTTTATTGTTTTTAATGTAAATTGTTATTTATTTTATTACTACGTTAATTGTGATATTATCAACATGCTACTTCAAAGAAACATGCTTCTAGTTAATAATGAATTTTGCTACTTGTCGGTTATTCGTTCAATCAATTTTCGATTGGACAACTCGCACACTTCTCTGACTAGTTGTACCTACATCTAGGCTGGTATTGTCTGGATGTTTGTATATTTCTATTGAGTGAAATTACATCCGACGGTAATGATATGTACGGGATAATGCTTTGTTTATGTTCTGCATCCAGTACCTTGTTAAATGTTTGTGATCTGCAAATGTGTATTCATTATATCGTGTTATAGTGTGTGGTGAATGCAATGTTTCTATAACATGCCTTTAAGTAACTAGTAAGTAGGTAATCAAGCGTAGTAACGTATTTGAATGCTTAACGACTAAAGGTATCATGAAGGATGTAATTATTTCTTGATTAAAACTCTATCTCCAATTTTTGCACTATATTGAAGATGGCTGTTTTTTTAAATGGGATTTTTAACTCTGCGAGTACGCCAGAAATGTAATTATTTATTATTTATGTTCGACCAAATAAAATTAAGTATAAAGTGCCTCATGTGTAATTTAAATTCGATAACTCGGTGTGATGTGGCAATACAAAGGCTTGTGAAATATGTGTCTCACATTATGACAAAGAAGTACTGATGGAAAAATATATGAGGTAACAGACTATAGAGAATGTTTTGTTCTAAAGCCGCATGCATAAAATGTTTTCTTAACCGCATCTAAGTTGTATGGCTAAAGTCTCATATGGAATTTAATTATCCATACTCGCCGAACACGATACTGATGTTACGGGTAAAACTTCCAAATAGGTAATCATAGCTTTGTGGTTGATACGTTCTTGTGGAAACTGTTTATGTCCAGGTCTAAGTTGATGATCAATCTTTCCACGGAACAATACGAAAACATCATATGAGATTTGATGAAGACCACGGAAAGAGGACGTATAAAAATATAAACTCGTAATGAGAAGGGATTTAAATCCACTTAATCGTGTCTAATCCTGTATGGGAAAGACGTTCATCTATCTCAAATGGAATCGGTAAAATAAGTTGGAGTTCTCTTGGGCCTAGGGTGCACCTAATGCAGAGAAGCAACTAATCGTTTGGCTAAAGAGGCGGGTGGCGTGCTGATGATTGAATAAATAAATATAGTTTAAAAAAACTAAAAAACACGCTTTTAAAGCACATCAAACTAAAAAGTGAAAAATAATTATTAATATAAACTGAAAACAATAATAAACGAAAAATACTAGTATTATTGTGAAAAAAGCGTGGGTTGCTCGATATACGAAAATATGGCACAAAGCGCCCCACGCTTTTTTCACAATAATACTAGTATTTTTCGTTCATTATTGTTTTCAGTTTATATTAATAATTATTTTTCACTTTTTAGTTTGATGTGCTTTAAAAGCGTGTTTTTTAGTTTTTTTAAACCATATTTATTTTTCACTTTTTAGTTTGATGTGCTATGAAAGCGTGTTTTGTAGTTTTTTTAAACTATATTTATATTGCTTATTGATGCTGGTATTATAACATATTACGATCCAACAGATATTTCTGAAAAAAAAAATATTTTTTTATTTCAGCCATGGGATTTGAACTCACGCCCGAGGAGTCCGTCGTTTAGCGTCGACTAAGACTTGCCCGCTCCGCCAACGACCGAACTGAAAATCACGGAATATACTTACAATATTAAGCCTCTTGCTCTCACGCAGAGGTACGTGTGGAAAGGACTGGCGATCCTGATCAGGATAATGATATGAACTTATCAAATTATTGTATTGTTACCGGTTCTTCGTAAGTGTACAAAGTTTCAATTAAATCTGTCCGTCTAAAGTGGGTCAAAATCGAGTCCAAAGAGTCGGTTACAAACAAACAAACAAACAAACAAACATACAGTTGAACCTAATAAAAGCGTGTTCAAAAAAGTAAATAAATATAGTTTAAAAAAACTAAAAGACACGATTTTAAAGCACATCAAACTAAAAAAGTGAAAAATAATTATTAATATAAACTGAAAACAATAATGAACGAAAAATACTAGTATTATTGTGAAAAAAAGCGTGGGTTGCTCGATATACGAAAAATATGGCACAAAGCGCCCCACGCTTTTCTTCACAATAATACTAGTATTTTTCGTTCATTATTGTTTTCAGTTTATATTAATAATTATTTTTCACTTTTTAGTTTGATGTGCTTTAAAAGCGTGTTTTTTTAGTTTTTTTAAACTATATTTATTTTTCACTTTTTAGTTTGATGTGCTATGAAAGCGTGTTTTGTAGTTTTTTTAAACTATATTTATTTTTCACTTTTTAGTTTGATGTGCTATGAAAGCGTGTTTTTTAGTTTTTTTTAAACTATATTTATATTGCTTATTGATGCTGATATTATAACATATTACGATCCAACAGATGTTTCTGAAAAAAAAAATATTTTTTTATTTCAGCCATGGGATTTGAACTCACGCTCGAGGAGTCCATCGTTTCGCGTCGACTGACGACCACCGATCTAACTGACAATCACGGCATGTACTTACAAATTAAGCCTTTGCTCTCACGCAGAGGATACGTGAGGAAAGGACTGGCGATCCTGATCAGGATAATGATATAAACTTATCAAATTATTGTATTGTTACCGGTTCTTCGTAAGTGTACAAAGTTTCATTTAAATCTGTCCGTTTAAAGTGGGTCAAAATCGAGTCCAAAGAATCTGTTACAAACAAACAAACAAACAAGCAAACAAGCAAGCAAGCAAACATACAGGTGAAGCTAATAAAAGCGTGTTAAAAATAAGAATATTGAAGCAATAATGTATAAACATGCACAATTTCAGTTTCTCAGTGTCAAAGTTAGCTCCCCTTGGATTTTTTTAGAGCTGCAACATCTGGTGGAAAATCAGAATGACAAAAGCGGTTTTGTACACAATATTATTTTAGCAGAATCGTCAGTAGTGGCGGTGGCACGTTTAATATTGGGATAGACATAGAACGGCTAAACTAGTAAATAATTTTCTGGCAAGCGACATCCTAAACACAGCATACAATTATTAATTAAACAAATACATAGCCCACCACTAGCAATTATATGTGTTAATTCTAGCATAATTAAATAATAAGGCAAGTCAAGTCCTAAACAGAGTTAGTTTTGTGCGAGATGAATTTATTTCTAACCTGGAGCCAAAGTTTATTCAGCCTTATTTTGTGTTAACTAATAGGTACGGTTTTCAGAGGTAGAGGCAAACTGCATTTTGTGGAACTCTGTACTTAAACATTGACAGTTTAAACCTTTGTAGCTAGTGAGGTAGTTGAGATCAATCTGAAAACAGGCGTACATATTTCACATGCAAATCTGACCAAATTAATTCACTGGGGGAATTTATTTAAAACACTCCAATGAATATACAGCATGCGATTACTTTTCAAACACATTTCCCATAAAAATTCATTTTGTTTTAAACTCTCGCCATGTTACAAACTGTATGTAATCTATTTAACATTAATCATAATTTCGTAGTAACAAATTAAGGAAGAGCGCGGATAATTTATTTCCATCTGTCTGATTTTTTAATGTAATAATTATATTATGTATTAAATTACAAGTACAATTTTTGAATAATGCATATTTTTTTAATACATTGGGTTTGAAATATTTTTATGATTTACGACATATACGATTAGAAATTGGAAAAAAGACGAAAGTTTTATTTAGAATAGTTCTTTTTTCTCTATATTTTTCTTGCATAATTTTAGATTTCATGGGAATACCCGGTAATCGAGAATGCATCTACTGTGAGATGAGACAAGAGGACGATGCATACCATACTTCGAATGGGACAGATGGACGTGGGAAAGATTTTCTCTGGAAATGACGGTGGGTGCCTAAATGACACCCGGCAACATCATAGAAAATATGCTACGCAGCAAAAACTACTGGGACGCGGTAGCAAGTTGTAAAGGTGGTGCTCCGACAAAAGAAACAAGACGAGCAATAAGCACGATTATCACCCTTACTCCCGAACCCCTAATCACAACTGTGGACGGGGGACGTAGGGAAACGACGAAAGAGAGATGGCGTCATAAGGACAGTATCGGATCAGAATGAAGTAATGAATGAGAGAACGGTTCCGGTCTGGTCTCTATTTGGGGATTTCAGGAGAGCCTCTTGCTCCGGTTAGCTAACGCGCCTGCTACGCTCTCCCCCCCCAAAAAAAAACTACTACTACTACGATAAGTTCCTTATAATTTTATTATTATAACACCATCGCTTTATTTTTGTCATTCGCACAAATTTAAACGTTGTGTATGCCCGTTTACAACCAAACAAAAACTGTTGATAATCATCGCCGAATTTTTTTCTTCGATAAATTCTCTTCAGAACACCCCGACATTCTAGAAAAACGGCATCACGTTGAGTAATATTTTGTTTACCTTATAAATTTTATCTAGCGAAATTTCTGACGTAGCCCGACACGTTTCCAAATTTCCACCAACCTTTTTGATAATATTTCTATTATCATATTATCATGATTATTGTTACATGTTCGATTGGCCTTAGGGTAAATAAGTATTTAGAGTTGATTTTTACAACATTGCCCTTGAGAACATTTTCAAATCATAATTTTAATACAAATTTTTGAATATAAATTAAACAAAAGAAAATCTTTTTAAGACCTTATTTAAAAAACATTCTACTTGTACAAATGGAAATGTTGATGGAATTTTACATTATATATGTACGAGTCAGGATAGCGAGTTGACATTTCGGTGGGACGATGAAATGGTTATTCAAATGTTGACCATGTTATATCCCTAGCGTGAACAGCGATAACTCTAAAATAACCGTGTTCAAGCATTTGCAACGTCACCACTGATAACAGCACTATATTTTTTCCGCATTTTATTTACCATTAGTAATTTAAATTAATGATATAAATATATATTATACAGTGAGCACGTAAAGGTTGGAATAAATTCCATAAAATCATTACAAAGCAAGTGACAAAAATTCGCTCAGACACGTCGATTTTTAAATTCATTTCTTAATTTGCTTATTTAAGAAAAAAATTTTTACATACTTTTTTTAAAAAGTTATGACGTCATCGGAAATTTTTTTAAATGGCAACCCCCATTTTTAAAAATTTCATTTGAAAGAGTACATTTTTCTGCATACAGTACGTTAAATTCTATTGCATGTTGCATGATGAAATTATCGAGAAAAAAACAATTTAACATTAATAGCACACACGTGTTTTACTTATGGTCGAACCCTGGTAGAGGAACTGTTTTACGACTTACACTTTTTTCATGTTTACGCTTTTTTTCATCTACGTAGAAACGCGGATCTGGCTGTCACGTTAGTTCATATTTACTCACATTCAGTTGTATTTAAAGTTTTAATAATGGAACGTTTAAGTGAGAGACAGCGATTTGAGATTTTAGTGATGATTGGTTGTAGAGACATGTCCCGAACGCAAACTCGGGTTACTGAATTATTTAACGATAAACACCCTGATGGACCGATTACACAATCAACTGTTAGCAAAATAGAAAATAGGTTCCGAGAGTGTGGTCATGTAAGAGAGGTCGTCCTGCAATTTCAGAAAATAAACAGTTAGATGTTTTACTGACAATGGAGGACAATCCTTACAAACCAAGCCGCGAAGTCGCAGCAGAGCAGTCAATTAGTCAGCCGACTGTTTTAAAATATTTGAAAAAGAATAAATGGCACCCATATAAAGTAACTTTAGTTCACGAGCTTAACGAAGATGAGTTCGACCGCAGAGTACAGTTTTGCGAAACCATGATGGAACGATGTAATACCAATCCACATTTCTTAAGTCGAGTACTTTTCTCTGATGAGGCCACCTTCTGCTTAAATGGCGCTGTAAATAGGCAAAATTGTCGATACTGGTCACATGAAAATCCATACTGGATGATGGAGGTACATACCCAGTTTCCACAGAAAGTAAACGTGTGGGCTGGAATTGTTGTGACTACAATTTTGGGTTCATTTTTTATTGACGGGTCATTAAATGGTGTAAAATATTTGGAGTTGCTCCAACAAAACACAATACCGGGACTTGCCGTACTGTATCCAAATGGCGAAGATCCTAATGTACCGGAGAGCTCCATATGGTTTCAACAAGATGGCGCACCAACGCATTATTCAGTAATAGTGCGTATTTATTTAAGCGAAATTTTCCCAGACAGATAAATTGGTAGACGCGGTTCATTAGAATGGCCAGCTAGATCTCCGGAGCTAACTCCATTGGATTATTTTTTATGGAGTTACCTTAAATCCAAAGTGTATTTTAATAGACCGAATAACATTGAGGACTTAAAAGACAGAATTAGGTACGAATGTGGAAGAATTGGGCCCGAAACAATTACTACCGTTTTGCGAGAATTTGAATTTCGGCTCGGGCATTGTTAAGAAGTAAATGGTACGCAATTTGAACATTTAATTTAATTATTTTTTGCTGGATTTATTATTTCTTGTATTTCTGTTTTATTAAATTGTTAAAAGTAGTTAAGATTTTTTATTTCCATAATTTCGTCATGCAACATGCCTTAGAATTTAACGTACTGTATGCAGAAGAATGTGCTCTTTCAAATGAAATTTTTAAAAATGGGGGTTGCCATTTAAAAAAATTGCCGATGACGTCATAACTTTTAAAAAAGTATGTAAAAAATTTTTTTTTAATAAACAAATTATGAAATGAATTTAAAAATCGACGTGTCTGAGCGAATTTTTGTCACTTGCTTTGTAACGATTTTACGGAATTTATTCCAAGCTTTACGTGCTCACTGTATACAGTGTATGTGTTATTTTATTCGCAACAAAATATTAAGTAAACTTGGAGCATTATTATTTTACCGCGATTAATTATCATATCGAATGTCGTAAATAACGGGACTGTCTCAAGTATGTTTTTTTATTGTTTGTTCATACCATCATTTAGTACCTTATTTTTAACTACTTGTAACCAGCAGATAATAAAAAAAATATTTTTGGTGTAAACTTCCCAGGAGCCATAACTGTTAATGTTTTGAGTTTACGCCTTATATATTTTAGTCACTAATTTGTAACTATCTGTTTAAATACTGATACGTGAATATCAGAATGTAAACAGACATTAAAAACGTTAGTTTTAGTGTAAATCGCATAATCAATTTGTATGACCTGGTATTGAGTCATAGATCTATGTAATTTATATCTTAATCAGGCGTTCCACAGGGATTGGTATTGGGCCCTTATTGTTAATCATATTCATATATGATATCGTACTTGACCTTCAATGTCCATTTCTCTTTTATGCTGATGACTTAAAAAATTTACTATAAAATTGATGGTATGTAACAATTTATATATATATATATATATATATATATATATATATATATATATATATATATATATATATATATATATATATATATATATATATATATATGTTGTTTTTCAGGTTTTCGCGGGTGGTGAATGTTAAATTCGTTTTCCGGGTATACTCCCGCGTAGGTGATAGGCCCCGAGAGGGACCGTGGTTGTCTGAACGACGTTTCGGCAGAATCTCATCTGCCATCTTCAGGTTCTAACCGATAACTGCTTACTGCGGCTTCTGGTTACTCGAACTGAAAAATTCAGACAACCACGGTCCCTCTCGGGGCCTATCACCTACGCGGGAGTATACCCGGAAAACGAATTTAACATATATATATATATATATATATATATATATATATATATATATATATATATATATATATATATATATATATATATATATATATATATATATATATATATATATATATATATATATATAGATATATATATATATATATTTAAACTGATGAAAAAATGTGGACACACAACCATTCCCACCGATATCGTCAGTGTCGGTGGTGGGATTCGAACCCGCAGCTAAGATAGAAAGTTTTATAAGTAGACTTGCTATCTCGCGCTCTAACAAATTGCTCCACCGAGCCCGTATATAGCAGCACAATATATTATTTTTCAGTTAGCAACTATTATTTGTTACTATTAATATCTCACAATCCATAATTTGTAAACCAATCATTATCAAGGTATCTAAAAGTTATCTTTGAAAGCCTGTAAAGTGTCATTTTGTGCAAATTGTCAAAATTCGCCAATGAAATTGTTGATAATCATAATTTTTAAATTTTAAACCATATTTGTGACGAATTTTTGATACCTAATATATATTTTATGTATCGTAGCAAGTTTCAACCGAACTTTTAAACTATTTATCTCGCTGGAAACTTTATAATTCCTTCGTAAAACCCCCAAGGCGCCAAAGGTACTTTTAAAACTGTAAAAGAAAACTATAGGCAATTGTAAGTAAGTTTAAGAAAGTAAACAATATGGGACAATTCGCAGCAGAGATCTATAATTAAAAATAATATTCTATTACGAATTAAAATTGTACGCCATCAATGTCGATTTAAAGGTCATGAGTTTTCTGTTTTAATTACAGAATAATTGTAATTAGGCTACTCCTAACAATATATTGAGCAGTTTAAAGTAATGTGCACAGACAGTTTACGGAAGTTATAACTGAGGCAGGCAAATTAAATGAAATTGAAAATTGAAAATTCCAGACCCATTCCAATTTTAAGTTTATTTTCTAAAGTTTTTGAAAAATGTGTTCTACAAGTTAGTTAATTCTTTTGGCAATTGCAATATATTTAATGATGATCAAGAGGAGATGTCTATGTACGATATAATTCACATAATGACTTAATTCCTAACGGAGTTGATAATTAAAACAATAAATATAAATACGTAAGATTTCTTTATTTCAGCAAAACTTTCGACCATTCTTTCAAAGATTAGAATCACACAGTATTAGAGTGTATTGCTAGAATGATTCAGTAGTTATTTAAGTTGCAGATAAACCATACGGAACTTCCAGTGGGGGCACCACAAGGATCTGTACTTGGACCTTCATTTTGTATAATTAATATTGCAAATATTGTTAGTACTAATTCAGTTCTTTTTTGCAGATGACCTTGACATATTGACAATTTATTGATAATACCAATATTAAATAATGATAAATCAATTTTTATTTTTTATTTCAAAAGAAATTTGTAAAAGAAAAACTCCAATGTGTTAGATATTTCGATTTAATAATTAGTTGCGCCGTAATGGTCTGGGCCTCTTCAATTGATGTGGATATAGTTTTTAAATAGTAGAGAGCTCTCTCTGCGTATTGTATGAGAAACTCGACGTATTTATTCTAAGTTTATTATTATGTAAAAAATCCCAATTAAATGATATGACTCACACTGCAAACCTGTCATATAATGCGCAAAATGTGCATGTACTTCCCTCCGAACTCGCCGAATTGTATAACGACATTTACCGCCATACAAATTGGTAGTCAAAAAATCCCAAATATACTAACCATCAGGGTGGAGTGCAGTAGTTGTCGATCTGCGTCGACAAATAATACCCTGTTCGTAAAGACATGCTGGTGAAGAAAGAACACCAAAACTGAAGAGCGCCAGAAGAGCAACCTAGCCGGCAAGATCTATCAAACCAGGACCAGGGGAGGTCTGTCGAAATAGCCTACATCATCTGCATTTGCGGGGGGTAGACTAGGAAAACAGGCTTACCTCTTACGAGTTGCATCAGAGGTAAAGAGCAATAGTCCTGCCGGGCCCCTGTCATCTCTAGATCATCGGCAAATTCAAGAATATTAGTGCATGCGCTGGAAACTCCTTTTTACGGAATGACATATGAAAATAGTCCATATTATTTACCTGCCACCGAATTCCTAATAAAATGTTTGCTTCCAAGTAAATAGTACTGTTCTTTAAAAGACTACCTTAATGATAGGTTTTATGTTTTCTATTGGTTTGCATATTGACGATGAAGTTTAGTGTCAATATTTTTATTTACTGATAATATTCTTTACGTTATTTCTTTTCTATTTGGACATATCCTATATCATGTAAATGATATTTTGGAGGAATTAATTATTTTATAGGAGACCAAAAAAGTCCATTCATTTCTGAATTTTTTACATAAAGCTAGGCTGTCAGCATTCTTATTTCAAATAAATGAGAGTATCGCGTAATTTATTGCATACTCATACGTCTGATTTTGTTATTTAATGTGAACCGACAGACAGAAGTTGTATGTTATGTAATAATTAGCCAACGGATCTGCTGAAGGGTCAAATCCCAATGGCATCATCTAGGGTCTACATCATTCTGGCCTGATACGCACCGGTGACAAATCAGCTAACAATGTGATATCGAATCAATACCCGCATCTGATGATGACTGCTGAGAGCCATTCCATTCACTAAATGGTTGTCCATTTTTAAGTACTAGAAAACAAAGGAGTTGCGTTATTGACTGCTCAATTATTTTTTATTTAAGCTTGAAGTCTCAACAATCGCCAGTAAATTCAATGGGGGTACGATATCTTTTCTCAAATTCATCATTTCGTCTTAAGATTTATTTTTCCTGACATGTTTTTACTTGGCTAAATATATTACTAAAAAGATAATAGAAAAGCTCCTTTGTCGTTTGATAATATATATTTGGACAGACAACATTAACGTAAGTTGAAGACAATAATAACTTTCCTTTGTTTACTCGACGAGTAAAAGATAATCGTAAGGGTAAGGGGTGGTTTTCATTATTGGATACCGTAAACTCCTAAGAGCTTCTGTAATGTCAGTCTGCATTGTTTAGTAGAGAGGGGACGCTGCTTAAATCTAGGTGCGCCGTAGCCGGTCAGCTTATCTTCTAATAAACTTTACATCCAATAATCTCACTTTGAACCGTAAGTAATGATGTGATGCACGTTAGAAATACAGACTTATCCACGATAGTAGGAATAAGACAAAATCCAGATTATGCAAACACTGATTTGTTTCCTATAGATATATTAATGATGGGGCGGAGGGAAATACGAATAGGAAAAAATGTTAGAATATTGTTAGTGAAATTAGAACTATTTTAATCTCCAGATGATGACAACTTGGCTGACGAAATGCGTATTAAATAGAGTGCATTAATTTTGTTAATTCTGTGTATATCATCGAATATAACGGTTTAGATTTGCTAGAACAAATATGATCTTTCACTTGAAAGATGTGTACGAGAAATAACAGTTTCTCTTTTTTTGTGACATCTGGATAATACTTATAGAACGTTGGCTATTACGATTGCTCATTTTAAGTCGGGTAGTTTTTACTAATCTCTCTACAATTTATCATTTTTCATAGTTTTTGCGTTTACTTACAACGTTATTCCTTGTAAAATGGCGGAAATGTCAGCCTCCGTTAAAGTGGGTAATTTGTTATAATTTACCGAGTGCTATAGCCAAAACGCTAAGATATTAAATCTTAATTAATTTGTGTCACTAGGTTAGCTGAATATAAATACAATGCCTTGCGTGTGCTTGCAATTACTAACTAATAACTAATAGTAATAAGAAAGCTAAGACAACAAATCGATATTGTCAGAATGATGGCTAGATATAAGTACTTGTCGTAGTTTTAAGATTTATTTGACAAACTAAGTAATAAATAACTCTGTCAAGATATAAAAACACATACATATACGGTGAGATCCATAAGTAACGGATAAATCCATTATCTACGTAATTTACAAGTTATTAGTAAAATCCTGAAACACGTCAATTTTTTATTCTAAAATGACATTTTTAGAGCATAATTTTATACCTTCCCCTTCAACCCCCCTTTTTTAATTTTTTAAATGGAACGAGGGTGCGTGTGATAGCTCACTTGAAAGGGTTTTGAATTATCTTTCCAGCAATGTAAGATTTTTTGAATTTTGTGTATTTTTCATCAAGAAAATTAAATTTGAAAATTTCAAAATGTATTTGTAATGTATAAAATCAAATGTTATTTATGCCTATGTACCAAATATCTGTCAAATCTGACTTTTCTAATTAATGTTGTGTCATAACATTCATTTTAAATGTATCGGTTTTTCTGGTACGCAGATGGCAAAATATCCAACAAAAAGAAAGAAGTAAAAATGGTTTCTTTTTACATATCAGAAAAAATTATACATTCACATTTCTTTGTTTGCTATATCTGTGCAAACTTATGATTCTAGTTATTTATCGCTCATTGTCAAGTTGATCATTATTTTAACAATGAGTCTTTCGGTTACCCAAAGAATTGAAATTTTGATATTATTAGCATGTGGTGATAAAACAAGAACGCCGAAGCAGGTATGCGAAATCTTCAATACTAGGTATCCTGACCATCGCATTTCACAGTCTACAGTTAGTAGAATAGAAAACAAATTTCGTGAATTTAGAAATGCCACAGATATTCCTAAATCTGATAGAAAACGCATCTTAGACGATGAAAAGAAATTGGATATATTGTTAGATATTCAAGATAATCCACATAAACCTACAAGACAAGTTGCCGCCGATAATGATGTTAGTAAAACATCCATATTGCGTCTTCTAAAAAATGAAAAAACATCGCCCATATAAAATTCATTTGGTTCAAGAACTTAACGACGATGACCCTGATCGCCGATTGGAGTTTTGGCGAAATCATGGCAAATAGATGCCAAGATGATCCGTTATTTATGAAAAACATTCTTATTTTCTGATCAAGCAACATTCGTCTTAAATGGAGCAGTCAACAAACAGAACTGTACATACTACAGTACAGAAAATCCACATTGGATGATGGAGGCCAATACTCAATATCCTGGGAAGGTGAACGTTTGGGTTGGAATTATAAATTCTGAAATTTTCGGACCATATTTCTTTGACAGCACATTAACTGGCGCGCGTTACTTGAATTTCTTGTAAAATTTCTTAGTTCCATAGTTAAGAATACTTTTCCCAGATGATGACAACCCTATTGAAATTGATAAAAATAATTGGTATCAGCAGGACGAAGCTACACCACGTTTTGCATTGGAAGTAAGAGCCTATCTGAATCAAGTCTTTCACAATAGGTGGATCGGTAGACGCGTTGAAATTGAGTGGCCTGCCCGTTCTCCCGATTTGATCCCGCTTGACTATTTTTTATGGGGTTACTTAAAATCGAAAGTTCAACAGACCAAATAACGTCGATGATTTAAAAGACGGAATAAGGCAAGAAATTAATCAAATCACCTCGGAAACGATACAAAATGTTTTAGAGGAATTTCAGCAACGCCTCCATTATTGTCAAGAAGCATCGGGCGCCCAGTTTGAACATTTGATTTAAACTGTTTCATATTCTTTTGTTTCCTTGGTAACATTAAAAATGTAACATTTTTCAATAAAAAAAATTAGAGAATTCAAAAATCTTATATTGCTGGACAGAGAAATAAAAACCCTTTCAAATGAGCTATCACACGCACCCTCGTTCCTTTTAAAAATGTTAAAGGGTAGCTGTCACTCCAAGGGGGTTGAAGGGGGGATTAAAAATTGACGTGTTTCAGGATTTTACTTATAACTTGTAAATTACGTAGATAATGAATTTATCCGTTACTTATGGACCTCACTGTATAATCACGCCTATGGTCAGTTATGCCCGTCTGTTTTGTTGTGAACTAGAATATAAATATATTTCTTTCAATGATAACACCGAATCAGTGAATAACAACACAAATTGTACACGTTGCATTGTAAAGAAGAGTATTGTATGCGTATGAATTACATGCATATCAGCGAGAATAAAAATACTTCATGAAGTACGATACACTATGTGACACAAAATATGCACCTTGCATCTACATAGTAATCGTTGAAATATTTTAATGATTTTTTTTGGTAAACAATTGAGTTTAGAAGTATATCAAATGATTGAAATTTCATTATGATCAGACAAGGGTATCTACCTTAAAATTAATAGTGAGATAGTTCCCCACGCAATCTTATGTATTCTCCAACTCAGCGAGGCAAATTAGGTGTCCAAACCTCTTGTCGCGAGAGCGGGACCAGCAATCGACATCTGCATATCATGACTCATAGATGTGGCCAAAGTTCAGGTGATCTTGTTGGCCATGGAAGAACGTTCACATTAGCGTCTTGTAGGAACCTTCTGGTTTTGGCAGCAGTAGGGGTTTTGACATTATCCTTCTGGACAATAGGGTTTTCCTACCTCTGAAGATATGGTAACGTAACTCTGTGAATGTATTCTTGTGCATTCATGTTCCTTTGGGCAATTGCAGTCTACCGTTCCGCACAAAACTGCATCGGTCCTTTTTCTACTTTAACGGCAACTCTTCTGCGTCCATCGTGAGTTTACAAATAGAAGCGGGATGCACATGGAGGTTTGGAAACAGTTCGTGCTTACGGAAACACTAAGGGGCTTATTTCTTGGCGTTGGTGATTGATGTTGGTAACGAAAATGGGCTGACTTTAAATAATTGATTAAAAAAATTCTTTTTATCCCAATGTTTTACTTTGCATGTATACATGCAATCACTATTATCATTACCTAAAACTGCTGTTGATATAAATATAAACAAAATTATGGTAAAATTTCTAATCTACCTGAATCATAAATTTTTTATTTTCCTGCGTGATTAAAAAGTTTATAATATACATATTTTTAATTTATATTTTAATTATGTAAATAATAAACGAAACGTATGTTTACCTTCATATGTTCTTTGTTTTCTGTTTTTCTTTTTTTAATTAGATTTAGAGCTTTTCGAAATAGTTCAGAATAGAAGGCATACTTGAACATAAAATATTAGACATTGTTATTTAGTCCATTTCCATCATCATTGTAACTCCTCATTCTCTCCATAATATATGTTCTAAGAATAGTGAATAAATATTCTTAGAAATTTTTGTTGGAAGTTGATGTAGAAGCATGTAATTAAACTTAGTTGTTTACGTTAAATTTGATAATGGAAGTATCATGTTTATGGACAGGGATATTGAATTTTATGGCAGATGAAAGTTACCTTATTTGTGAAATACTTATTACCTAAGCCCACACTTCTGCAGACCGAAGTTTGTTAATATAACTTCTTTTGAAAATCAATACAAAGAACTCTATTATCAAAGTTGCAAAGTGGAAATAAAAACAAAAAATTTAAAAGGAACAGTTGTTTTGTAGAAGTTCATTTAAACTTTTCTTTAAATTGAATAATAAAATTTGATTTTCATTTGCAAACTAGTAATTTAACTATTTGTTAAAAACATATAATTAATTTTTTATTTTAGAGACCCGCCAATATTTTCATATGGTAATTCAAAACAGCTTTATGTCAGAAACAATTCATTTATAATAAAAGTTTATCCTCTTGAAACTTGTGCAATAAATAAAATCATGTTTTACAAAGACACTAAAGCATTCAGGACATGATACAATTTTTCATATTTATGAAATTTCTCCTGTGTTACAACTTTATATCACGTATTAAATAGGTTATTCTTTGGCTTACTACCCGAAGTGCCCACTTTAACCTATTTCCGATATTTTAGTTATCAGTCAAGAGGTTTTACTGTACACTATTTTATGTTACATAGGGTCAGAAGTAGCCAACTTGAACGATTTTAATAAATATAGTAAAAAAAAACTAACAAACACGCTTTTAAAGCACATCAAACTAAAAAAGTGAAAAATAATTATTAATATAAACTGAAAACAATAATGAACGAAAAATACTAGTATTATTGTGAAAAAAGCGTGGGTTGCTCGATATACGAAAAATATGGCACAAAGCGCCCCACGCTTTTTTCACAATAATACTAGTATTTTTCGTTCATTATTGTTTTCAGTTTATATTAATAATTATTTTTCACTTTTTAGTTTGATGTGCTTTAAAAGCGTGTTTTTTAGTTTTTTTAAACTATATTTATTTTTCACTTTTTAGTTTGATGTGCTATGAAAGCGTGTTTTGTAGTTTTTTAAACTATATTTATATTGCTTATTGATGCTGATATCATAACATATTACGATCCAACAGATATTTCTGAAAAAAATATATATTTTTTAATTTCAGCCATGGGATTTGAACTCACGCCCGAGGAGTCCGTCGTTTCGCGTCGACTAAGACTTGCCCGCTCGGCCAACGACCGAACTGAGAATCACGGAATATACTTACAATATTAAGCCTCTTGCTCTCACGCAGAGGATACGTGAGGAAAGGACTGGCGATCCTGATCAGGATAATGATATAAACTTATCAAATTATTGTATTGTTACCGGTTCTTCGTAAGTGTACAAAGTTTCAATTAAATCTGTCCGTTTAAGGTGGGTCAAAATCGAGTCCAAAGAGTCGGTTACAAACAAACAAACAAACAAACATACAAGTGAAGCTAATAAAAGCGTGTTAAAAATATATGTCGCGGACCGCGGATGTTTGTGTGCTATGCGTGTACTTATTTTATACATATTTATAAACTACGAATTAAAGATATGATGTGGCATTTATAACACTTTTGACTCTTGTGTGAACTATGAAAATAAAAATTATTATTGAAATCTTCACTGAATTTACTGTCACCTTCTTGGAGGGTCGACACCGCTAGAAGTAATCACTCATAAAACAATACGAAATCAACCACTCATTAATGTAGTAACAGTTTGTTGCATTTAATGATGAATTTTGATTAGTTTGAAAACTGGATATGCTACCGAATTTTCAATTTGGAGACATTTTACTTGATTCGATTGGTACGTTTAAACCAGAATCGATTTAACGAGGAAGGAAAATACCGTAAATGATAAGCGTTGCTTGTTGAGGAACAATATACCATATGGTGGGGGTATAACGGGGAGCTTCGGATAAAGTCGGAGGATCTATAATGCAATCCAAAGTTTTTAAAATAACAGAAACATATATTTAAGGGTATTCATTTGAATTATATAAACGAATAAAACGAGAGGTTTCAAAATCCCTACTTTTCTTCATTTACATCACATTAGAATTGAAATGTTTTCATACAGTGCAATTTCACTTTGCTTCTTCCCGCGCTTGAGCCTGTCGTTTATTTCCATTATTTTCAGTTTGTCTTTTATTTCTCCGCTTGGATAGTTTGTTTTAGGCTTTTCCTTTTTATTGACATATGGTATAAAGTATTACTTAGATATTGTTTGTTCGAGCATGTAAATTGAAACAATGGCTAAAGCACTTGGGTGTTCTCGCTGAACAAATTCCATATTCGATATCACAGCGGGAGAGAATTCTACTCTCAGTACTTTGTTTTATACCCTCCTACCTTGATATTTACAACTCACAATTTACTACGGATAGACACATTATACCACCTTATACCTTTCTATATGAAACGAACAGAAGGAAATATTGAATATCCTGTAGGAAAGGGATTTTGAAAACAGTTAATATTATGAAAAATCATCATCACATTTCAGGTAATTTTAATACGAATAGCTTAAAAAAATAGTGGTTTTTTTCTTTACGAAATTCGCTACAGCAAACTAAAAAAAACTTAATTTCAACGCAGGAGATGTTCAAAATAAGTTCCTTGAACGTATTGGCAGCATCCTAAACTTAAATAAATGTGTATTCTAATGTTTTCCAACATTTGAGGCGTGACCGACCGCAACTGTTATTTTTCTCCTCAAGTCAGCTTTATCGCTTGGCTTAGTTTTGTATACCATACTTTTTACATATCCAAATAGAAAGAAATCTAAGGGTGTAAGATCAGGAGAACGTGCTGGCCATTCTAGCGAGCCTCGCTTCCCTATCTACCGATTTGGAAATGTTACATCGAAGTACTGCCGGACATTGATTCGACGGTAATGTGGTGGTGCTCCATCCTGTTGGAACCATATCACATCGGCTGGAACTTGTGGGTTTGCTTCAGCAGGATATAAGTTTGCCAAAGTTTATACGACATTATTTTGGAGCAGAGTTAAATAATTATCTCCATTCAAATTGCCATCAATGAAAAAGGTACCAATGACATGGTCTCCAATTATCCCCACCCAAACATTAACCTTTTCAGGATTTTGCGTATGTAATTCTCTCATCCAGTGTGGATTTTCATTAGCCCAGTAACGACAGTTTTGACGATTAACATGGCCGTGAAGAGTAAAAGTGGACTCATCAAAAAACAAAACATTTTCTAGTTGGATAACATCTAACCTTTGCTTCATTTGTTCAAAAAAATTCGTTCTTCTATCAAAATCGTCTTCACTAAGCTCCTAAGTTGGGGTCAGTTTATAGGGATGCATTTTATTTTCTGCGAATTTCGTCAAGCAGACCGTTAATTTCTGCAATAAATTAAAACTATAGCATTTTTTGAATAAAGAATGAAAAGACCTTTCAAATGAGGTATCACAATCCCCTACTTCCTATTTAAATATTTAGGGGTTGTAACTGCCACTCGAAGGAGGTTAAATTTAGGGATGAAATTTTTACGTTGCAGGATATCATTTTCGAATCCAAAATCGATGTGTCTCGGGACTTTTTTATAAATATGCGCAATAATTGAGATACTGAATTTATTCCATGTGGCTGTTCCACATTGTATATATTATATACATAGCACACATATAGAGTTAAAATTATGCGACATAACGTAAATAGGCGACTTTTTAATGACATTAGGTGTGTAAAAAGTAATATTCCAGACAAAATATCATTTTTTACACGCCTAATGCAAGATCCAATGTCATTAAAAAGTCGCCTATTTACGTTATGTCACATAATTTTAACTCTATATCTGATCTGTGTGATATTAATCTCTGTTCAGTTCTATTCCTAAAAGAAACCATTCATAGACACTTTCATCCATAGCTTAACTATCCCACCATTATTATTGTTACCTACTTCATTGAATACTAATTATTATTATAACTCGATCTAAACTGCTGTCATTATTATATTATTGTCACCTTCCAGTGATATATTATTATAGTTATATGTATTACTTTGTTTAAGTCTACTATGTATCCTTATAACATAAATTTTTTTTTATTGTATTTCATACGTTTTGTCCTGTAAGTGGATTTTCTGTGGGGCAAATAAATAAATATTATTATTATTATTATATCCCTTCTTTAATGTAAAATGTCTTATATATATTATAGCTGTTATCATATTGAAATATATGATTATCTTTACATAAGGCCATTTCCTGAAAATAGCTGAGACATACACTTAACTGACTCTGCGATTGAAACAAGTTACGTAAGTTTTTGTCTATAATTTTAAGTTCCTTGGATTAATTAAAGTTCAGCTTCCATCTGCAACGTCTGAAAATACACTCAGTAATTATCTCACCATATGTTCGATTCATATATTAAAGCTTCGCGATGTTTGTATTTTGAAGGTAATAATTTTAGTCGGCAGGTGCATATCTAGGACAATTCTCTATATTCTGAGAACTTCGTTTCTTTATCCTTTTAACAAACTTAATTTGCGATATGAGGGTCGACTTCTTGGTAATCTGGTTTAGAAGGAAACGAACAGCGTTTTGTATACAGAAATCAAAGTATTAAGCTAGAGCTACTTTAGAATAGGAATTCCCTCAACTTTCTTCAATTATGGGTTTGAAGAGTTCTTTTTTGTTGTTATTTTATCATGAGGAATACGAAATAAATTGAATGCCATTGAAATATCTTTAAGCACCAACATATTAATTTAAGATGTGATGCAGTCGTATATGCACTAGAAAATATTTTTGTATCTCATTCCACCATCTTGACGCAATATCTTATCAGTTATGATCAATATACTCGATGCGCCTTTCGGATATAGTAGCGAGTGCTTTGGTATTTGTGTGTCGGTTCGAAATTTTGTTTAGTTCTTTATGAAACCTATAGACAGTCTGCTTAATGGTGTACAAAATTTTCACTAAACGGTATTTTAGTTGTTTAAAAATTACTTGTAAAAATGGAGAAATGTGATATAAATCACAACGCACAAACAAGGCTAGTGCGGGTTCCGCGACATACTGGGGTTCCAGACAAATAAAAGCCGATGAATTGACCAGATTTGGAGCCGAGGGGCCCTGCTTCGGATCTGAGCCTATATTAGGTATCACAGGAAGACAAGTCGGCAAAGGCCTCAATGAGTGAGCCCACGAGACACAAGGACGCACTATTTAGTTTACAGAGACAAGCTTGCTTGGTGATCACTGGTGTAATAAGCACCACACCGTCAACTGCAACGGAAAGTCTTCTGAATCTACTCCCTGTCCACATATATCTAGAGAGAAAAGCCAGGTCGACAACATACAGGCTTCGATAGACAGTCATCAACATGCCGCAGGTCTGCATCATGGAACGAAATAGGCTGAATGAGATGAACAGATGAATGGGATCGGACTAAGACCCGACCTATTAAGGGCAGACAGCTAGTTTACAGACGGTTTCGAAATTTTTGAAGGAACTAGAGAGGGGTGCACAGTTGTAACCCAAAGGTGCAAATTTCTTCAAGCCTGAGGACTAATGCAACTATCTTTTAGGAGGAAGTTTACGATATTAAGCGTAGATCAATGAAAGTCTTTTCAGACAACTAAGGAGCTCTCAAAGCTCTTGGCTCTTATCGTTGCCACTCTAAAACAGTACGGAACTATGAGAAAGCTCCAATCAAATTGGATAAAAATAACAGAGTAACTCTGGTCTGGATACCCGGCTATTCTGGAATGGAGGGTAATGAAATAGCTGACTCTCTAGCCAGGAAAGGTGCTAGTACACAATACACCGGACCAGAACCAGTACTTGGAATATCGTCAAGTACTGCGAAATCACCCATCTTAGTTTGGGCCGAGAGTAAAATACTCTAGCACTGGCAACACTTATCAGAATTGGTCCATTCAAAGGTGTTTATAACTTCCTTTGAAATCAAGAAGCAAAAGACTATTAGAGCTAGACCTCAATACTGGGCACTACAAACTAAATCACCATCTACACAGAATTGGATTAGCGGAAAGCGCTAAATGCCGTCTGTGCCTGGAGGATGATGAAAAAGCAGTGCACGTTCTGTGTATCTGCCCTGTTGCAGAGAGAATCCGGTTTTCACTATTTGGTAGAGGACAACTCCTGAGTGGGCCTGGACAGACTCGCCGAATAAGATCATCAGTTTTTAAAGATTGAACTTACTGGGTGAAATATAATTTGGTGTTAGCCACAATAGACCGAATGGTCGTAGTGGAGGGTCTGATACAAGCTCACTCACAAACCTAACGTAACATATCATATAAGGGGAAATTAATAGGAATATCGTTGCTGGTACCTTTCAAAAGTTTTGTTAAAATAATGATAATGAAACATGCGTTTCCCTGTACTGACTTGATTGGTTGGATTTTAAGCATTATTTTTTTTCTTAAAAATGTACTATTAGTAAATAATATGTTCACATACATTGCGGTCCTTCATAATCACCCATATTCCTATGATTTTTTTATTTTGCCGTGAAAATGCCTTATAATTATTTTAGTGCTTTTTTTTCACCTAGTAAATATACTAGTGTTTATAATTAGTAAATTATAAACACTATGGCAAGTGACTTTGTACAGTTGATTTCAATAAAAACTGGGACACTTTCTTTTAGCTATGTAAATCATTCGTTCTTTGATTGATATTAATAATCTTACAAATGTCACTTTGACGTTAATCAGTGGCGTCATTATTAAAAATGGTTCGACATCTAACAGATATTCAAAAATTTCGAATTGTTTCTAAAATTGAAGATGGTTGGTCCATAAGAAGACTTGCTGCTGAATACAATGTGAGTAAAACCACGATAATGAGTGTTAAAAAACAATGGGAAACCAACCAAACGGTATCCCGTAAAGTTGGTTCCGGTAGGCCCAGAAAGAGCAATAATCAAGAAGATGAAAATCTTATAAATTACCTAATAGAAAACCCTTTTCAGAGACAAATTTCCCTGCTTCGGTATCTACTGCTTGCAGAAAAATAAAACTACAAAGCGACTTGAACAGTTGTTCAGCGGCTAAAAAATACAAACTTTCAGAAGAAAAGAAGCAGGGTAGGATTATTTTTGCACTCAACTATATAATCAATGATGAAAACTTCTGGGGACAAGATGTCTTTTCTGGCGAAAAGGTTTTTAAATCCTGTAACGATGGACATGCCCGCGTATATAGGCCTCCTTCCACTAGATACGACGAAAAATGTACTTTCGATCCACAAATATCAGGAAGGTTTTCAGTCAATGTCTGGGCTTGGATGAGCCTAAATGGGTTAGGTGTGTGTTGGAACAGTGGTGGTCATCTCAATTCCATTAAATATATTGAAATATTAGACAATATTATGTTGCCGTCAGTAATAGAGGTGTTTCCGGAAAATAATTTTATTTTCCAACAAGCCAACTGCTCCATACATACGGTCCATCGTGTCAGGCAATGGTTTCTTAATAAAAACATAGAGTTGTTACCGTGGCCATCTAAAAGTCCGGATTTAAATCCAATTGAAAATGTATGGGGACTAATGGTGGAACATTAAATAATCATCCAAATAATGCCCAAGAATTGGAAGGGATAATTGAAGACGCTTGGGAGAACTTGTCGCAAGAAGTCGACCTTGCAAGAAATCTGATTTTGTCCATGCCTGCAAGACTTCAGGCAGTTTTAGACGCTAATGGAGCAATGACAAAATATTAGTTAATTCTGTATTACGTAATTGAAGTTCATTTATTTTATTTTTTTTATTGTATTTTTATGTTCAGTTCGCATTGTTTACATTTTTTTTTAATCTCAAGTGGTATTTTTGTGTTCTTATTTTAAAAATAGAATTATCATTATTCAGTTAGTATCTTAATTACAACCATTAGTAGAATTATCCGAAACAAATATTATTTTTTTAAACAATAATATGGCAGGCTTGAAAATGTTTTGAAAAAGTTATTTTCTAATTATTTTTTAAAATTCCATTTGAATAAAATAAAAGAGAAAGGTTTAATAAGTTTAAAAACACAAAGAAAACCGATCTCCTCCAAATAACCCAGGTCCGTGGTAAATCACCTCTTCTCCACCCCCCTCTGGACATGCCTGGCCAGCCCTATTTACAGACATATGCACACAACTAAACTATTAAGATTTTCGATTACAAGAGTTGTACCAGTTTTTTTTGAAATCAAGTGTACTTAGACAATGTAATTTACGAAATATTTAAAGCATGTATTACACTGAACTATTTGCTTTCAGTGTTTGTGATTGACTGAGGGAAGAATTTTCACTAACCGTCTATTAACAACATGTTTTTCATAATCTGCATTGTATGTATATATACATATTGTTTATGTATCTCTACGTTAATTGCTAGTAGAGCATTCGATAAATAAAGATTTGGCTAGTTTTCATATAGTAAAATTGTATTTTACCTTTTTTATCCTAAAATAGTGAACAAAACCGCTAACAATTGGTGTATCGACCGTTGAAAATGTTGTATTTAATGTACGGGTGATAAAACACAATAGTCGAATAAATGATTTCCTCTTTCAATATTTTTTTCTATTTTGTGACTGTCAGAATGATTAATATCTATTTTTAGTGTTGGGAGAAAGTTTGCTGTGACATATTTAAAGTACAAAACGGGACTTTATATATAGAACACAATGCCTCAACGCGGAATAATTTATTATACCAGAGCAAATATGTACAATTGGGTTATTTATTAATATTTTTTAATGACAATAGTGAAATAAAAAAAAATGGAAATTGCTGTAATAAAATTTGTCAGCTTTTATGTCGTGTAGTTATATATTTTTCTTGATATATAGCAAATTATTCAGTAAATTATTTTTTATTTATGTGT
Source organism: Rhamnusium bicolor (assembly GCA_029963845.1). NCBI lineage: Eukaryota > Metazoa > Arthropoda > Insecta > Coleoptera > Cerambycidae > Rhamnusium > Rhamnusium bicolor. Next base: position 690,787 of record JANEYF010005706.1, on the reverse strand, counting down.
AGAATGTTGTATGTCTACGTGGCCTATGGAAATCATATAGTTTTATAATTACAATCTATACTAATGTACAACCATTGTTAATTTGGGATATTCACTGATGAGTATTAATAATAACTAACAAATATTATGCGCCTGGTATACTGCACATTTGCATACTCCAGTTTAATTAACTAGCTATTTTACCCAAAATAACAAACATTGCCTGACACTAAACAGAACTGTATGTAGTAATCTGTGAATAGTTTTTGTAATAAATGAAATGACAGATTACTTAGTAACATATTTTACCAAGAGGCAAAGATTCACGTATCCCCAAACTTCATAGGTGAAGATAATGACTACCCCTATTTATTAAAATAACTGCATTAAATTAACCACCGTTTCGTTAAAATATATGTCATCTTCGGTGCCCTGTTTAATCAAAATAAATTATAACTTTACCTCCAAATAGACACATATTAAAAGAAATACACAAACTAAAATGAAAGTGATGTTTTTTTTGATCTAATGTTAAAATTGAAGTCAGACCATATATCATTATAACATATTTTCAATAATTTAAGCTTTGTGATTTATGTTAACGAAGTGTCAGTTATAGTAACTCATCCCGAGTAAATTAAATTTCATGTCCATCTACATTCTACATTCTACATTCTTGGGTAATCAGGTAAATTGGTCAACTGCACATTCTCAAGGATTTTGAGGGTTAAGACCAGCATCTTGGGAGCTGTCCAGAGTAATATTTGTACCATTGATTAATACTCGGAGTTATCTAACCCGATTACATATCGAGGGCATCATATCAGAAGGGCGTAAATGCCATGTAAATGCTATGGTTATACGCCCCTTTGTTATGAAGCCCTCGATATGGTATTCCATATAATAAATTCGGAGACATTGAGAATATACAGCAAAACCAAAACACTATATACTGTATTCGACGCGCGTTTCGTCAACCAACTAGACTTATCTGTTCTACCATATTTGAGATGGGCCATATACTCTTTGAATCCAATTTGAATTAATCGTCTAGTTTGTCCAACATACTTTTGATTACAGTCCTTAGAGCTAATTTCGTAAATCCCCGACTTCTAGTTTGTTTTAGTGGTTCATTCATCGGGAAACAAACTACAACAACTTTTAGGTAATCCAAAGGACAAAGTTGAAACAAAAGAAAAGTTAATTAGGAGTAACAAATACTAGACAGCTGGATGCATTTGAAAGCTTGGAAAGTACAAAGTGTGAAAATAGTATGAATAGTGACAGAGGGCCTATCCCAAATAGCCCGCTTTATTACTCCCACATTTACATTGGTTTCCACCATGAACTGGAAAGATGATAATGAATGTGAAAAGATAATATAGAGCAATATATGGCTTAAATTGAGTAACCAAAAATCTTACAACTGTTGCGTTTACTATATCTTTAAAACATGTTTTATAGGGTCTGCTGTTCTCTAAGATGTCATCTGTCAGCATGGCGTTTTGTTCACCTTCTTGGGATCATGCCCGCCAACATTTTACCACGGAAATGTTATGTAATTAATATGCTCTCAAATATCCTTATAAACATAACCTTGGTTAAAAACAAATAATAAAAACCGACGAAAATTTGCACGTCGCGTGTCATCCAATTTTTGGCATCGCCAGCGATTTGTACTTGTTTCAAATTCATATTAACTATTCTTGTTACGATTGGTGCACTTCTTTAATTAGTGACAAAGGCTAATTATGTTTTTCAGAGTGATTTATGACGACGTACCTACAGATGCGGCGTAAATAGCTCCCTCATTTAAATAGAATTGCCGTACAATATTTGAACTGCAACAGTCTAGTCAACTTTGCCAGCTCTACCAGTGGCGTTACGGGGGCATACTATGGTATACTGCGCATACGGACCTCAGACTTAGGGGGCTCTCGATCAGTCCGATGAAATCACCGCGAGACATTTTTTCACGTAACATGTTCAATGTGATGATATAGACATCGAATACCGAATGAGTAAGCTAGTAAGCAGCTGATTAATTTCTATACAGACTCGTACATAAAACACAATGACATGTTTGTATTCGTGTATTTATATCAATAAAAGTGTTTCATTTGCTTGAAATACTTTTTATTTTATAATTTTATCAACAATTTTATTTATCATATGCAAAATGAAATAAAATTTGTAATAACATTAAACTATTTTTTGCTTCTCTGACCCTAGGAAGACCTTTACAGTTTGACTATCAATTAATTCTAACTGATCACGGGAGCAATGTCAACAACGCCGACGGCAGCCTTGGAAATACTGCTAGGCCTACCTCCACTACACCTAGTGGTGGAGAATGAGGCACTAATGGCAGCATACAGGCTGAAAACAACTGGGTATGGGACCATCTCAAGGAGAGGATACCATACTGAAGTATTCCAATATGTAGGAAAAAATCGGCTACTCGATATGCAGTCAGACAGAATCAGCACAACCTACAACTTCACAAAAACTTTCAGGGTAAAAATACCTGAAAGGGATGGAGAAGGAGGCAGGATGCAGAGACAACAAAATGACACCATCTGGTATACTGACGGATCAAAAACGTCAAGCAGTACCGGAGCAGGAGTTGCGGGAGAACAACCAGGGACAGACATCAGCCTAAACCTTGGAAGTATCGCAACAGTGTTCCAAGCCGAAATCACAGCAATAGACGTCTGTGCACAAGAAATGATACGGAGGGCATACAAAAATAAGAGAATCCGCATCATCACTGACAGCCAAGCAGCCCTCAGAGCTCTGGAAGCAGTAGAAATATGATCTAAAACAGTAAAAGACTGCCTGGAGTCCCTGGAGAAACTTACAGAACACAACAGTGTACAACTGGAGTGGACACGAGGACACCAGGGAAATACGGGAAACGAAAAAAGCAGACATGCTAGCCAGAAAAGGCGCTAAATCAATTCTAACAGGTCCCGAACCGACCTGCGGGGTATCTTACAGCACCGCGAAAGGATCGGTAAAGGAACTATTAAGACAGAAACACTACTCGCACTGGATAGAGATACCGGGAATGAGGCAGTCACGCTTGTTCATCGAAGAAATATCTAGAGCAAGGACCAACGAAATACTAAAGCTGAGCAGAAAACAGCTGAGGAGTGCAGTGGGAATATTAACAGGACACTGCACACTAAACAAACACCTAACCAATATGAGGGTGAAAGACAATCCAGATTGCAGGATGTGTGGTGAAGAGGAAGAAACTCCCCACCACATCTTATGCGAATGCCCAGCCCTAACGGCAATGAGACTAACACACTTCGAGGGACCACTTTCAACCCCGGAAGAGATAGCCAGAGCTCCCATAAACTGTATACTCGCCTTCTGGAATAGAACGAGTCTTATGGAGTAATGAGACTATGGGGTACAATAAGCTTAAGCTTCAGTACAGCGGGTAGTCAAAACCGCAACCCGTAAGGGAAAAAAACTCTGTATGTATTATGTTATTATATGCTATATGTGCTCTATAAGATTACAATTGGGAAATAATGAGGCCTATGCATTGATGTGATTTAGTTTCATGTTCATCATTCGAACATTCGATCAAATGAATAATCACCTGATGTGTCAAAATTTCATCGTCGTTACCCAAAGCATCTTCTTAGTTGCGAAGATTGACAAGCAGATCCAAAATTCGCGCAACAATTGCTCCAACGATGCAATCACAAATGCCACATTTCAGTCCAGCTTTTTATACCTATAATCAGGCTACGAGCTGTACTAGAGATGATCACAACATACGATTTGTGTTTATTTACATCACATTAAAGTATTTTCCCTACCATCTGGTACTTTCCTTCTCACCACCTTAACAGCTGAGTCATTCCATACGAAATCGTCTAAAAAAATTTTTTTGTTGCTCCACTAATTTAGATTTTGCTTAAACTTTGTGAGAATCTTCTTTAGGGTTCCAAAGAGGGAAATCCACCTTCATTTAATTTTCTCCTGCCCGAATTAAAGCATTTAAAAACGTCATTTTTATGCTTTAATATTTTTAGCTGTAAAATGACTGACCTTTTTGCTTCTTTTAAGCCACCTGTACACGCACAAAGGATGAAAATAACAAAACAAGCATTACAGGCTTTTGAAGTTCAAGGTAAGAACTAAATATTCTGTAAGTGTCTTATTTTTATCTCGTAGCCAACACATTCATATTATAGCCTAATTAATGCGATTTTTTTAAATTTCAAAATTTCAAGCATATATTTTTTTATAAGGAGTAAGCCGAACGAGTCAATTGTAGGTTTTATTTCTTCCACGATAAGTGCACTTGATCTCTGAGAAATGTCAGCTGGTTGCATTCAATAGTCGAGACACTGGAGGCAGTTAAAAATTACGAATAATCAGTAAAATATGCGTATTTTCAGCACCTTGTTATTTTTCGGGGGTATTGATTATGTGAACTTATATTCTTTGCACAAAAACTACTATCTTTCAGCTTTGAAATGCCATCTTGAACGTGTAGATATCTTTAACAGAAATATTTTTTACACTTAAAAATATTAGAGCATGAAAATGACGTTTTTTAAATGCTTTAAATCGGGCAGGCGGGAACTGACGCATGCGAAAATTAAATGACGGTGGATTTCCTTCTTTGGAACCCTAAAGATGATTCTCACAAAATTTGAGCAAAATCTAAAATAAGCTGGCTTTGCCGATTAGACGATTCATATGGAATGACTCAGCTTCAATTTCTTACTGTAAAACGAGTGTTATAAAAATCTGCACCTCATAAATAAAATAAATGCTCTCAGTTTCCTTCGTCCTGCTTAAAATAAACCATTGTCGCTTCATACTAAATCAATGAAAAGTTCAGAAATACGCTGAATAAGCATACTCTAATGTAACGAAAGATTCTTACTAGTGGCACCATTATTGATAATACGTCCAAACAGTTCTACTAAAAGCCCTTTCTGGAAGGACAGTTGGACAAGACCATTTGTCCTGCCAGAAGGACATTTATATAATAATTACCGTCCTTCCGGCAGGACCTCATATCTTTCAGTAGTACTAATAGTTTGTGATGCTTTTATTGTAAAAGAAATATATAGTTTTTTAGTTTTATGAATAAAGACAACATACATAAATTATAAGCTTCTAAAACTGATACTTATTTATATTTTGAAGAAAGAATGCATAAAATTATATTCGAAAGATTCGTGACCAAATTTGTCCTATTATAAAGATGCCTGAATGTTTTTTCATTAAGCGATGTCATTGTTTTCGTCAAAGCGATAGTATTTACACTAAAATTTTACAGATTATTGTGAAAGAAAATGAACAGTTTAATCCTCTTTATGTATATTTTTTATAAACACCAAATAAAAACAATATAGGCAATTAGAGGGCCTCACAAACTTTTTCTGTACGGTTCTTGATCCAGATACTAAGCGTGCATATATTATATATCCATAATGTAGAATATCATAGCGTATGTTGGTGGTTGGCTCTTTGTGAAGCTGAAGTCGATTGACAATGCCCTCAGTGGAGAATAAAAATCTTCATTGTTGTATAAAATTAGGTAAATATAGCATTTCAAACGGACACTTAGTAGCGGGCATAGCGTGTTTCCTAACATCTTTCATGAACGTATATCAAACGGTCTAATTACCGATATTAATAAAGCATAGCGCTTTTGCTGATTACAGCATGCTACCTAATACATTGACGTCAAACACATAAGCAATCACCTAGATATATAGTACAGTGAGTAAACTAATGAATCACTTTATTCCGCCCTGTTTTCATTCGTATATTGCGATCTGCTATCTACGAATACAGATTTATGTCTTATTTAAAAGCAAACTTTTACGCGAAACTAAATAATAATGACTTATGAAGTCAGCCTTGCTTTTTCTTGATTCACATTTAATAGCAACATTTTTCGTGGATGACACATAATGTATTCCTCGAACGATTTTGAAAAAAAATACCTTTTTAAAAATTATTTATTTATTCCATCCAACTGAACAGGACTCACGTCCCAATTACAGAGTCAGAAAATTACCACAATGTTTATAAAGAACAGAAATATTACAAATTACAATTAATTAATTATACACCGATCTTATATATTTAATTTTACTGCAAAATATATCTGCTTTCTCATTAATTTGGTTGTAACTTTGACATATTGTGTTAATGGGGGAATATTTTAGTAAATTAGTACTTTTATATGAAATGTTTGGTGGAATCGAGTTGATTTGGAAGGAACATGCAGTTCGATGAGCCTTAATAGTTCTGCGCAGTCAAGTTTATTATTTAATAATTTGTGTAAAAATACGATTCCATGCTACTCCCGTCGAGTTTGCAGCGAATTGAAAGAGAATCTGTTTAGTAAATATTATCCTTGATACAAGTTAAGTATTTCAAAAACTTTCTTTGGATTAATTCGAAATGATTGATATGGGTTGCATAGTGTGAGTTCCAAATTACATGGGCATATTCAATTTTGCTTATAACAAATGACCATGGGCCCTGATATAATTCCGGCATTTCTAATTAGAGATTGTTCAACTGTATTTGCTAAAGCCCTTCTAATAATTTTCAGTTTAATTCTCAGTACTTCGAGATTTCCTCAAAAATGGAAAAATTCACGCGTGTGTCCAGTGTACAAAAAGGGGGAAAAGAGTGACATAAACTATAGGCCCATCACTATTATTTGTAACTACGGGAAAATTTTTGAAATTTTTCTGCACGGTTCTATGTACACTCACGTATCTGGCTTAATATCTATTGATCAGCATGGCTTTATGAAGGGTCGATCTACAGTAACGAACCTTGTGTGCAAAACGCAATTTCCTTGCGAAGGTCTTGATCGAGGGGGTCAAGTAGATACTATCTACACAGACTTCTCTAAGGCTTTTGATAAGATTGACCACGGTGCATTGATCTCTAATCTTGACAAATTTGGTCCCTCAAAATCGTTACTTCTTTTAATACAGTCGTATCTAGAGAATCGACATCAATTTGTTCAGTACCGTGGTCATAAATCGAATAGCTTCTTGCAGAGATCTGGCGTGCCACAGGGTTCTATACTAGGACCGCTCTTCTTTGTCATGTACATTAATGATATTTTTGAAAGCTTAGATACTAATGTTCACTTCCTCTTGTATACAGACGACCTAAAAATGTACCGATTTATTGATAATATTCATGATTGTCAAATTCTGCAAAAGACCTTGGATGCCATTAACATCTGGTACATCAACAACTATCTACCCCTCAATGCTAGCAAGTGTAATGTCATGTCATTTGGCCGGAAGCATAATCTCTACATGTACAATTATAATACCGATAATGTTGTTTTACAAAGACCTGATATTATTAAAGACCTTGGCGTGTATTTTGATCCTAAATTGTCATTCTATAAGCACGTCGAAATGGTAACTTCTTCTACTTTTAAGAGTCTTGGCTTTGTAATCAGGAACTGCAAAGATTTTAAAAATATCAACACTCGTCGTTTACTCTATGTAACATTTGTTAGATCTCGCCTTGAATATGCCTCAGTTGTGTGGAACCCAATTTATAATGTCAATATACTACAATTAGAGAATATTCAGCGTAAGTTTTTAAAATCTGCAGTGTACACTCTTGAGGGCACTTATCCACCTATTGAATTTCCACAAAATATATTGTTAGAAAAATTTAACTTACCAAGTCTTGCCAAACGAAGAATATCTCAATCAATAATTTTTCTATTTAAAATTGTTAATAATCGGCTGGATTGTATTAACCTATTAAATCAAATAAATTATAAAGTACCTAGAATTTCTGCTCGCCATAACAACTTATTTATTTCACACATACCAAGAACTAATATTCTCTTGGCCTCTCCAATACGCCAAATGTATGTCAACTATGCTAAAATTGAAGATTGTGTTGATATATTTTTCTGTAATGAAAGTGTAATTAAAAACTCTGTTTTGCATCTTGATGTTTTGTAATCTACTGTATTCTTTATTTATCTGTATATGTATGTGTATGTATATGAACAAGTGTATATTTATATGTGTATATACAATTCTATATGTTTTGTTTGTATATATTAAGTATGTATTTATCTAAGAAATTTTTTGTAACACTCAAAATTGTTTATTGTGTATTTATCTATATATAATCTCAATGTACCTAATCCTGTAATTGGGCTCCTGCCTGTTGGATTTTGTAATTAAATAAATAAAATAAAATAAATAATAATTAGTTCTCGTATTACCTGTAATTAATTGTAGTTGGCTATTTCGCATACAAATTTGATTGTAATGAAGAAGTGTTTGTTCCTTATGTGAGTAAGATGAAATAATATTGTGTAGCAGAGTCCAAATTGTATTTAGAAGACACAAAAGAAATAATACGTGACAATATATCTAATACAAAATATAAACTCGAGTGTAATAAAAGGGAACCTTTGTTTATCATAAAAAATATTTTCTTCCTGCTGTATTGAGATTATGTTCGACGCGATAAACACAGTTTGGAAGTCGTCAAGTCAGTTTAACATTTATAATAAGAACTGATATAAAAACATGAATAATAAATAGTGAAAGTTGAGTAAGTGGTAATTTATGAAGTGCAACATATACGCGCTATGACAGACTGAAAGCAGGGGGAGCTCTCGAGAATCTCATCCCTTATTCATGTTGAGGTTATACTGCAGACCAACCTAATGTCCAACTCTCACGCTTCAACGGAACCGGCACAAACAATCATGAATTTGTCCTGCTAACGTGAGAAAAAATGTCAAAATGATGGTAGCTGTGACCAAGCAATAGTCACTTTTTAATTGCATCAACAACATACGTGGGAAACAGATTAGAGGTGGTATTTTTATAGACTGTTATACAGCATGTCCCTAGAGTAACTTATAATTTCGACAAAATTCGTCGTGGTGTTTTTTAATTTAAACTTTTTGAGACGTTTTGATTTTTTAGGGGCATATTTGTCAAAGTCACCCCATCGCCATTTGATAAAGCACATGTTTTATGTGTAGCAGTAGTAGAAAATTTTAAATGATTACGTTCGAACATTTTTTGAGATAATTAGGATCAAAGTTAATACAAATATTTATCGAGTGGAATGAGAAACAATATTAACTGAAAATTTTTGCTAATTATTATTTACTAACTTTTTCAAATCTTATCACAGATAAGTATAACATATATCTTTTTAAACAATTATTTTCCCGGCTATTTGCCAAAACGCTGAAACTTGGATTACAAAATAACATGCACATTATGTTCAGTACAACTGACTCAATAATGTTATTTTTAATTTCAACTATTCTGTCTAGTAAAACCAAAAATAAATAAAACACAAGGTACTCACCAGTTGACACGCACTTTAAAAAACTTTAAAATATCTACCGACACGTGTTTCTGCTTGCCTTGCGTCATCAGGGTAGCCAGCACATTTAAAGAATCCAAAGTAAGGAAACTTGTAAACCCTAATGTAATAAACATTAATGGCTTCAGATAATAGAATAATTGAAATTATATAGTGGAAATACCCCTTAGGGTCGAATGAAATAATTTAAAAACAAATTAAGCTCCTTCAGTTGTACTGAACATAATGTGCATATTATCTTTTTTTAAAATCCAAGTTTCAGCGTTTTGGCAAATAGCCGGGAAAATAATTGTTTAAAAGGATATATGTTATACTTATCTGTGATAAGATTTGTAAAAGTTAGTAAATAATAATTAGCAAAAATTTTCAGTTAATATTATTTTTCATTCCACTCTATATTTTAACTTTTACTAAGAAGAGGAGCTTAATTTGTTTTTAAATATTTATCTACAAAAATACTTTACTTCTTATTTACCATTGCCATTTTTGTAATTTTTGATCAAGTTTTTGTTAAGGTCTATCAGTATCTAAACTGGCATATTTTATTTCTACTGGGGGTGCAGTAAATAGTTATTTCCTCATCTAAATCAATTTTTAAAAATTGTCTAAACAAGAAATGCGTTTAAGTGAGAGGGAAAGAATACAATTATCGACGGTGCGTGGCTTTAGTGACGTAAGGACATAACTCGCACCTAAGCAGTGGTATGTCAATTAATAGGCCGACAATAAATAATAAAAAAAGAAGTTACAGATGTACCTCGCACTGGTCGTCTTTCGATCAGTGAAGATATACTTCGATGGATTACTCGCTGCCAAGGAAATCTCAAATAAATGCTTCAGAAGTCGTACTTTAAATTTTAATATTGCGAAACTTATTGTTTCCCGATGGTTCGATTCCATCCTGAAGCAAGTTAGAAATCATATTTGTAATTTGTTTCGGACTAAGATGGGAAAGGGATTTGTCGATACTCTAGATGTGGTTCGGACTCCATAATAAACTGCAGGGCTTCATTTCTCTTTACCCAACACAAACTTCTAGGAATTTCCGAGCTTTGAGGATTTTTTTTCCCAACGAGGCTACTTTTTGTCTTCATGGCACTATTAACAAGTAGAATTGTGGGCGAGCGTAGCAACGACCTTCGACATCATGTAGAATGACAATAGAAGTACAGCGACGGGTACTGCGGCTAGGTGTTGGATGGGTGACAACCAGACCAACGGAACACAGCAGTTTTGCCCTAGTCTTCTAGCGGCTTGTATATCAGCTTAAAACGCAGAAGCTGTGGAATCTTAGGCAAGGATTGTGTATTGAATATACCATCTTTCTGAGGGGATGTAAAGCAGATGTTAGGTATATAAAAGATCTCTAATTATCGACAAAGAAGAGGTTGAGCAGAACTTCCAGGTTGCCCCAACAATCGTTAGTATCGGCAAAGTGGTGGTTCTCCTCACTATGTCACCTACGTTCGTCAATATTTGGACCAAACTTTGCCAAATAGAGGGGTTGTCTGGCAAAGTCACCGGACCGACCCTATTCGATTTTTTTCTTGTGGGGTTATTTGAACAGTAAGGTCCACACAGAAGACTTAAACAAATGGATTCGGCAAGAAACCCATCTTACAAAGCCACATTACGAAATCTTGTACTCAGTTTTTCTGTAAAAAAGTTGCCAATATCATTTAACCGTTTTTGGTCAAAAACACTTCCAGTTTTATAGATTTTACCAGATACAAGATGCTAAAAGAGATGTCGTTTATGCTCTACAGTATTTAAAAAACAGACGCATTCAGTTCGCATTCGGGCCATATCCAAGCAAACTATAATAGACCACACTGTATCTCAATAAAAATGAATAATTTATAAAGTAAAGTATGTTTTGTTTTGGAATGGTAATTAGTCCGCGGTTAAAATAACCATTAGCACTAAAATACGATCAATTCCTCAAATATTCATGAAAATGATAAGTGATGTAAATAAAATATTGCCTACATATAAAAATAGTAGCAATCATGAATTGTTAACCAATAATAAGTATAAGTAGGGTCAATTTGATGTCATAAAATTTGAAACGGCAAAAGCTTTTTCTATTCTGTTTTATTTTGTATAATATCCGTTGCAATTTATGTTTTGTTAAGAAACTTGGAGTGCAAAAAGAAATACCTTCTGAATATTACACAAGTATATGGAACTATATTAGAAAGTTTGAAAAGATTTTTCTGGAGAAAAAAAGTATCACGATAGGAAACGAAATCTGTTAATATAGTAAATTTTAACCAGTTCCTTTTCTTATTCACTGCTAAAATTGGGATCATGTTGAAAATTTCATTAGCAATTTAATCGAATTTTAAATATTTAGAACATGTTTCCCCGATGGAGGTGCTATTCTCAGTCTCAAGAGCACCAACTTGTGGTCGTGAGTCACAGCTTTGTCACTGCTAGAGTGGTAACTCTGTTAGTGCTAGGCACGCTGTGGAGTATACATGGCGTGAAATCTCGGATTTTATCTAATTTCGTTGAAATCCGTAAATAATTAGGAGCCGTAAGCGCTTCAGTTAATTACAAATATACAAGTTTGAATAAAAAATGCAACAACAAGAATTTGTTCAGAGATTTTGTTGATTCAGAGAAATATTGTTTCATTATAGCTAATAAGCGATTAAAATTTGAACAAAAAATTACGTTATCTTTATTTGAGTTTTAAACATCTTCAGAAATGCCGAGAATTCGTAGAAGAGTCAATTTTCGTTAGTTAAATAACTTTCATGTTGTCAATTAATGAGAGAGTAAATTAGTGACAAAAATGGCATCAAACAGTATTTAGTAGTGAGTCTTTATTTTGTTTGTAGGGTCATGATGGACATAGGAAAGGGGAGACACCGACGTTGAGAACGCCAAAATCGTAAATTTGCCGAACGTGCATATTATCGAACTGAAAGAAAATTTTTAAACAACTCACATAACAGATAACATTTTAAGTATACGTAAAACATAAAAAAAATACATCCCATAAATTAGACTGCCCCCAAACCAAAGCCGAAGCTGCACGGACAGGGATTATAGAGTTGAAAAAACGCGGACACATACAACCAATCCCTTCGACAGTAAACCAGCACGTTTGTCACTTAAGGCTCTGGTCCAATGCGCTACCAAGAAATATGTTTTATTTTATTTAATTTCACTAAAATTATCAGCTCATACCCTTGCCTATTAAGTTCCACGACTATTGGCATTATTTTATCAATTATTTTTTGCTATAACGAACAGCAAAGTTTTGGTGTTCATTCTCAGTCATTAGACACCAATGTAAGATTCGATCCACCTCATTTGAATTGGTGTTTCATTTATCAATTTTGTATGAAGAACCTTATAATTTTTTAATCATTATAAAATAATTTCAAAGGCAAATATACGACGCATTGTAAAATCAACTGCAGCAGTTTTTAAAATATAAAATTTATAAGAAAGAGGTCATTTGTATGCTAATTTTAAAACTTGTCTTGTACCTAGCTAATTAGAGCTGTTTTAGAATATACACCTTTGACACGTTTATTTATATAGCAACATTGCGTGTATATTAATAGCATTATGTCATATGTAAATTATTACAGTAAGCTTGTATGAAGTTTATTTACTAAATATAAATTAGAGCAATTTATAGTGTATTGTAAATCAAGTTTATCATACTTTGCTTTAGTATTTTTAGTATTATTCACGATATAAATAAATATTTATGCATATTTTGTGTGTATGTATGTTCGTGTATACATATATCAGCGTGATTTATATGCCCTATGACAAATCTTGACAGACGAAAACTGATGGGATTCAAAACAGTTATTTAAACATAGGTCTGATACGGTTACCTACGACTTTAAAGATTTTTAATTAGAAATTGCCACAATAATGATGACACAGAATTATCACATTATCATGGCAATGATAAAACAATTTAGTCGAAAAGTTTATTCTTATCACAGCTAAATTACTTGCGTGCTTTACGACTGAAAAGTATTCCGATGCTGTTTGCTTCAAAAACACGCACAAATTATTGACTTCGTTACACAAGTTTTGTGGTGCTATGAGGCATGTTTTACTAGGGAAGTAAAAACTTGTCATAACTGACATTCGTGAGGTGCGACTTCAGCAGTATAAACTCAAATATATACAAATATTTTTAAAGAATTTTATTGATAATGTACCACTTAATATCTTTCAGATTATGTGGTACTCGTATCAGCACCACGGTGAAAACTTCTGAAATAAATGAATCGGTGCTAGTGTTACAATACCCTGGCCACCTCGATCCCCTGATTTAAATCTTATATATTTTTATCTCGGAAGGCACATGAAAGCACTTGTATACCGTGTTAAAATTATTAGTCATTAGTAGTTACAATAAATAATTTTGCTTTGTCGATGTGAGATATAAATTCAAGCCGAAGGTGGATATTCATTGTAACGTTTAAACTAAATTTTTTGGATGGTAATTTTTATCACTTAAACTTTGTTAATTCCTATGGCGTCAAATTTCCACACAATTAATCAAAGTTAACCATTTTTTAAGTGATATTTTAGATATTATTATGTTATATGTGTTGTTTTTAATTAACAAATGTTCCCGATGACTAGCTATTAAATATATTTCAACATTTCGTTTTCTTTACATCTATTTCTCCGTGGATAGGGTTGATTAAAATTAATTACCATCAAGATCATCATTCAACACAAAAACCTTTTAGGTCAGTAAGATTTCACCCTTTTTGAATATCAGATGAAAAGTGTTTGTTAATGAAGATATTTTTATGATAAATATACTATTAATCATGCTAGAAAATGTATGTAATCTGCAAAGGTTATAAAAATGGATATTTCCGTAAATGAATAAAAAAATATGACTAAAATTTGTATGTTTTATCTAACTTTATGATACATCGATTTATGTGCTGTATGTATAAAAACCTGGACGTGCTACATAATATATAACGAATTATACAATTCAATGTCTGTATTATGAATTTCCTCCGAGTCGAGATTTTGACAACCAATTGAATTAGTTCTGTATTTAATTCAGTAGAGTAAAACCCAACGACTGGAAATATAATGGTGAAATGACACTAAATGGGCAGATTAGTTGAAGTTTCGTAGCATTCAACAGCCTATAAGTAGTGTGCAACATTTTTGCAGGATTATGTATATGGTTTAACAGTACATTAAGTAACCGCAGGAGTTTTGCAGACTAAAGCTGCATCGTGAAACTTAAAATTGACACGCCAACAGTCGCGGTATGCTCCCGGAGACTCACTAAAGCCCTTTTCATTTTAGTTAATGATATCCCACTGAAAGCCTTATGGCTCGAGTTGGTTAAATAAATGTTTACATTCATCAGCATCAAAATGTACAATAGCTTTAGGCAAAATATAAACACACCTACACTTCTCTCTTATTTTTTAAGTTAAATAACACAACCGCCTTATCTACGTATAGTGTCATTCATGCAAAAATGTCATACACGTAGGTGGCTTTGTATTATATACGTAATAGGAGAAATCGCCTGAAAAACAATATTTCTCAAGCACAATAAATAATACAGTTATCACAAAATTCGCTTCTTCATTTCACATGAAAGAGTTATGCTCTATTATAATTTTCCTCATAATAGAGATCATGTTCCATTAAGAAAATTATAACTCCAGCTCAGTAGAACTCTTGTTAGGAATTTTATACAGTTGTCTCGAATGGTACTTCGCATTGTCAAGAACAATAATGCTATTCGATTTAATTTTGGAATTACGATATTTTCAAACCAATCCTCAAATATTTCTCCCTCCATGTTCTTGTGGTAATCCACATTACCAAGTTTCATCTAGATAATAAATTGGTCTATTTTCCCTTTTAAATTCTTTTATCTCTAGATATAAATCTCGCCAATCCACTATTTGTCTGCTTTCCATAATCGCCATGCGTTTATTAATAGTTTGATATTTAAATCCAATATTTCTCAGCCAAGTTCCTAAAGTTCTTTTGGTATATTTTAGATGATAATCCATTTCTTTTAGTGTTCTGTGTACCACGTCAATAGTTGGGATTTAATTTTTCTGATACGCGTCGTAAACTGAAGTTCTTAAAAGTTTTGCTAACGATTGGTCCAGAGTTTTCGATTGACTGATGTCGGATCATTGTTTTGTTACAAAGACACCTTCTTTCACCAGTTTGTGTATTGTGGGATGGGGAACGTTAGTCAGAGATGCTGTATCACCTAATACGTCTAAATCATACAAATTAGGGTCATTAGCTCGTCGCTTCAAAAGATTATTGTAAACATTAGAGCAACTTTGTTTCGCTTGCTCGTTCAAATGTAACTGATTTTTCCTACCGAAAACACTGATGAACTTTAATTTTCTTTATCACTGTAATCACTATCACTTTCATTTTCACAAACACAATAAGATGTAGACATAGAGGTCTCCCACAATCGAAACATTTTGACATTAAATACGATACGACCTTCTTAAATTATTTTCAAAAACACACCAGCAAATAAACAGATCTAAAATAATTGTGCCAAATAAATCGCTAACAAAATTAAGTGCGGACCTGAACTATCACATAATGTAAGTGAAACTCCGCCTCGGTCGCGTGCCAACAAAAACAACAATAATCTTTCTCGTTTTAATGTAAGTGATGTAAAAGACGGAAGATGTCATGTGTTAGACATTTTCTGTCCTCATGTAGCGTCTTACTCCGCACATCCCGTCACTATACCGATTTCTCGTACTATACATACACAGAATAGATAAGGCTTTGCAACTAATTAAACACAAAGAAATTATTCGATTCTGCTAAACTTCATTATATGTCATCTTTCATTTTTCAGTATATTGATCATATATTTTCCCATATATTTGATATACCCGATGAAAAAATTATACATGCAAATATTGTGTTAGTACGAAAATCTCTTACGGAAATCATTTTCTTAATTTTCTAAAAAACAACGCATAAAGGGTGTGTAGCCTCTAACATCTTAAAACGATCTATATCACCTATGATGATAGTATGGTATTAGAAGATAGTTAGTTACTAGTTAGATATTATAATGTAAGTTTAAATCCATTCCAAACTTGAAATGCATCATAAATTTAGTTAATCTAAACTAAATTTAAATATTCTCTGCAATTGCCCTTCTACATTTAATAGAGAATTATCCCCATTACAATTTAATGTTAAAATTAAGCCCCGTCCATTATAGTTCATTTTTTGATTACTTTAAGTTTAACATTAAACTTTTAGAAAGCGGCTGTTAAAATGTGTAAAACAAAGTGATTTCTTCACCACCAATATAGCATTAGAGTCCTTATGAGGAAGGAGACCTAGACGCCAATATACTTAGCTGCGAAAATGATCTGATGGTATGACACGTGCCGCCGAGTAGTATTATTAATTTTTGCCTCTGTGAGGCCTAAAGTCCATGTTTATTGAGCAGCTCTAGTCAGTTGTTATGATCGCTAGCGATTGATGAGTTTTCTGCAACGGTTTTCATTTATCGTGTTTGATACAACTCGCCCCGTTCAAATGGAAGGTAAAACTGTGGGTTCCATGTATCTCTGATGTAAGCATATTTCAGATTACAGTTACGGTTACGATGGTCATATCTCCCGACGTCGATGATTAGTTTTAGTAGAGGAAATAGACAGATGCTAAATCGATTAAGAAATAAACTGAAAGAAAGTTTAAACATCAAAAAATCGCGGATCAGGTAGGAAATCTACTCGAAAAATAGTTTGGCATAAACTCGACTAGCTTTTACAGTGTTGGAGAAGTTCTAGGAATAATTGGTTAATGTACCGATTTCGTTACAAATAATAGGTAAATTAGATATTCATATAAATTACTAATACCTATGGCACGAAATATCTTGTCATAAAATTTAATTTTCCTGATAATTTTAAAATAAATGTATTCTAGTTCACGGTTGACTTTCAACATAAACAAAATTTGCATTTGAAAAAGCCTTAATGTTTTGATCGTCACTTTTCTTTGCACGTCACTTAGAAAGGAAATACAAGATAAAACTCGTTGAAAGGTATATGTATCGGGTGGTCAAAAATTCACTCAATTTAATTATTTATTTAGGATGTTTCCATTTTAAATGGCGGAATTAAACAAATTGTGGATTAAAACGTTCTGCAAGAGGTTTCTATGAACATGTTCTAAAATTATAGATTATGATCAATTGAAAATTATCAATTTCAAATATGAAATATAACGCTGAACTAGGTTCCACAATCTCTAAAGCAACGCGCGTTTCGCCAAACAAGTTGACATTATCTGAAAATGATTAAAACTAAACTTATAGTAACAACGATATTTATTTATACCTAAACTTTCATCATAGCCTACACACCAAGACCGACTAGTCGCGGTGACGTCTACGTGGTTAGACATCTGTTATTTCAGATTTGAGATATCTAGTCTGATTCGCTTGTCCCGTTTACCCAATATAGCTTTTGATTGCAGTCCGAACGTAGACAGAGCGATCACGTTCCGGAAGCTGGCAAAAGTCCAGAGACCAGCCTGCCTAGGGATCACTGGCGCAATGAGGACGACACCGACAGCTGCCCTGGAGGTTCTGCTAGGCTTGCCAACTCTTCCCTCGTTGATAATGAGGGAGGCTATGGCGGCCTATCTGAGGATTCTAGCAATTGCTGGACTGGCGGAGAGCGAAATCCTCATCTCTGTCCTAACGGTGAGAGAAGCGAAAGATCAGCTTAGGTTGGAAAGGAAATATACTCTCACCCTTCCCAGTAGGGAGGAGTGGAGTGAAGGAAGAATTGACTTCCCCTCGTCCTTTCTGGTGTGCTAAACAGCCGGATTTCGGGTGGCCATTAGACCGTCCTCCGGGGTGGGAATATATCTGGAAGGCAAAGGAGTGCAGGAGAACTTTGCTCTGGGTTGGTACATCACGGTCTTCCAGGCAGAGGATTACGCCATCCTAGCGGTGGCGGGTAACTCTGAGGTTAGGACCGAGTTGGAACAGATGTACATCTGCTCCGATAGCCAGGCTGTTCTAAAAGCGGTATGCTCCCTCAGAGCGAGATCAGTTCACATTGAGGGGGTGCGGGGATGCCCTAGAAGAGCTCGTCAGGCATAAACAACTGGTGTGTTTCATGGGATATACCGGAGTTCCGGGTAACGAGAAGGCTGATGAATTGGCCAGATTTAGAGCCGAAGAACCCTGTCTCTGCAGGTCATAACGGCCCTCAGTGAGTGGGCCCACGAGACACTGAGGAAGCATTGGAGGACCAGCAAGGCCTGCAGGCAAATTCGAGATTTTGTGACGCGGCCGAACAAATCGAGATCGGCCTGGTTACTGGGTCGGAGTCGGACGACTGAATCTTTTTTATCGGAGTTCTGACAGGCCACTGCAGAATTAGGAGGCATCTATCATTGATAGGTATTGAGGAAGACCCTACATGTCCAGGATGCGGGAGTGGTGAGGAAACATCTTACCACTTCCAGGGACAGTTTGTAGCATTTGGGCGCCTGAGACATAGTATATTCAGTTCTTAGGCGCTTCTAAGGGAGGAGATGAGCTCCCTTGCAATGAGTGACATCCTGACCTTTATTAGAAGATCGAGAAAATTCGACGAGGGAGCAAGAGAAGCACATAGCTGAGGGTACAGCTGGGGGTTGGTAAAAAGGGTCCTTCTGCGGTCTACTTGCCAGGCGTTAGTCTCCGCCACCATTACCATTACATTACCATTCATCACGGCTCTACGCACCAAGACCGACTAGTCGCGGTGACGTTTATGTGGTTAGACATCTGTTATTCCAGATTTGAGATATCTAGTCTGATTCGATCGTCCCGTTTACTCAATATACCTTTTGATTACAGTCTTTACAGTTAATTTCATAAATCCCCCACCTTTTATTTATTCCAATTTGTTGTTTCGGATTCCCTAAAAGTTGTAATTTATTTGCTGATGTATGATCCGCACCAATTCTACTCTACATCACAACACCATGAAATGAAAAACGAGAATAATTTACTGAAACGGAGAAAAATGACGCATATTTTTAATTAATTAGTATTATCACCATGATTACATTGTTTTTTGCTTCCATTGTCGAACATGTATTTAATTCTATATAACAGTAACTGGATTTATGACTTTGATGTAAAAATATCGTCCCTTTCAAGTTTGGGTAAATATCTTGGAATAATAACTTTATACGTCGTATAATAAATAATAAATTAAATAAATAATGTGTATATTCATTTTTGAAGCGTAAAAACTAAACTGTGGATGGAATATTTATTTAAAATGTTGTTGCCTCTACCATAGTCACATTTTTAACCGGATGTAAGTTTGTTTATGCTTCTTAATTTTACATCAACACGATACGATAATAACTTTGAATTGAAATATTCAACACTTAAAGTATTTAAGATGATGTCTAGAGTCTCGTCAGACGGTTATCTATTGCGTTCCAATAACTATATCAAGAATCAATGACAACTGCCCGAGTTCATAAGCAGCATGTTCCTTCTTTGACATAAAAGAGGGACATATCCCGGTGGGTTTTTATGTCTGTTTTTTTTATGTCAAAGAAGGAAACAAGCTGCTTGTAAACAAGCAGTTCGCGTTGATTCTTGATAGTTATTTGAGGTTATGATGATAATTCGCGAGATTATTACAATGGACGCCCATTTTTGATTGCAAAATTGCAAACGTCACCCTTCTAACGGGAGCGCAATAATAGGCAACCATTTGACGGGATTCTAGACACGATCTTTAAAATACCAACTATATGTACATCGTTACATGGACTCCGCTAAAGTATTTATATCCATGGAACAGGAGTTACGGGCGACATTTATTATGATTTATTATACTCACGTTCAGGAAATACTGGAAAATATTTACCTGCAACAAAAAAAATCATCATTAGAAATCGCACAATGCAATATTTGTTCTTTATGTAACTAAGTGTGCGTGTATATTACCGCACAATATTATATAAAGTGGAATGAAAAATAATATTAACTGAAAATTTTTTTGCTAATTATTATTTACTAACTTTTACAAATCTTATCACAGATAAGTATAACATATATCCTTTTAAACAATTATTTTTCCGGCTATTTGCCAACACGCTGAAACTTGGATTACCAAAAGATAATATGCACATTATGTTCAGTACGACTGACTCGATAATGTTGTTTTTAATTTCAACTATTCTGTCTAGTAAAACCAAAAATAAATAAAACACAAGGTACTCACCAGTTGACACTCACTTTAAAAAAACTTTAAAATATCTACCGACACGTGTTTCTGCTTGCATTGCGTCATCAGGGTAGCCAGCACATTTAAAGAATCCAAAGTAAGGAAACTTGTAAACCTTAATGTAATAAACATTAATGGCTTCAGAGAACAGAATAATTGAAATTATATAGTGGAAATACCCCTTTGGGTCGAATAAAATAATTCAAAAACAAATTAAGTTCCTCTTCTTGGTAAAAGTTAAAATATAGAGTGGAATGAAAAATAATATTAACTGAACTGAGTGTCAACTGGTGAGTACCTTGTGCTTTATTTATTTTTGATTTTATTAGACAGAATAGTTGAAATTAAAAATAACATTATTGAGTCAATTGTACTGAACATAATGTGCATATTATCTTTTTTGTAATCCAAGTTTCAACGTTTTGGCAAATAGCCGGGAAAATAATTGTTTAAAAAGATATATGTTATACTTATCTGTGATAAGATTTGTAAAAAGTTAGTAAATAATAATTAGCAAAAAAATTTTCAGTTAATATTATTTTTCATTCCACTCTATATTTTAACTTTTACCAAGAAGAGGAACTTAATTTGTTTTTAAATTATATTATATAATGTAGAGTTTAGCATACCTGTTTTAAATATTTTTTTTACTTGTCACAAAACTATACAACATTGATATGCAGATTCATTAATTTTTATTTAAAGTATTACTAACCACAGTAAACAATATAAAATTATGCAGTGTTTTTTGACATTTGCGATGAAGCCACTGATTCCTTTATAAAATAAATAGAAAAAACAATTTTATATCGTGACAAATTATTTCAGTAAATTGTTTAATAGCACGAAACACATTTTAATATTATATACAATTTTCATAGCGATACTAATCTAATATTATATTTTAGATTTTATACATCGCCCATTAACAGTCATAAAAATAACAAACAATAACATTTTCGTTTATTTTTAGACCTTTCATAAGATTTTATAAAAAAATTTAATCTTAATTCGGCACATATGCATACCGGGTCATCAAAAGTGATTGTCATTTACCTACATTATCTCCCTACCAGATTAACGTATTGCCGAGATAATTAAACTTCAATAGGTTTACTACCAATTATGCATACAGCGGTACTTCGACGTAGATCAAATCCCTTTCGGAAATCGGTTGCGCAAAAAGAAATGCGGGGCGAGCGTAGATCTGCCTTAACATACTCGTGTTTCGATACCAAAAGTTAAGCAACGGTAGTCGCTTTATTTGATGGTAACTGAAGTGAAACTCGGCGACTTCGTCCAATCTTCTAGCAGACTGTATATCAGCGTATATGCAAAAGCTGTGCAATCATAGGCGAGGGTGGTGTAGTTGCTATACCATCCTTCGGAAGGGATGTAAAGTAGTTGGCCCTTGTCTCTTAGATATTAGGCAAGTTAAAAATCTGTGGTTGGAGGTAGCTTGTCTCCTGGCGTCGGTGATTGGCTCTGGTAGCGGAAATAGGCCAACATTAAATGAATACAATAAAACCGTTTCAATTCTGGTAAAACCATGGGCGTGGAATAAATGGAGAAAATACATATACTTCGACCTAAAAAAATTAAGACGCCTCAAAAAGTGACATTTATTTGACGCTTTCGAGCGTCTCTTCAAAAAATTTCTTGTAAAATTGTTATCAATATTATACGTTACTTTGGTGACATGTTGCATAAATAAATTTTATGTGTATATGAAGAGTTAAAGTCACCTTGCTATTAACTTGACGTTATGTAAGGGATCAGACATGTTGGGTTATCTTTGAATCCTAGACAGCTCATCAATTTTAAGGACGGGAAATATGTTTGACCCATAGTAAAACATGGAGAATGCTGTATTGTGATTGATTCTCGTTCGCACAATTCAAAACTAGTTGCTCGTAGAGAAAATAGTTGTCCATTTTCTATTAAGGTTGTAAACACGAATTCGTACACACAAAATATCGTTTTAGGATATGCCATAACTTTATCACGATCGAAACGATCGAGAAGACAATTCGTAATGCGCATTTTGTGTCTGTCATTCATATTTTTTATTTATTACGTAATTTTACGAGGACGCAAAGCAATCGGTGTAAAAGACTGAGTTGCAAATTATAACCTTCTGATATTCATGCATTTGAGAACCGATGCAAGCACATTTTAACTAATAAGTAAATTTAAATGTTGTAGATTTTTGTAGTAAGAATGTTTATATGTTATTTTACATAACGGAAATAAATTTATAAATGTATGCCGTTGTGATAAACGACTATTTTATTTAAATTTAAAATAATGATTCTTTTATAATGCAACACTCCCCCGTCCAATTGCTGGTATAAAACAATTCGTTGGTGGTTGTACTTGTTGACCGGTAGCTCAGTTAGCAGGTGGTGAATAAGGACTTATATTGAACTGAGTTCTCACTAAAACCTAGGCAGGGCGCTAGGACCTTTGTAAGTACCAAATAATTGAAAGTTTAACTTTAATAGATAAAGATAGCGTTAATTCTTAAATCGGTTTGGCAAGGAAGTCGCCTGGCTGTATAGATTTTATCCCAATGCCATTAAAAAAAAAATCTTACGCTGCAAAAGTCTGGTAGGCAAATATATGCACTGGTATAAAATGATCCACCACACAACAAATGCACTACGTTATGTAATTCTCACAAAAGTTATAAACACAAATGTTTCCTCCAATGGGGTACTAAACTCCAAATATCACCAGTCACCACTCTTCACACAGTTACCAACATAACCAAGTAATCTAAAACATCAACAGACAAAGACAAAAAACCACTAACAACGATACAAAATGGCGACATCCGTTGCCGGGTAAATCTAGGATTTACAATAACCCAAAGTTAATTTAAAGTAGCACACGAAATTATTACAATATCAGAGGGATATTAGATCTCATGATAAAGAAAGATATTAAAAATTCTGAAACATCTCATTCGGGAAACTTAGTATTACATATGGGAAAAATAAATATGCAAAAGTTTTAATAAATACGCCACACCTGGCCTTCTACTCCCTGAATAAAATTTGGTTAGTCGCTAAACAAATTTTAAAAGTTAAATTGGTTTAACAGTATATATTTTAATTACTTTCTGCATCGTAATATTTATGTCATTCGCCAAATAAAATTATTATCCTAGGTACAATGTGAAGATATTTCTCATTATTTTTATTAATTTTAGTGATAGTAGTTTTCAGTTATACGAGACTAAAACCGATTTTCATTTAGCCACACTTGATTGGCTGTTCAAGAATTTTACGACCTGCGGAGTTTGGACCCTAACTAAATTATTCTGACCTAAATTCTACTTGAAAATAAGCCGTCTCTATATGCTGTATAAAAAAGTTTGAACTAAGGGACCTCGCATGTAAATAGAGGAAACATATTAAAATTCATTAACCTTTTGTTTGGTTTCGTGCCAGTTTTACAACAAAATTATATAAAATTGTTTTTTGTAACTAAGTTACATCGAATATATATTTACTGGATGAATTATGTATTTCGTTACATTTTCGTATAATATTTCATAAATTATATTGGAGGATAATACTAAGAGAAATAGAAATATAATCTCGCATATTTCTGCACGATATTGAGAGTTTCAACAAATGTCACAAATGTGCGTGATATTTTAATTTAAATAAATTCCTAGTAAGTTATTAAAGTTATAATGCATTACTATCTCAATGGATATGCTACATTTCTCTTCATGTGATATCTGTCATCTTGGGTGTTCTGCGGGGGTCCGTATTTAGCCCTCCGATATACCTAATATATATATATATATATATATATATATATATATATATATATATATATATATATATATATATATATATATATATATATATATATATATATATATATATATATATATATATATATATATATATATATATATATATATATATATATATATATATATATATATATATATATATATATATATATATATATATATATATATATATATATATATATATATATATATATATATATATATATATATATATATATATATATATATATATATATATATATATATATATATATATATATATATATATATATATATATATATATATATATATATATATATATATATATATATATATATATATATATATATATATTATATATATATATATATATATATATATGTATATATATATATAGATATATATATATATATATATATATATATATATATATATATATATATATATATATATATGTTAAATTCGTTTTCCGGGTATACTCCCGCGTAGGTGATAGGCCCCGAGAGGGACCGTGGTTGTCTGAACGACGAAAACCTGAAAAATATATATATATATATATATATATATATATATATATATATATATATATATATATATATATATATATATACATATATATATATATATATATATATATATATATATATATATATATATATATATATATATATATATATATATATATATATATATATATATCTATATATATATATATATATATATATATATATATATATATATATATATATATATATATATATATGTATATATATATATATATATATATATATACATATATATATATATATGTATATATATATATATATATATATATATATATATATATATATATATATATATATATATATATATATATATATATATATATATATATATATATATATATATATATATATATATATATATATATATATATATATATATATATATATATATATATATATATATATATATATATATATATATATATATATATATATATATATATATATATATATATATATATATATATATATATATATATATATATATATATATATATATATATATATATATATATATATATATATATATATATATATATATATATATATATATATATATATATATATATATATATATATATATATATATATTGATGTTTTGTTTCTTACCGAAAATTTGTTACAACGAATCTACGCGATTAGATCAATTTAGAAAGAAAAATCCTTTTCATATTCAAAAAGGCAGGTCGACGATTCCGTTTATTTTAGTGTAATTATTGAAATTTGTAAAATAGTCCTTTATTATTTCTTGAGTAATTGTGAGTTTCGAGCATAAAGTAATGCTCAAGTTATATTGGAGTGCCGCTTGTTTTGAGGTAGAGTATTAAAGTTCTAATTAAAATTTGTTATCTTAAAGAAAAGGAGTTACGTAAGTTTACAGCTTGATCTTTAGCTTAATTTACGTTGAAGGAAGAATTAAGAATTTCCCTTATGAGTGACATTATCAAACTTTCACCCATAGTAGTTAGAAGCTGTCATAATATAATTATAAGATAATTTATAGTATAAACAGAAGCATAACTCAATTATTTCTCTCATAATCTATGCAATTATATACTAAAAGGGTAGTGTGACATTTCTCCAGAACGTCAACCTTTCATAGGGAATTATTACAACTTTACCATTTCCAAAATTACAATTAATATTAGTCCTCTCCCACTGTACCACACCTTCTGCATGAAACTTAGGGTAATACACTGACTAACTACGAGATATTCGGTCGTTGATCGTGGATATTTATTTCATTAAAAATTAACTCTAATATAAATTGCTTTATACAGCATTTAGACGATTTACTTTAATTTGTATACCACTGGTTGGCAATAGTAATATTTCAATTGATTTAAATTTAGATCAAAATTTTAACTACCCCCGTTTCTCAGTGTACAACGTTTCAAGTTATTTCTAAAACCTACACCTATTGTACAAAAAGCACAAAAAAATGTTGATGTATTTTTTATTTACCAACATAGATCTTTGCACTGCGAGACCAAATGCCGATCTGTGTTAGATGTATGAACTTCTGGTTACACCGCGAATTAGAAAAGGTTAATACCCCTGGGTTACAGAGATCACTAAGAAAATGATGACTCAAGGTGGCACAGCATTACATATGAAAGTATTGATAACATTAATGATCAGCTGTACTAAGAAATGGCTGCCTGAAGGTGTGAAAAATGGGTATATTTAAAATATCTTATTAGAAGTTCTGATCGAAAATTCATAAAATTCTTTTAAAACTAAATAAAAATATGGAGATATCTCATTTCTTTATTTAATCCACCTAATAACTGTGTTGACGATTCAAGCAAGAAAATTTAATGATAGAATTTCGTTCAAACACAGACATCCTTCTGTTGAAAAAGTAAGAAATATTACTTTTAATTTGAAATCAAAGGTCTGTGGACATGATAATACTGGGTACATATCACTGCAAACACGCTAAAAGTCTACATTTCCGTTATCATCAATACATCACATATATAATTAATTGCTGTATAGAAAACGGATACTTTTCAGAAACTTGGAAAGTTGCAGTTATTTGGCCGCTTCCTAAAGTGAAAGACCCCAAACTTTATAAAGATTTAAGACCAATTAGTTTACTTCCTGCTCCCTTTAAAATTTTGGAGAAAGTTATACACTTACAAATATTTGATTATGCCACAAAATCCGTATTACAACGTCGCTACAA
Source organism: Rhamnusium bicolor (assembly GCA_029963845.1). Classification (NCBI taxonomy): domain Eukaryota; kingdom Metazoa; phylum Arthropoda; class Insecta; order Coleoptera; family Cerambycidae; genus Rhamnusium; species Rhamnusium bicolor. The sequence goes on along the minus strand of JANEYF010005706.1, from coordinate 663,552 downwards.
TCGGGATCAAAGAGAAAAGAATATAGCATTGTCACAATTTAAAGAAACATAGACAATATAATTAAAAACTTAATTATCTTATTACTTTGATGAACAATCCGTACACTTTTAAAATCATGTTTTTGTAATTTCACCCAGAGTTATGTTAGAAAGTATCAGAGTTTAGCTAATGTTATTTGTGGGATTTCACAAGGTTGTGTCTTGGGACCTGTTTTTATTCTTTATATATATATATATATATATATATATATATATATATATACTGCTGACATTTTCCAGTGCGTTATTCTAAAGTAAATAATTTAAGGCTGAACCCCGAAACATATTCATTAATTCATTTTAATTCAAAAAAAACTTTATATCAATTTGATCTGATGGCCTAGGAGGATTATGCCGAGTGGTTTCTTTAAATACGGTGTTTGTCATTCTCGACAATGCACTTAGTATCTCCGAGGGCGTGAGGTAGCAGTGGTGTTCGGACTACCACATACCAGCACCAGCTCATAATATAACACTTATAATTGCCGCATTATGTCACAATCTATGTAGGTCCAAATAGGGCAGGAGACTCCGTCACTTCATAGCAGGTCTTGCAATTGGTATGAGGAATTTCTACACCCAACACGTGCTATGGTAGATTAAGGTGTCAATGGTATCATCTTGACAGGTCGTACTGAATAGTTCGTTGAATTAAGCCTGTTGGATTTTAAAAAGGCGAACGTCAGCCTTGACAAAAACTTTGTTTTTCCATGTTCTTATGGAAGACACCGTGCTGGAGTTTAGCGACCTGCTGGAGAAACATATTTTCCTGTTAGACAGCTCTTTCAGGCCATTTGGATGAAGTTCTGTGACTGACTCTACATCAGCATCTCACCGGCCTCTACCTTGAACACTTCTGCAATTTCATGATCTACTAACCGCAGGATTCCCTTCCGACGTATCCGCATCTTGACGAAGTCCTTTTGGGCGGACGGAAGGGCTTAAGTGCATCAAGGAGTCAGTTAGGGTTACTCATGCCGAATTGGTCTCTGATAAGGTGCCAGACAAAGATGGATACACTCCAAGTCAAAGTGGAACGGCAAGTGCCAAAGACTGCGTGGCTAAGGGGGAGTTTAATCGTAAGTTTGCGAACTCCGGATATCTGGTTATCTGGTGATTTCCAGTTTTAAAGAAAGTCGCCTGTTTGTGGCATGCGGGACTCTGCCACAAGTACCTATTAGTTATTCATGAGATCTTCGTGGAAAAGGAAAGTAAAAAGAGCCACATGTGAGGTGCATCCGGATGAACCTTCATCACGCAAAAGTTGTCTCCTACGTGCTTAGCAGAAGGTTTGTCAGGGAAAAAATTAACATAGCACTAATTCAAAGCCTTGGACTCATGGTAGTCAAGTAAAAGGATTCCCAACCAACACATATAAATGAATTTATTCAAACCAACATGACAATTCAATAGCAGCAATGCTTCTTAGTAACAAAATACACTTCAAAGGACTTAGTGACAGTAGTAGCAGAAGTGCCAATAGAAAGGAGTAGGCAAGAGGTAATTTTTGCCTCGGTTTACTTTCTGGAGATGTGGACAATCCTCCATCTGATGAAGTTGCAAGACTAATCAACTATTGCAAACGAAGAAACAAACACCACACGATAGACTGTGACGCAAATACACACCATACTATTTGGGAACGCACAGGCATCAATAGACGAGGTGAATATGTAACTGCTTATTTGTCCACAAATTATACAGACATTATTAATAAAGGTAATGATCCCACCTTTATGAATACTTTGCGACATAGGTGTTAGATTTGACCTTAGCTAGTTGATTCATAAGCAACAAAATAATAAATGCTGAAAACTGGATTCAGAAGGATGTAGATCGACTAACGAGTCGTGAAAGAAGTCTCTCTGGGAAAAATCTTCACACCCAATAAGATTAAATAAATGGGCTATCGGCACTTTTGAACCCCATAAATCACCTGGGAGGGATGGCGTCTTCTCGGACCTTTTATAGTAGGTAGTCGAGGAAATGACTCCCACCCTGCTTCAGTTCTTCAGAACCAGTTATATTCCGCAAGCATGGAGAGAGGTAAAATTAGCGATTATATCGAAGACAGAAAGGAGACCAAGCGCCCGGCCTAAATCGTATCGTCTAACTCTCAAAAAATAGCTAGAGAGCTACTCGAACTTAGCAAACTAGAGCTAAGGATACCAATAGGCCTCCTTCCAGGTCATTGTCTACTGAGATATCATCTCAAAAAAATGGGCAAAGCTGAAAACGAGATATGTCGCTTCTGTACAGATGAAGCGGAAACCGTGAAGCATTTACCTTTCTGATGCAAAGTTCTAATCCGCCAAAGGCTACGACATATTTAGAGAGCCTCTGAGAAAGTTTTAGGTTTGTTCAGAAGCCTAGAAATTGATGGGTACACATAGATGTAAGGGTAATCATAAAAGATCTTTTTAGGTCGCCGTGAAGGGACCCTCTCGCAATCTAATCTAATTGAAAATTGCAGGAATGAATCCGAGCTCCTGTGGGTGCCATATTCCTATATTAGAATGGATGGTTCTATGAATATCCTCTATCTGGTGGGTATATCTAATTGGTACAACTCATATACTGTTGACTTCAATTCCCTAAAAGATTAGGGTATATCTTGTAATGATTTATATTGATAAAGGCAAAAGGTAAACTGTATTTTTTGTTTTCTTTGCTATCCTGTAAATAAGCATAGGAATGATAGAAATTAATGAACCATTTTAAAAAATTTATAGGTGACTAGAAATAGAACGAAAGAGAACGCAATTTATCGTATAAAATAAAAGGGAGAAAAAAGTGAGATTTGTTGTAATCAAAATAAAGTAGTCAATTAAACCTAAAATGCCGAATTTCTCTGACTCCTACTAAAGATTTCAGATACATTTGTTTAATTGTAATTGTAACAGTATGTTAAATACATCTAAAATCACATAAAATACAATTTTTCTTTGTTTAATTGAATTTATTCTTACATGTTCCTAAATAATATATAAAGAATATATAATATATAAATTTAAAAAATCAGCAATAAATTTAAATTATGGACAAACATTTCGGTGATTTATTTCCACCATATTTGACTTTGACTTCAGATTAAAAATATTTAATGAGTTGAATAAATGAGTATAATTTACGAAATTGTACAATAACAAACAAAAGACAATGACAACGTATGTTATAATTTTTAAGTTCCAAAAATAATAATCACAAAGAACAAATATAAAAAAAATAATGAAAGCAAACTGGTGTGACGGGCGCTACCACTGAATTTGGGTTAAATTAATCATCACAGGTAGTACAACCCCCTCTATCCCTAAAGGTACCTCAGGGTACCTTGAGCTGAAAAGGGCTACACATTTAGAGACAATGGACACACACCCAATGTCCGAGTATTATAGAATTAATTTCTGGTTCAGAAAAAATTCTAGTTCCTCGACGGGGGACCGAACTCGGGACTCCAGAGTCATAGGCAAGTGTCCGTACTGCTTCACCACGGATGCAAATTATCACATTATCATACTATTAACAGTCAATTAGCATTGTCTAAATACGTTGCAAATTTTAATAAAATCTGATGAACATTGTCGAAATTATTTAGAAAAATACGTTATATCCCATAATTAGAAAGCAATTCTGCACCCTTATCATTTTTGAGGGTTTTCCCATCACTTTTAAGTTCTGAAGATGCCACTGAAGATTGTCATTGTAATTTAAAATCACCCTGTATGTTAAATATTGTCAAATGCGTAATTGTGTCTAACGTCGTATTTGCAAAGGAGGTGGGGGTGGGGGGGTTAATTCAAGTTTCTCTTCTTCCAAATAAGTAATTAAATTATAACATAAATTAAACCTTATTTTGCAAGGAACATAATTTCTGCCTCAGTTACAGGGTGCGCAAATTTGGATGTTTGTATGGGTAACTCGGTAACTGTAAGAGATACGAAAAAATGGAAGACACATTCTCAATCTCTTTTTTTTTTAGACAAATTCACTGGCGAAAACAAAAATTTGCTATTGTCTTTTGTTTTCGAGTTATAAATAAAGCTGGCCGAGGTCACCTGGCTGACAGAGCCGTCATATGACTCATATGTTTACATCATATCATAATACTTGAATAAGTACAATAAATGGAAATAAATTTTAACAATAATGTTACATTTTATAAAAGTTTGTATAAAACTCACCCTTTTAAGCAGATTTATGAAGTAGTTTGGTTGTCGTCATCACAAAGTGGGGAAGATCTATAGTATAATAGCATCAGGTATGTTTCTACAGCTGTCTCCGTCAGCGATGTTCGCTTTGGTTGGGCTGATTGTATTTTGAAAATGACCGTTCGACATCTACGGATGTAATACAGGCATAAGTAAAACAATCTGTGAACTCACTTAACGAAGTTGTAGATGTACCATCACAAATTTGTCTTAATTTGCTATAATCAGGATCTTTCTGTAATACACTCTCGAATTTTTCACCAACGCGATTCTTTTTTTGCGTCAATTATAGCCTGTAGCTGTGTATTTACGTCGTCCACTATTTGCAGCGGTTCCACTAACGACAACGAACTATTTTGCAATTTTTCTATTGCGTCACGTAGTCCTCTATAATTGTTATTAATAGTTTTTAAATCTGTTTCAGCTTGTCTGGCTTTCCCTAATAGCTGCAGCCTGGTTAGGGTTGAACTGTAGTATCACAGCTTTTATTTGTTGAAAATATTCAGCATAATAAAAAGCCGCTTTCAACCACGTTCCTCAACGTGTAAGAATCGGCTCTGGTGGTTCAGGGATACCAGGACACTGTCTGTGAAATGCTCGAAGCCGTCTAGGAGATTTGAGAAATACTTTTTTTATATTTGCTATTAATGCATCTACCTCTGGAAAACATTTTCAAATTGTTTCTGCCACAAGACGTAACGCATGCACTTTACACGTAACATGTAAAAACCTACAATTGTCTCTTTGAAGAGAACGGCCTGCCACGCGCATTGTCGCGGCACCATCAGTTACAAACATCAATACTTGACTTGTTGAAAGTTCAAATTTTTTGAATGTCTCCAACACCACACGCGTAATTATTTCGCCAGTACACGCAGTTAGTCTTTTACTAGCTAGTAAAAGTGGAAATGTTGGTTTAAGAGGGTCCAGTACACGTACTATAATATTTAAAATAGAATTTTTTTTACAATCTGTCGTCTCGTCAATACATAACCAGAGCCGTGTATTTTTTAATCCACATTTAATCCTATTTACGATGTCTTCACGAACAGCTGGAATATATCTACGTAACGATGTACGACTTGGTAAGTTCACCTGGGGATTGTATTTATTCCAAAACTCCCGAAATGGTTGTTTATCCAGTATGTGTAGCGTAATATTACAGGCATTAACATTAACAATAAATCAAACATAAACTGAGTTGTCAAAGGCATGCCATTTTTTTTATTTTGATGTTGCACGGTATTGATATGACGCCGACAATCTGTTTTGTACCAGCACAGTGTCTTGATTGCAAACTTTACAAACTATTTTGCATCCGTCATAGAATAAATCCGGAAATTCACCGATAAATTTATTCACTGTGTCCGCGTACGATCGTTTTTTACCCTTTGGCGCGTTTGACATTATGTATAATTTATAGGTACAACCTCACGCATTAATCTATCAAATAAGACTGCAGCGTAAATCACTTCTAAATAGGCACGTGTGACACTAGTGCAAGACCGTGGCTGTACTCCAGCCACCTCGGCCAGCTTTAGTTATAAATAAAAGTTCGATTTTTCGACTTTTAGACACATACTGAATAAGACTTACAGGAAACAACTATTCAGCGGACAAAAGCCCCGACCTGCGTTGAATTAAACCTGCAAGTCTTGTTTGGTAGCTAAGATCATTTGTCAATTCCTCAATAGACATAGACCGGTTTCGAACTTGTTATGTTCTCGTCAGTATGTCATAAGTAATGGAAATGACAAACAATAATAGCAAACCAGACTAAGCAAGACAGACATAGTGAGTGATAAGTCTGTCTATGTCTTACAGTTACCGAGTTACCCCATACAAACATCGAAATTTGCCCACCCTATACACCACACATTTTCATGTACCATCGTGGGTAAATTAAAGGGTCTTATTTCAATTATATGTCTTTATAAAGTTTATGTATCTCTCTTTCAACATTGTAAGCCTAATGAAAATAATGTGTAAAAATTAAAACGTCATTACGCAAAGAATTGGAGATGTGATGTTTTGAAGAAGTGGTGGAGATTTCATTAATTTTACAACGCAGAGGCCAATCAATAATAACAGAAAACGACTAAGACAAGAAAATTGCTTAATTTTCAATGAATTTATTCCTCTTCGATCGCCTATTTAATCATTAGATCGAGTCTGCAAATGACGGTATGAATATTTTGTTCTGACATATTTTTCTGTCCTTATTGATGTTTCGCTTAGCATCTTCATAGAACAGATTTCTCTAATCGATTGAACACTATTAATTCTGTCATAAAAATGTAAAATATGGTTTTCTATAAGATATAAAAATATTTTAAAGCTAATATATGGATTATATAGAAGCTTAATATCTAGCGTAAGGGTGATATTTATACACTTTTCAGACAGGAAATATAATAATATCGTTGTATATTTGGAAGCGATGGTCCCTGCGACACCTGCGAAGAGTTCTATATTCCTAAGAATGATCTGGAAAGAAAATTTATATCAGGTAAATATACCGTGAAATTGAATATCTTCCAACAGTGTATTTTGAATGTGTTTTTTTAAGAAAAACTTTGGAAGCTGAAAAATCTGCACTTTTAACTTATCCTGCTTTCAATCCTAGCAAACGCATAGTTTTGCACCGTATCCGATGTGTTTGTATACTTTCAGCGGCATTTTCCATCAAGGCCTTAACTCTCCAGATCGACTTTCAGCTGATATTACGTACCCGTAAACTCGTACGATATATAACTAGAAAATATTCTGCTCTTGAAACTAAATACAAAGGCACCTGGAAGATGTCTAATTCTGTAAATGAGTAGAAAATATTTCGTTACAGAACTCCTATATGCAAGAACGTTTATTATTAATATACCTAACTGATTTTTAGATATAAGAAATATAAAAATCTTGAAAATTTTTGGTACGGAATTAAACTAGGGGGAAGGAGGAAGAGAGTATCGCTTTGTGTTGGTTTGGTCACGTGGCAGAAATGAGCTGCATCATAGTGTAAATCTGTTATTGTAGAATGAAAGGAATGAAATAAAGAACAATGCTACAAAAATGTTATCTAAAAGGCTAATGCCATATACCCGAAAAAAAAAAAGATAACAACGCCGTTACCGACATCAGCATAGGACGTAAGAATTAGTTCCATTTTTTATTCTTTCTAACTTTCATTTTAAAATCATGTATATTGTTATCATTGTTTTTATTATATCGTGCCAACGATGCGACGTAGTTGTCAACATATTTGACATCTGATGTTAAAACTTAAAATTATTTTAAGAAACTCAGTCAATATCAACGACCCTTCGTCGAAAATTATTCAGCGTTGTTTTCTACTAAATCTGTAAGAAAAATAATGCAGGGTAAAGTTTGTTAGCAAGTTGTGCTAATGCCTAATTAATTATGACAAGGGATTAGCGGCTGGTAGAATTTAAACGCAACATTTTCTAGAATATAATATTCAACTATAAAGACGTATATTTTCGTCTGCACCATTATCATGGACAAAGCCAAATAAAGCAGCCTCAAGCAACACACAGTAGTTCAATTGCGTATTATTCGTATTTTGGATAAATATTTATTTTTGGTGTATGGATGGAACGGCGACACTTTAAATTGCTTTAATATAGAAATACTTCATGAAAATGCAATATGTGTGTTTATTCCAGAGTGCAAGCTTTGAAATTTGTTTTGGTATTTGCCAGTTCTAAAAATGAATTAGTGGCAGGTACAATACCGGTTGTGTTGTGTACAGCATTTCGTTCTGAATAATAGCCTACTATAGAAATCAAATCTACTGACATTTTACATTAACGGCGAATATCTCAAAAAGCGCAGAGCATAAAAATTTAAAAAAATGGTGTTCGTTCTGCCAGTTGTGCTGACACTATAAGCTTATGATTTTAACATTGTTATTACCAGTGTGGCTGAGGGTGTACAATTTAGAGAAATAAGTTTCTTGTGAACATCTTAGAAAAAGATTCGCATTTCGTCATTTATAAAGACTGATGGAAAATGGTTGACCCTACGAGGCGACACCACTAAAATCCATTTCACTAGGCATGAACGGCCCAGGCTGCATAGGGAAATTGTTCGACCCACATATATCAGTTCTGGAAAATATGCATTTAACTAGTTTAGCAGAATCTGGATACGTAATTTAATTAAACCAGTACTCTTTGAATATTCACATGTAAATTAAGCCTTAAAATTTGCTCTGCCTGTGGGTGTATCAAATATTTGCCTTGTGCTGAGAGTTTCTTAGACACAATTATAATTATACTTCTGGATCAGTCAACTTTTGGTGAATTCAGGTCATGCTAAGGCGTCATCGTTGAATTCTCTTTCTCGTAACTATGTATCGATACACCTTAGAGATGTAAACTGTTTGAAATTTCGGATAAATCATCGGTCAAAATCATGTCTAGAAAGCGTTATAATTTTATCAACTAAACGCTATAAAATGTTAACTAGCATGCAGAATTAACTAGCGCAGAATGAACATTATCACTTTCCACCGGTCATTTGATACTAACTTTTTTACTTTCTTAATCATGACAAAACTGTATACAGAGTGTCCTGAAACGACTGAGATGCGCTCAAGTTTCGAGATACGGTGCTCTACAAATTTAGTTTTTGCGATAATTAAGCCACACGAAATTTGGTAAGGTTAGGTAAGATTAGGTTTTGGGATATGAAAACTGCAACTGTTTTGTTTCGTTTGTTGCTGTTTGTAGAGGGAGTCAATTACGCCAATTATTATTTGACATTTTTGATCATAATTTTTTTATCGCTAAGTTTTCAAATTTTTAATAATAAATTCAAATGTAGAATTCAGTTTCACATAATTCATGGTAGCTGACTATCATTAACATTTATGAATTTCTTATTTCACTTTGATTAACAATGGGAATTTTCAGGGATTTAGATTGTGAATGGGCCGTTAAGGTCCTAGTGGCCTTCCTTCACTGTGACCTAAAAAAGATCTTTTGTGATAACATAAACCTAATATCTATGTATACGCATCAATTTCTAGACTTCTGAAGAAGCCTAAAACTTTCCTGGGGACTATGGTTCTCACTTCGGTGGGTTTTATGGATACATGCCACCAAATATCGTAGTCTTTCGCGGATTGGGACTGCATGAGCGAAGTATGTGTTTCGCGGTTTCCGCTTTTGTTTTTCTAAGGTGGTGCCTCAGTGGGCAATGACCTGTGAGAAGGCTGTTAGTATCCTTAACTCTGGTTTGCTAAGTAGTTCTGTATATCTTTTTTGCAAGTAGTTTATAAACTTCTTCGCTTGTCTTTGACCTGGAGTTAACTTCCAATAAGAGGATTTATGTTCTCTTTCCCATTTTCTGACCTTATCTCTTCTGACTTCTAGATACTTTGTAAAACGGTTCTGATCCGATGAATAATGATCCTGCACCTTCCGTCGCAAGGGTATCAGAAATATCATTTCCTACTATTCCTTCATGCCCTGGCACCCTCATCAAGGTATGTTCCTTGCCAGTTGCTTTAATTTTCGTAGACATTCCCAGACTATGTTTTATTTACAAGTAAAGGAACTTAAAGCTTTAAATGCTGCTTGGCTGTCTGAGAGTATATAGATTCTTGCGTCTCGTGTGTCTTTTTTAATGTATTCTCAAGAGCAGATTCCTGTGGCGTGAATTTCCGCCTGAAAGATGTTGGAAGTTCAGGCTTTTGATAGCTTATATCTGGACCTATATACTCCTATCTCTATCTTCCTCTATCCTTGATCCATCTGTATACCAAATAAATGATCCGTTTTCAAATTTGGGTCCTTCAGAGCTCCATATTTGGCGATTCGTTATTATCACTTCAAATATCCACTTAAATTCGAGCCTCACTGGCTTGCGTCAGCAGATTTGGTCATTGAGACTGAAATTTATTCACAATACTCAGATGTCCAACCAGATCTTCTGGATAGCAGTTTTGGATCGCCGAGGGTGCTTCCTGCTTTATAATCATATAAAAAAGAGCAAATCAAACAAAGCTACCATTGCTGCTGTTGGACAGGTTCTCATTGATCCTGTGACTCCCAGACACGCTAACCCTTGCATTTTTAGCAACTTGTTTTGAGCTGTTTTATCTTTTGTTATTTGCCATCATACTAAGTAATGCGTATGTGACAATGTGTTTGTGTAAACACTAGCACTCCTAACTTGGGAAGTTTGTCGATTCCCTACTTTGTCGCAGAGTAGGGATGTTTTACGTGTGTTATCCCTATCGAAAGATGGTAACGGTATCCACTATACCTCATCGTTGGTGGAGTAGTTAGCTAGAGCGCGCGATGGCAAGTGTATCCATTGTAGCTGCGGATTCGAATCCCGCCACCGGCACTGGCAATGTTGGTTGTGTCCGCGGTTTTTCATAAGTGTAACCCTCGCCTGCGCAGCTTCGGCCTTGTATTTGGGGGTTGTCTAATTTCAGTGGTGTTTTTATGTTTATGTCTTGGCCTGATCCGGTCTTGAACCCAGGTGGTTTGGGTCGAAGCACGCGTTACTCTCTATCACACCATCGAGCAGATAAGATGGAGAGACCACACAGTATAAAATGACACTGTAAATTCATTTACTAAGCATGTTTGTGCATACCTTTACCGAATTCGCATTATATTGTCCAGTGTATGTACATTCATCTGCTATCCACATTAATAACACTAGCCGACACAATTTTTGTATCATAGTTCACACTACCGTTCTTATATTGTTAATACCTCCCTATTAACTGAAAAAATATCCAACAAATCCTAATACGTACCATTTTTGTGTGAACACAATAGACCCTTATTGTATTGCCGGATAATAAATTTTTTGATGGGTTGACAATTTTTGAAGAGCAAGTTAAAGTAAGGTGGGACATTTTTAGTATCAGTCTTGTTTTGACCTTCCAAGTGCCCAATTGTATATGTTAAAAGGTGTTTTGTTGGTCTACATAACTGTTACTACAAAAATGTCCAGTCAAATACGCCCAAATTGCAAAACCACAGCCTAGACCAGTATGCCGACCCTTTGTATATTCCAGAAAGTTTCAGTGACCCTCACTAATTGCTCAAAATTAAATGAATGATTTGGTACGGGACTTGGGCTGTCAAAACAACAAGCAGAACTTCTTGGTTTCCGACTTACGGAGTGAAGTTTCCTGGCTAAAGAAATAAAGAAATTAACTATGCGCGTGTATTGATATTAATAGTTTATTGCAGGAACTTAATATCGAGCATTCCCCTTTTGAGTGGCGCTTATTCATAGATTCCTCCAAATACAATTTAAAAGCTGTATTAGTACATACTGGAAATTTAAAACCAACTATACCACTTGCCCATTCAGTAACAATGAAAGAGGATTATGACCGTATGAGCACCATTTTAAATAAAATTATTTACAATAAATACAAATGGCAAATATGTAGGGATTTAAAAGTACTAGCCATTTTAGTAGGGCTTCAAGGAGACTTTACAAAATATTGCTATTTTCTTTGTTTGTGGGACAGTGGTGCAGTAAAAGAACATTTGTGAAAAGAATTTGGCTGGAGAGGAAAGAATTTAAACCAGGCACTAGAAATGTTAAATATGTGCCCCTTGTAGACCCTAAACATGTTCTTGTTGCCACCTCTTCATATTAAACTTAGGCTAATGGAAAATTTTGTGAATGTTATGAATAAAGAGGGTGAAGGATTTAAATACTTAAGACAATTTTTTCCCCAAGAAGGCATTTTTATTGTTCCTCAAATTAGAAAATTGCTCAACGACGCAGATTTTAAAGGAATACTTAACAGACAGGAACTGAGAGCTTGGAACTCATTTGTAAGCGTAGTCAGGGGATTTTTAGGGAACAAGAAGGATGAGAACTACAAGCAACTAGTAAGCGAACTTTTAGATTCGTACCAAACGCTCGGTTACCATATATGTATCTTTGAAAATTCACTTTCTGCATTCTCATTTAAATTTTTTCCTGAAAATTTGGGTGCGGTAAGCGACGAGCAAGAAGAAAGATTTTATCAAGATATCAGGACAATGGAAATTCGTTATCAAGGACGATGGGATCGAACCATAATGGGTCATTACTGTTGGTTCTTAAAGCGGGAAGATATGACCCCCTCCCCCCATAAAACAAAAAATGAAATGAGCATTTGGTATTCAAAAATTATTCTCTGTCTCTATCTATGTAAGCCTAATATTGATAAATAAATTCGTAAAATTAATAATCATGTTATTCCTGCCCATAATGTTTTATTAATATTGAAAACCTCATGTTTTCCTGAGTTATGGAAATTATCTCGCGTTTGTCCAGTTTATAAGAAAGGGGATAAAAATGATCTTACTAACTACAGGCCAATAACGTTAGTTTGCAACTTCAGCAAAATACTTGAAATCTTGCTTCATTCTGCAATGTACAGTTATGTGTCAGCGATGCTTTCTAACGAAAAACATGGTTTCATGAGAGGACGGTCCACAGTTACAAATCTTGTATGTAAAACCCAGTTTATCTGTGAAAAACTTGATAGACAGAGCCAAGTAGATGTCATATACACCGACTTCTCGAAGGCATTTGACAAATTAGACCACGGGATTTTATTGAGAAAAATGAGTCTATTTGGACTGTCCCCAGACTTAATGAAATTGTTTACTGATTATTTACATGATAGGTATCAGTTTGTTCAATATCGTGGTTTTAAGTCTTTTAGATTCCTTCAGAGGTCTGGGGGTTCCGCAAGGTTCGATACTCGGGCCGCTTTTCTTCAATATGTTTATAAATGATATCATATCTGGCCTGAATGTACATTGTTTAATGTATGCAGACGATTTGAGGTTGTATGTCGAAATAACGTCTAATGCAGACTGCGAATGTCTCCAGAATGCATTAGACTTGCTTGAATCTTGGTGTAATAGGAACAGCTTACCATTAAATGCCACTAAATGCAATGTCATGACTTTCAGTAGAACATCTAATCCTGAAATGTTTGCATATAACTTAAACGATACTCTATTACAATGGCCCAATACTATTAAAGATCTCGGGGTCATCTTTGACAGAAAACTCACGTTTAATCATCACATTGAGGCAATCACTTTAACAGCTTTTAAAAGACTAGGATTTATTATACGCAACCTTAAAGGCTTCACCAATGCATATACACTCCGCTTACTGTATGTGTCTCTTGTAAGATCTCGCTTAGAGTATGCATCGATAGTCTGGAGTCCTATCTACAATGTACATAAAACATCTTTAGAAAAAATTCAGAGACGCTTTTTAAAGTCAGCTATACGTACCCTTGATGGTGAATATCCTCCCAGAGGTATTTCCCAGGAAACGCTGTTAAGTCGTTTTCATTTAACACATCTTGAGACAAGGAGATATATGCAGTCGGTTGTGATTCTTTTTAAATTAATTAGTAATAAGTTGGACTGTACAGCCCTATTGAATCAAATCACATATCGTGTCCCTAGAGTGTCATCTCGATATAATAATATTCTTTCTATCCCTACTCCCCGTACCAATATATTAATAGCTGCACCACTTTATCAAATGACAGTAAACTATAGTAATCTTGAGGACAGAATTGATATATTCTATTGTAACGTATCTCAAATTAAGAGAATTTTCTTAAGTTAAAATACTCATCTGTTTCTTGTTATAAGTTTAATTTTTCTCTTTAAATCTGCACTACCTATAATGTAGACCATCGTTGATAGATTAATTTGTTTATATCTGAGTGTATATACACGTGTGTGTATATTTGTGCTGTTGTAAATATGTATGTATGTAAGTATGTATGTATATATGTATGTATGCGTGTATATATGCATGCATATGTGTATATGTATATGTGATTGAATTATTGTAAAATTTTTTGTGTAATGTATTGTATAATATTTTATTAGATACTGTTCCCTATCCTGTAATTGAGCGTTGCCTGTTGGATTTGTATGAAATAAATAAAAATAAAAAAATTAATGTAACCGGAAAACGTTACGTCTTACGATTTTTTGCTTGTCATTTCTATAACCAGAAGGCTTTATTTCAGTGGGATAAGTTATTCAGGTACATGTTACAAAAATATATATATTGTTTTGTCCGCCAGTGTAACTATTGCGAATGAATTTTTTTTAAATGTAACACTCCGTTATGAAAAAAAAAACAGTACCTGAGATAACTAAATTTAAAAGATATGCGTTTGTATTTTTACATAGCTTTAATTTGAGGCTATACCTTTATACCTTAATAGAACGATAATCCCGAAGGCGTATCGTATTAATACAGTTACTATTAATTACGGTATTTGCCTTATCTACCGAACAAAAGGAGGGGCCAACAAAAATAATGACGGTGTGATCACAGTGAATGTTTACTAAATGGCCTTCGTTAGATTACAAAGGTTCGGATATAGGAATATGTTTTCCGAACTGCCTTGCTTTATTTAATGCCTTTAATTATTTTTTATTCGCACATTAGTCCTATATTTCATTTTGGACTATTATTTACTTTCTTATATCCAGAGTATAAAAAAACATGATTCTTTTCAACTACGTGAGGTTTGATTTATTCCTAACTTTCCTGAGTCCATAGTGACTAAATGATGCCTGTTTAACCGCCCGTCGCGTCCGTCCGTCAGTCTTTGATAATTCAAAAAGAACAAATGGTAAAATACAAAAATTTCATTTGATTGTTATATTATATACCGCTAACGAGGAACGGGAGTGGGGTCTAAAGTGCTCTGGCGGGCGCGACGAATTTTTTACGTAAAAGGGGTGCTTTTGCGCACATTTTGCCCTCATAAAGTCGGATGGTTTGTCCGCGTGTTTTCGCGGGGGTGGGGGGTGAATTTTGGAAAACGCCTTTTCGGCAAATTCTCGCGCGGCGTGTCGTTTTACGTCGCCGACGACGTAAAAAAAGTCTTATGACCGAATTCGATCCGACGCCGATGCGTCGAAGGCCGCCACGCCGTTACGATTAACGGTGTGGCGGCCTTCGACGCGCCGAAAATTTTCGGTCGTCCGAAAAAAATAGTGCGCCGGCAGATTAAGGAGCGCGCTCCCGTGGGCGGGTATTATTCGAGGAGGGGTGTACGCGAAAAAATTGGAGGGGGCTGGGGAGTCGGGGAGGGGGGCTAATTTCGGAACGCACCCTTTCGGCAAAATAGCGGAGGGCATGTCGTTCTAGGTCGCGAACGACGCAAAAAAAGTCTAATGACAGAATTCGATCCGACGCGTCGTAACGGCGTGGCGGCCTTCGACGCGCCGAAAATTTTCGATCGTCCGAAAAAAAATACTTCGTCGGCAAATTAAGGACAGCACTCCCGTGGGCGGGTATTATTCAACGAGAGGTTTCCGGAAAAAAAGAGAGGGGGTCTAATTTTCGAAACCGTCTTTTCGGCAAAATAGCGGAGGGCGTGTCGCGATCGACGCAAAAAATTCTTATGACCGAAATCGATCCGACGCGTCGTAACGGCGTGGCGGCCTTCGACGCGCCGAAAAGTTTCGTTCGTCCGAAAAAAAATACTTTCTCGGCAGATTAAGGACCGTGCTCCCGTGGGCGGGTATTTTTCGGCGAGAGGTTTTCGAGAACAATTTGGAGGGGGGGGGGTAGGGTAGCTAATTTCTGAACGCGCCCCTTCGGCAAATTCGCGTACGGCGTGTCGTTCTACGTTGCGAACGGCGCAGAAAAGTTTAATGACCTAATTCGACCCGACGCATCGTAACGGCGCGGCGGCCAATAATACACAAATTTTCGTTGCGACAGCGGAGGATGCCTTGCACAGCGCCAAGGGTGCGCGTAGCGCACGGTTAACTAATGCACATATTAGACTGTTCACCCGCTCATACTGTTCACCCGTTCTCACTTGTTTTTCGATAATGGTAGACGAGTGAGTAAATAGCTACTTACTCGTTACCGAATATCGATGGTTCAAATCCATTCCGGAGCAAGTTAGAAATTTTATTTGTAATTTGTTTAGGATTATGATGGGAAAGAACTGTAGATGCCCTAGATGTGGTTCGAACTCCACAATAAACTGTAGGGCCTCGTCTCTTTTTACTCAACACAAAATCTATAGAAAACATTTTTTTTTTAATAATGTGCGTTATACATTGTTAAAGTAGTACCACCACAGAGGTAACAAACAGTAAAATATTTATCTTAAATTATCATTAGGTATACAAGCGCTGTAATTATGAGTATAAATGGATATTGCTTTTTCCGGTTAAATGCAAGTTATCATCCTGCCTCTGATATTCATTAAAATATGAGCACCGCTTTGTATTTTGTTTCCTCAAATGACTTCATCATTTATTAATATTCCACATTATTTATTAAGATCCTTTTAATATATATAATACGCATTTCATCAAACAGCAATTACTTGGTTATATTTTCTCAAAGATCCCTCAATTTATTACTTGCGTCACTGCGTTATTTACGGCAAACAGAATGCTTTTTTCAGTAAAAAATTTAATAAAAAATCTCAGTATCTCACAGACGTTCTTGAAACATAAATAGGAGATAAATGCATACATTTTTGAACATTCTGAGACATCAGTAATAATTTTGTGTCAGCATTTCTCGATGTGTATATAATAATAAATATTTGAAAATGGTTTACTAATGTCGCCAAGTTATAGCACGATATTAAAATATTCTAACAACATAAACCGCGATCCTGGTTCCATAATAATAAATATGACCTACCTGAAATTCCATGTTCTCAAACATTCGATGATAATATAAAGCAGTAATTAAGACACTGGGTGTGGTAATGACTGCAAACCATAAACAACTCTAAATGACAGATAAAATTTCAAACAAAATATTGATATGCAAAGCCTTTTTCTCTACTGACAAAACTAAAACTTGATTTTATGGCATCACTTGACGATGTCTATATTAACCGAAATGTTAAATGTTAAAAAAACGTATGTGTCGATTTGTTCGTCCCAAGAGGTTTGTATCGATATTTGGTTAGTGTTCGTATTCGTACAGTAACCGGAATGTACGTACAATGTATCACACTGTCCAGGTGTAGTAATAGCTTATGTTCACCGAATACTTCGGAAACGACTGTTTGTCACGGAAAAAAGGCGAAGTTAGTTTAAAGCGATCATTTTTAAAAATAAATTGAATACCATGTGAAATATTATCAAATAAAACAATTCTTGGGCGTGGAAAAGCAGCGCGTAGTAAAATTTCTATATTTTTTTTAATGTCGAAGACGTTCTATCAGTTTTCATGGATAAGTAGGTAGAGGGTGTTCGCTGTACCGTGCATTGTTTTAAATTAACTATAATTTATTAAAAATGTATACATAGTGTCCAAAAAGTAATTTGCTAAAAGCAAGGAATCGATAGAATACTTAAAATTAACTTCAGTTAATAACCAATCAAAGAAGCTGTCTGAAGTACTTAGAAATCTGCTATTTATTCAAGAGATCCATCCCTTTGGTAGTGACTCCATTAAAATTTGGAAGAATTTGTTACGGAGGCAGATCTGATTTGTACACGTACATAATGCTGTGGTAAATTTTCATGGTGCTTATTGGCCTAGAATGTTGTATTTGTAACGGTCCAATTTTGGAAGACGAATAATTTGGACCACATTCCTTATAAATTAGATGGAATGGTTTGAGTTATAGATTAACTTCCAAATTCGATTAAAATAATTTCATTAAACCCTATTGTACTACTTATGTAGTGCGCCGCTACTGTGCGAAAAATTGTTTACTGAGTAGCTTCATCGAGCGCGCGCGGCGAAAGGACGAATTCGGTGAGTGAAGAGGCAGACGTGTTGGAGCCACGGCACATGGTAGAGCCGTGACATTGCCTGAGTTTGTGTGCGTTATCTTACGTTTGCCTAAAACTACGTTACTGATCTAGGAAGTTATGAAGTAGCCAATGTGATAAGGGAAAGGCCCCTGACCGTGCTCTGGGCCCAAGAGCTCCAAGTAAGATTATTTTAGTATAGTCATGTATAGGCGAAGGTCTGTAAATTTAGCAAAACAGCAAAACGTTTTCCTCGAACCCTAGGTACCTAGGCACCACGATTACTTTGTGATCAAACTCTGAGTGCCTTGCAAGTGAACAATAAATTGTCGACTTGAATTATAGTAAAAACTTGCAAATCCGGCCTATGCATTTAGACTAACTTCATTTAAAGTGCTGTACATTTATGTGTGGTTCATTAGCATTGACTGTTTAAATAACTACCTATTTTCCATCTTTTAAAAGTAGCCAGTTGTTTATTATGTAAAGAAAATTATTGTATAAACTTAAAACGATAGTGGCTCCCAATAACAACCAATTATGTTGAACTGATATTTCTGTATGGTTTGAATTGGCAATTGCTATATAGATCTTTGTGTTTTCGATTTATTTAGTTTTAAGTTTATTTGATTTTTCTATATAACTGCTCTGCTTCCCCGCCCAGAGAAGAGAGTCATACATATTGCTATTTTAAGTAAATATATTTTGCTATTAGTCTTTTGTTTTATTCACTAAAATTTGATTTAACTACTTTAATGATAAGGTGAACCTCGTTATACATTTTGGATGACAGTGCTCGACCGTATAGGACACAGTCTGCTCTAAATACTGATGTTCAACATTTACCACTGGGACATAGTACAAAGAAGATAGGATTAAGCCTACGCCAAAACTCATCAAGAACTGAGGGGAGATATTACCCTCTCTGTGGACTAAAATTTCTCAAGAATATTTGATAATTTGAGAGAAATCTTGCAAAGACGTTGTTAAGCTATCATTTACGTAATTAAATAGAATTGGATACTTCGCAAAAAGAAAAACATGTACTTTTAAAATTTACTGTGTTATTTGATTATTTACAATAAATAAATTAAGTTGTAATTAGTCTTTTGGAAAGGCAGTTTATATACCGATTACCGTTAAGAAAAGAATCATGTATAGAGCTACAGTGCGCCTCTATCACACTGTATCCCATAGCCTCGTATCCGATATAAATACACCTGTATATATATATATATATATATATATATATATATATATATATATATATATATATATATATATATATATATATATATATATATATATATATATATATATATATATATATATATATATATATATATATATATATATATATATATATATATATATATATATATATATATATATATATATATATATATATATATATATATATATATATAAACACGTAGGTACATAGGGCTTCGAAGTATAAACGAAAATATAATTTCCATTTCCAGACATTTGCGAAATATTGAATAAGAGAAGAGTAATAATATGCCCCTGTTTGGATGTAAAAATATTTCATCACTATTCCATGCTGAAAACAAAAGCTATATATAACATATCAAAGTTTAGTAAAAAACTCTAAAAGAAACGAATATCAAGGCAATTCCGTTTTATGGTGTAATTGTATATTTTTACTATTCTCCTTTTTTTTTGTCTGGGAGATTGCATTAATTTTATATCAGGCAAAATAAAATAACACAAGTTGGCTGGTTTTTCTTCTAGAACAAGTCAACAAATGTGTTTTTTCTGTAGAATCATTTATAGTGCTTTCAGTTATTAGGCCGTTCTGGCCCTGAGAAAAAGAATGTTAACGAATATTTAAAGAACATGTGCTATTTGTTATGCAAATGACTACTTAAGTAATATTAACAAAATTAATTTATTGCTTTAAGAGTTGTGAAGAAATTATAATTCTTATAATTTTTTTGAAAAATAACAAAAGTGAATTTAAATAAATTAGCTCTATTTGCATGAAAGTAATTAAAATATAAGTTTTTAGGTGGTAAAACATTTATTAAATTAGGGAAATGTTCAAGATAAATAATGTTTCTATAATCCGAATTCTAAGAAGCATCATTTCACTTGACAATTAAAGTGTTAATTAATTCATGTATAATTCATGAATCCACACAAAATTACATGCAGAAAGGTGAAATTAAAACAGACTTTTAGAGTTAATTTACATGGCTCTAAAAGAAAACCAACACTGGGTAAATTTCGTAGGATTTACTTGCTTGTACTTTGTATAAAAGGTATTAAACATCTTATTTTGTTAGTACAATATGGCAGATTTAGAAACCTGTGTCACTGTTCCGCAAAGAATAATGGATAATAATGAATACAAACACTTTTCTGTATAATAATACATAACTAATTAGCGACAGAATCTTACTTTAAAACACTAACAAGTTGGGTATCGTAGTGGGTTAGAACTTTGAGTGACAAATGTAGCTGGTTTCACTGTCTACCGACTCTCGGGTTCACATCCCGGCTTCGACCCTGACAAAGTCGAAGGGAGTAGTTGTGTGTCCGCATTTTTACAGCAGTGTAACCCCGCCCGTGCATCTCCGGCTTTGGATTTGGGGGTTATTTAATTTATGCGGTATTCATTAAAAAAAATGTTATTATTGTAGATCCTTTCCAGAAATTTTCTGTCTTTCGATGTATGATAAAATCAATCCTTTAATGAGGTGAAACTAGAAAGCATGAAGAAAATTAGAAATAGTTTTTTGTTTATTTTAGACTTCTATCGTATTTTTGTTATAAGATAATATAGAAAATATATTAGTTACAAAAAAAAAACATTTAATAATTTTGATACACCTCTGGTATTTGAGAAATATTCACCTGCGTAATTAAACTGTACCAAATAAAAAATAACAGAACAGAGCATCAAGCTGTAAATATAGTTTCTTTTTTAACTTTGTTTAAATAAATATCGATATTGGTTATTGAAGGCAGTAGCGATACACTGAAAAATAGCACTAATAAAACTAACCTATTTTACATTTCTCTTTAGGCATTCTAAATCGAATTTCCCTGGTATATAAGATATAATATTATAATATGATTTATTGAATTTTTGACTTCCTCATATTTTTACGTTTTTACTAGTAACTCGTTGGATTCTTAACTTGTAGTCCTCTTGACACTTTGACTTGACCTTTTGACCTTTTTGGTAAAGGGTCAGCTTCACCAGGTTGTTACTGTTTACGACTTCAGATGAAAAACTATCTCTCGACTGCCTGGTATATAGGCCTCTTTCAATTTATGGGAAAACACACTTCAACGTATATATTTATTTAGAGGGGATAATAGAGTCTTCCTCTCAATCCATCCATATTTATTTCACTGTTAAGAAATGTGTGTTATACTAACTGTTACAGAGGGTCTTAAATATATCACGTGACACAAAAAATGCAACACCTAATAATCGTTAAATCATTTTAATGATTTTTTTTAAACAGTTGGGCTTAGAAATAGTGTCAAATGTTTAAATTTCATTATGATTAGAAAACGAATGAAGGAAACTTCAAAATTATTAGTAAGTTGGTGCTCCATGCAATCGTATACTGTGCGAGGCATGCCTTGAATTAAATGGTCGGTGTCGTCTTAGGGTATTATGTACCAAGCTATTTGAATCTCTTGTAAGTTTTGAAGGTCCAATTTTGGGACCGATATGCTATTGCACCCCATACCATAATCTTTTGGGAAAGTGCTTTCTTCCGTTCCACACGAAACTGAATATCTGACCTTTCTTCACGTCGGCGTCGATGGCAAACTCTTCCCCTCGTAAGCCTACAACCAGGATTGAGATTCATCCAATTTCATTCTTCATTCCACTGGACACATCCTTGGCACCACTCAAGTTTTATTTCTCAGTGCTTCAGGATCACTAGCAAAATGAGGCTGATCCGGTACGAGCGATGACCAAGGGACTTTTTCTTTGATAAATGGGTCTCATGAACCATAGCAGCTAACCATTCATTCGCTGTGGATCTGGTTGTACTCAAATGGTCTTTAGGGCTACAATTCCTTCTTCATGTTTAGTGGTGCTTTGAACAGCCCCGGTACCTCTACGATGATGAACCTGTTGTTATTCATTCCACGCATTCTAACATCGCATCAGTTTGATGCATTTCGGCTAACCCTGTTTGCAATTTCCCTAAAGGAAATACCGACTTCTCGTAAATTCGTATGTCATCGAATGGGCCCCCTTTGATTCTCGGAATATTATTTTGAGCTGTTTTATTGATTCCCGAAATTTGTCAGATTACTTCCTGTACACCTTGTACATGATTATCATTCAAAATACAATCTTTGGCAAGTAACCTTTTAAAAGTGTTTAGATGCCATGGAATAACTAAGTAGGCTTTGAAACTCTTCGAAAATATGAACCAAATTTCTTTAAAAAAGACGTCAGGAATATAGTTGAAATGTCAAAAATAGTGTCTCTTTAATGTATCAAAATTTTTATCTTCGAAATATAATAAACATCCAAAAATTGCGGATATACAACCTGTAATATAATTTGTTGTAATACTATTTATAGAATGGCACCGGATACCAGAGAGGCCTTTGTAAGGGGATTTTGTGGTTTAAAGCTCCACTAAGTATGTAGAAGTATGCTTATAAATGTATTATAGTGCAATTTGCCCTCATAGGATGACGAGAGTTTCCGGTCACACCACAAATTCATCACATGGATTAATCACAACACCGGTAAAGCGGTGGTTTAGTAAATCATGACAGATGTACGTATTCATGTTCTGCTTCATATATTTTATATAAAACAATCGTATTCAAACTGTTAGTAATTATAACTTTTATTCTGATAGTTATTTTGATACTTAACTGGACCGTGCGAGCGTGTGAAACTTGGAACTTATACAATAGTAGAATTAAATAACGAAAACCGCAAAACTTTAGTATATTTAATCACAAGCACTGATATGAAGTATAATATTCTATGACATGAGTTATTTGGTGGAAAGCTTTAGCAGTGAATCCTCATTTATTTTAGTAGTACTCGTAAGTAAAAAATTATCCACTTGGTAGTTTTCGAGAAAAAAATGTTATTTTTAAGTTACCAAGAACCTCAATTAGCAGCAATAAAGAGAACGCCTTTTGTTTATTATAATGTGAAATTTACAGAGTAGCACATTTCGTAGTTTTCGAGAAAAAAAATTATTATTAAGGTCTCAAGAACCTCACTTTGCATTTTTTTAATATAACAAGACTCGTACAGGTTTTTGGGAAAAACCAATGGTAGGGCTGAAAAGAGCGCCTTTTTGTTTAGTGGAATGCATTGCATGAGAGTCTAATAGTTAATATTGTTGAGTGTTTGCTATCTATGGATAACAAGCACCTCAAACCGTAGATGCGTTGACTGAAAGTTGTAACATTTATTTACTACTTAAATAACTAACTAGTAAATGGCTCCGTCGTTTTCTAACTCCTGCGGAGGGCCGAACTCCTCTGGCGTTCGATGAGAGGGCGTACGACCCTCTGGAAATTTCGAATCGGCCTTGCGGGCTGATTCTCAATTTCCTGGTCTCCCGAGACGCGTCGAAATGTTTCAACTTTCAATGAAAGGTCCTACGGCCCTTCGATGAGAGGGTCCTTGGCCTTCTGGAAATATCGAATCGGCCCTGCGCTGCGGGCCGATTCTCCATTTCCGGGTCTCCGGAAACGCGTCGAAATGTTTCGGTTTTCAATGAAAGGGCCTACGACGTTTAAACTAAAAATTGTAGGCAAAATGGCCGCCGTTTTTTTTCACATGAAATTTATGTAAATTTTTGATACACGTTAGCCGGCAACGTGGAGGAATTTTCTAACGCATCTTAAAAAGTTCGTATCTTTTTCCTTTACGGAAATTAAGAAATGAAAATATCGCTACAGGTTGAAGAAAAGATAAATCTTTCGATTTCCACAAACACCGATCGTCCATCTGTAGCGGAAAAGGTACCTTTACGTGCAAAACTTTATGCAAATTAGACAAAGAGGTCCGATGAAAGGGAGCTATCAGGTTTTATAATATAGTAGGTAATTAACAACAACAACTTAATGAAGGAGTTAACTGTATTCACAATTAAACACTTAGAAGTCATTACTTTAGTTTCTAACATATTTTCTCATTACTAGCATGATTAATACTGAGCTCCTGGACCCATTGTGTGCCTTATATATCCATCTACATATGTACAGTCTAGATCTTCCTTGAATATTTCTGATTCTTCTCGAACAATTCTAGTTCTAGACAGACAACTTGGCTATTTGAGTTTTAATACTAGTAACGCCATCTCTGGGCACACTTCGGAACCAGTCTACATAGTCCTTTGGCGTAACAATATGTTAATTAATGTAGTTAAAAAGAAAATAGATTCTTTTTATATTTAATACCAGTAAAATACCAGATATGACTTTCTCCTCTTATCACAGATGAGTATAAAACACATTATTGTTAAACAACTTCTTTTCTAACTACATGCCACAATAAATTATTAGATTATAAAAAAACTAAGTTAAGATAAATAAAGTTTTCAGGATGTTTGAGAAACTGTCAACTATATTTCATTTCTAGCTAGTGGAAATTACCAAAAAAATTGTGACATGACATATACATTTTTCAGTGCGTACTTGTTGAATGTGTATAATATTTTTAACGCACATTAAATCTTTGCAATTTTTAAAACTGCGATGGCGTCATGGACTTTTACTTTACTAGTCAATCAAATAATGTTTCAACTAAAATAAAATACGTCACATATTTATTTTTCGTATAAGTAAACTGTTTCTAACCAATGTAACAAATAAGCTGGCTCAATGTGATCAATAACATAATGGAAACAAGGAATATGTATCTTGATAAATTGCATCTGTATGAATTGCACCTGCCAACAACCGGATTTGATTTTCAAATAAAATTAAGAGCTTTGTTGTAGATCATCAAAACTTGATGCACTATAAACTTGTGACATACTATACTGTAGCAGACTCGGCGGTATTAACATTTAACAACTATTGTTTGTTTTAAAATGAATGGGCTGTGATCTATCACAGCACCACAGTGGTTATGTATAGCGCAGTTTGTCATGCCTTGCCGGAAAATTCTTCTTCCTTGGAAACAAACTACTAGGGACTTACAAAAGGTTCATCAAGCTGGTACCGTTAGATACCGTTCTCATTTTTCATTGAAAAAGTTTGCGATAAATTGCTCGTTCCTAATTTGCTTCAAGTTTCGTAAATTCTTTATATCGAATTGTAATTGTTTCAATAAATATAAAATTAATTTGAAGTTGGGAGTTTTCCCGCATAAATTTGAAATTCAAATAAATTTTAACCTACTTATTTTTTATAAAAAAAAATTAATTTTAATACAGTCAAATGCAGTTGCGTATCGAAATTATTGCTTATCCACAGTACAGCATAAAAAATTTATATGTGTTTGGCTATTTTATCTTATTATCTCTACACATTTTATAATAGTATGTATATTTTAACTGTGGTTTAATTTGTATTAGTTTTTTTTTCAATTTGACAAATTTATGTTTGGTAATATTTTCTTGCTAGATTTTTGCAATGTACTGTATGTTCTCATTTAATTTTTATTTTTTGACTGTCCTCCCTTGGAAATTTATCAAACATAAATATGAGCACTTTTTAAAAACGTGTTTTCAATCAAGGACAAAATTGTTAACCAGCTTTTTCACGCCAAATAACATGAAATTTATCGCAGGATAAATAACCAAACAAAACAGAATAAATTGTGTCTGAAAGAAATATTTTCTCATGAAGTTTATTTTTCAATAGATAATTAAATGATGTACAATTTAAACCTTTGTCCAATTTAAACGTTTTAACTTAACCAACCCTTATCCTCTAATGAAAGTAAAAGAAATGGTAGTACCTAATGAAACTTCCTTGTCAAGCATTGAATATGTTGCCATCTCGTTTTTTTAATGAATCATTCAGGAGTTGAGCTGGGGAGCTTTCGTTTGATATTTCGTTATATACATATTAATTGTTAATTTATAAATAATTTTAATAGCTGAATGTTTGTATGAATGTTTGTTCATTAGATTATATTTATGTTTGCAGCTGCACGTCCAATAAATTAAAACTTATTATTAGATTACAAAGGAATTTTCCAACATTAGGACAATTTGATGATATTTTCCTTTGTATTATAGCCAATTATATTAAGCAGTAATAAATGTCTTTTTTTATATTTTACTAAAGTAAAAATCGATAAAACTAGTAAAATAATAAATTGTTTTACTACAGTAAGAATAATATGGTTTACTCATTAATTAATTAAATATTATTTCAATATATAAAATAATAAAACTGACAAAATTTTTTGAACGAATAACTTCAAGAATTCTTATCGGTGTAAGGAAACTATGTGAACTTTCATCGCATAATATATTGAAATATGATAGAACCAGTGATGTGAGATATTAAAGGCAAAGAGACAGAAGTTTCAATATCTTGTATGTACAGTATAAAGTCAAAAGAGAAAACTTTACTTTTAGTTAAATTTCTTTAACACAATCCGTTTTAATATAATTTTATCGCAACTTTATATATATATATATATATATATATATATATATATATATATATATATATATATATATATATATATATATATATATATATATATATATATATATATATATATATATATATATATATATATATCATACATATTTAAATTAATTATAGATGATTATTTTTTTTCGGTACGTCTTTGAAATGTTAAAGTTTAAACAAATTAAACACATTAACAAAGTGTATAAAACTGTACTTAATTTTCTTTTAAAATATTGAAGGTAAATATACTTCTCTAAAGGTATATGTAAATATTACTAATGTAGCGATACAGTATCCTGAATTTCTAAGGGATGGTTTATCAATGCTTAAGGGGGGCCTAGTCGGGAAAAAGCTTCGGATAGCTGTGTCACTCTCTAGAAAGTTTTTATACATGCGCCTCTGAATAGTTTTGCTCTTGACTATACCTTCACTGGACGTTTTATTCACCGACTTCATTGAGGTGCGATTCCCGATAGAGGTAACACTTCCTTGCTCCATTTGTAGTGACAAAGATACTTATTTAGAAAATTCTTTTTAACCAAATAGTACGGAATAAAAGTTTGAAACTTGCTGAGCATAATTATGAAGATTCATTCTAGACGACATGTATGAATTTTACCTTGAATTTTACCGATTGATATCACAATTCAGGAGCTAATCACGTCCAAATTTCACTTATATTTACAGTATAAATTTTCCCTACATAAAGTGAAAATTAATTAAAATAGATATACATGTACCCTCTATTACACTTTCAACTACTGATCCTCCAAATTTGGTGTAATTTGACCAAACCGTATGGAAGAAATAAATTTTGAAAAATTACCTTACAAACACTGGTTAGAATAGCCCTCTTAATTAACTCCGACTAGAAGATAATACTCAAATAACATTTGTTACAACAGTTGTTTCCTTGGATATTATAGCAATTGTAATTCACTACTGAAAAATGCATATCATGATTTGTATTGTAGTACAGTAAAACCTCTATATTCGGCCACCTTTTAAAAGCGGCCACCTCTAAAAACGGCCAGTTTTCAAATTTCCCAAACCAATTATATGGGAATACCCGTACTAATAATCTCCCTAATAGAGGCACCCCTTAAAACGATCACGGTCACTTCAAAGACAATTTTCTTCATAAAATACCTGCAATTGTACCCCTGATTACCCGTCATAAATTTTATTGGCAAATATGTTCCTAAAATTTTTCGACCCTTCGTAGGTAGAATTTATAAATGCAACAACTATTGGTATTTCCCATAGTAATTTCAAAACCCTAAGCGATAATGAGGTTGTAGTTTGATAGATTTTGAGCTAGTTTATATTCAACTGTGATTTTGTTACAATCATCATGTCGCTAAAAAGAAAACGTTTGTCTCTTAAAGACAAAATTGATATTATTATGGAAAGCGAAAAGTTCAGTACCAGTGCTCGAAAGTTGGGTGAAAAGTATGGTATTGGAAGGACACAAGTTAATGAAATTATAAAAAAACAAATCCGGCTTAACGAAACTCTTTGAAGAAGTTTCCAATCCAGAACAGAAGAGAAAATTTCTCAAAACTAAATGGTTTGGCTATTGACCAAGTAGTTTACAATTGGTTCTGTAAAGCCAGAAATAAAAACCTCCCCATATCTGTACCTCTAATAAAAGAAAAAGCGTTAGAAGCAGCAGACAGTTTAAAAATGACGAGTTTTAAAGTCTCAAATGGATGGCTACAAAAAATTTTGTCAAAAACATAACATAGGCTTTGAAACAATTTGCGGTGAGTCAGCTGATGTTGACCTGGATAGTGTTGAAGCCTGTAAAGCAAAGCCATAAGTAATATTAAAAAGACTATTCACCAAAAAATGTGTACAATACTGACGAAACCGGACTTTTTTACCTTGCAATGCCTAACAAAACGTTTGCTCTGAAAAGTGATGTGTGCCGGTAAAAAAAAACTGCAAAACAAAGATTGACCATTTTATTTTGCGCAAATATGGAAGGTGACAAAGAAAACCCATTAATTATACGGAAGAGTAAAAACCCTCGATGCTTTAAAGGATCTCATATCAACAAAGTGCGTTTAGAATGAGTATCCAATAAAAAAGCTTGGATGACAACAGAAATTATGACTTATTGGCTAAAAAAATTTGACGAAAAAATGAAGAAACAAAATAAGAAAGTCATATTATTTCTGGATAATGCTACGTCCCATACTAAAGTGACACTAGACAACGTGAACATTGTTTTTCTGCCTTCAAACACCACTTCCTACTGTCAGGGGATTATTCATAACTTTAAGACAGCTTATAGAAAATTTCTAATCAAAAGGCATCTAACATTTAGAAACAGCGAAAGTTCATATGAAGATATAGAAAAAAGTATCAATTTAACCAGCGCTTTAGTTTGGATATCAGCAGCCTGGAAAAATGATTTATCAATTTCAAAATGTTTTGCAAAAGCAGGATTCTTGGAAAATGTCCAGCAAGGCGAAGATTTCGAAGAGGAAGATGAATTTCCACTGGCTCAGCTTTTTCCTGAATTACATGATGTAAACCTAGAAAATTATGCATGTATTGATTGCAATGTTTTGATCGAAAATCCTAATTTTGGCGTTCAAGAAGTAATCAATGAATTAATTAATGATAAAGATTGTGATTAAAATAATGAAAGTAATGTGGAAGAATCTGGAACGTCAAACTTTAAAGATATGGGTGAAGTATGTGAAAAACTAAGAGATGTGCGATGTTTCCTATTTTCTAATGATAAATGTGAACTAGTTGTAAAAATGGTCCAAATTTTAACAGAATGTGAATCTCAGATTTTACAAACAAAAATTAAAAACTTAAAACAACCTCAATTTAAAAATATTTAAAAAAAAAGGTAATTATTTAATATGGCAGGTAATGTTTAAAATACGTACATATATGAGTTTTTATTGTACATATGTGTACACATCTAATTTGTATGTATATGTAGCTAGTTTCTTCAATGTGGATAATTTAATTTTATTTATTTTTTTGACCTTCACTCAATAACGACCACCTCCATATAACGGCCATTTTCACAATAACTTTTGGTTGTCGCTATTTAGAGATTTTACTGTAATTTTTGTTATATGGTATCGTAATAAGTAAATGAATTTGAATTTGATTTATGTTTAGTTAGCCAGCTTCCCAAGTACAAACAGAAGTGAGCAACCACTGAACGGAAGCAAGAAACCAGCTGAGGTTAGAGAGGACTTATACTCTCACTCGTCCGAACACAGAAAAGTGGAAGTAAAAGAAAATATATATCCTCCTGGGCTCTGGTGTGCTAAATAAATTCTCCCGTTGCCGACGGACTGTCATCGGAGGCAAGAATATACCTAGAAGGCAGAGAAGTGGAAGAAAGCTGTGCTGTAGGATGGTACACCATGGACTTTCCGGCAAAAGTGTTTGCCATTCTGGCAATGGTATGTAAGAAGTAAGAAATAGCAAGGAGCAAAAAATATACATATGTTCCAACAGTCAGACTGTTCTGAAAGCAATCTGCTCTCCTAGGACAAACTTAGCTCTAGTTCAGGAGTCTGGAGAAACTTTGGAAGAACTTGTCAGGCACAAAGTGGTAAGACTTATGTGAGTTCTGGGACATATCGGGGTTCCAGCAGACAAGCCTTATAACAGGGCCGTAAAAATTATGGTTACTCGGTCGGAGTACAAAAAAGCCCGGAATCATCTAACCAGAGTTCCGACAATCCATTGCAATCTTAGAACGCATCTATTATTTGAAAGTGTTGAAGAAAGATCCAACATGCTAAGTATGCGGAGAAGACGAAGAAATGTCCTACCATTTCTTAATGCAGTGTTTAGAAGATAAGGCGAAATATCTTCGGCGACGTGACGTCTTTAAGAGAAAATGTGAGCTTCCTTTCTTGACCTTCATCAGAAGATTAGGAAGGTTTGAAAAGGAAGTGGAGTAAGTGGTTTAAGGGACAGTATTGAGTCGGTAAAGGGACTTTGGTGCCAGGCGCCAATCTCCCCCAACCACTATTAGTACTGCTATTTTCTAGTTAGAGTTAACTGAACACGGATAAACCGATTTTAAGAGCTTTTTCCTGATACATGTTTGTTAAGCGAATTACTCTAATATTTGCTCTGAAATGTACACACTAGTACGTTAAATCATCAACTTTGTTTGTTGATACAATATAAGTATTTCCTGACGACTTTAATTAGGAATATAATCGTAATGCGGTTACATTTTTTATTATTATCTTTACACAAAAAAAAGCACTTTTCATAATTTACCTGGCAGGTTACGACACGAACAAACGTAAGGAAAAAATATGGGTATTTGTAATTTACATAATTTTCTTTAAAAAAGTTCCGTGTCCATGTGTCATATTTCCCCAGTGTCCGAACAAAAAGTGGAGAATCATCCGGATGATAAATACTACAAGTAAAACGAAAAAGTTTGTGAACTGTGAACAATATTTAGTCTATAAGTATGGCAATGAAAAAGTTAAAACAGCTATAAAACTACTTTTGACTTCTGACACACATGGTCCGATTGTATCAATTTCCAGGCACTGTTATAGCGAGACATATTAGACACTGGCGACCCATAATATTCTGTGTAATCAATGTAATTCTATAGCCGTCGAATAAATGACACTGTTCAATAACTTTACTTTGCACAACTTGCTGTTCCTAAACTTTGTAAAGGTTTATGTATGTTCCTGAGTATTCGCTGTCTGTAATAGTAATTTCTCTTCTTGCAATTAGATACTTGCAAATTTAACATCGGTCGGTCAGAACTTTAACAGTTACACTATATTGTTCGGCATCCATCAAATAAATTGTTCTATTTAGTTTATTAATTAACATATTTACGTTTACTGAACGCTAACCAAACTAACGGGCATTGTTTTTCATTGCAACATTATTTATTTGCATAAAAAAAAGTAAATCAGTTTTCATTTACGATCATTATTGTTAGGCTAGTCACACAGACATTCGATAATTTTTTGTATTATTCTAAATTACTAACACTCGGTACTACATATATTCAGTGAATATAGTGCTGAGTGAGTATCATACCGAGTGTTGTGGTGGTGTAGTTGGCTAGAGCGCGCAAATGTGAGCCCCGTTTATAACGGTCTCCTTTCCTATATATAATTCCAGTTTGCATCTCATTAGTTTCAAGTCTGACGAAATTTATGTTAACTCGGGGGTGCCTCAGGGCCCCATCCTGGGTCCCCTTCTGTTCGTTTTATTAATTAACGATATAGTGAGTGATTTAAATGTTGGCGTCTTACTGTGTGCTGATGATGCAAAGATTTTTACCTCCATAAAATCAGTAGTTCGTTATGAAAAATTACAAAATAACCGTTTTACAATTAAAAAAATGGTGTGATGAAAATAACCTCCCACTTAATGTAATGTTATGTTGTATAACTGAAAAAAAGATCCAATCCTGTATGAATATAAATTGGATAATATTGCGCTGACCCATCCCGAATTTATCAAAGATCTCGGTGTTACATTCGATGACAAATTAACATTTAATTTTATTTTAATTTTCATGTCTCTTGTTTTTGTGAATTGTATTATCTACTTTTTTCTCCATCCTGTAATTGGTACTTATACTGTTGGATGGTGTATTTCTAAGTAAATAAATAAATAAATATATAAGTAAATAAACAAATAAATAAATAAATAAATTCTCTAAGCGTCCAACTTTGAGCTCATTGGTAATTGGGGTAAGCACCATACGAAGACTCTTCGTTGTAAATTAAGACATTCAAAAAATATTTGCTACTGCCTTTGTAGTCTCAAAACGTTCTTTAACAGTAGCCTCCTTTATGACTCCGTCTTCCCAGTTTGTGGTTGCTCTGGGATGGCCACAGTCACGCCGGCGATGTATTAGGCCTTCCTCAGACCATGCCCTCCAATATCGAATTACGGTTAAGATGGTGGACGATCTAAACGGCAAGCAATTTTTTAAATGGTAACACGACTTTTCGCAACCTAATAATTTGTGCCCGCTGAGAATCAACGGTTTTTCTTTCTCCCGAAAAAATCGATGCCGGACAGGTCTCCCGTAGTATTATTATTATGATCATATTATTATCTATCCTGAAAATTTTACCGAATTCAATCCCTTGTTCTATGTATATAGGTTTTTTTGCACCTCGGTATATACCCTTCAAAATAAAAAATAACTTTCTACTTAAAACAACAAATAATTAAAGTAAGGTTAGTAGAATTCTATCGTGGCAGATTGGATGAGCTGTCAAAGGTTCAATCGAGCGACAACCGTAAACTTGCGGCTACATTGTGATACGTCCGTCACATCATGCGCTTGCGTGCACTTGACGGGATTTTGAAACCAAAGTGAACAGAACATGTAAAGAGTATAATATAATAGGAGAAATCACAAAGGCACTGACGTACTTGAAGAAGTTTTAACGGCTATTTTTTTTGGAAAGAGGGGCAGTATACGATCCAAAGCTTTAAATTTAAATCTGTTTATTAATTAGTAATTACCAATGAAGTATAAATTGAGACCAATGATAATAGAGCAAATGTGTACATTGTAATTTAATTCTGTTTTGTTAATAATTTCAATATAGATTTTGTGTATGGGGATGACAACAGTCCTCTACATTGTGCGCAAGTAATTAGTAATGTAATTTACCGCATGAAATAATCGAACAATAATTTGCCTTAAGGTTGTCATCTTAATAAATATTGATGGCTTGTGTGTCCAGTTTCTATTATGTAATTTTAAGACTTTGGGTAAAACTCTAAAATCTGCGCATTTATGACAGGAAAAACCTCACCGAAATATTATTTGTCGCATTCTCTTATTCGTCTCTTAATCCTTTCTACTGTACTTTATATAAAGGTAGGTATAATATCGCACATTATAAATATTAACAGTGCCATGTAGTCATCTAAGAACATGGACTATTTGACGTCGGTCTATTTGCGCTACCAAGACCATTCGCCGGCGCCAGGAGATAAGTATAGCAGTGCTTGCGTAAGCGTTGGAAATATTGCCGAACCCCCACTTTGTTATGTAGTAGGGATCTTTAACTTACCCACATCATGCAAAACATGCGTTTAATGTAGCAGACAGTGATGGAATAATAGACAACTGGGAGAAGATAAAGACAGTTGCTCTACGTTACTGCCACATCGGCATAGAACAACGATAATGAATTATTTATTGCGGCCTCTCCAGTCCTCGGCTGAATTCGAAATTCGCCTGCACATTGTATCGCGCCGGTACGGCGAGCGCCCTTAGTGGCAACGAAACTGTATACAGTCAATTTTCTCCGCATTTTTAAACTCTTGTTAAATTCTCTTACTTTTTATCGCACTAAACGCCAGTTTTGCATGAAATCGAGACCAGTAGTGTATACACGGAGCAGGTCCACTATATTTCATCGACATGGTTTTGAACCGAGACGTCTTCTACCGTCCTTCTGTTCACCGAAACGATAGAACTGCTTTGAATGTTATTTACTTCAAGTTCTTATTTTGATTCATATTGTCTCCCCTGACTCGTATGAAAATCAATTTTTAAATAGGCCAATACGTGAACCTAACCCGGCCAGTTTGTTTGCAATAAGAAAAAAAAAACGTTAAACGGCTTAACAGCTGCCCTCACAATGCAGTTATTTTTTCAAAGACCTATTTATTCAGCGGTCGAGGTAGAAGCATTTTCTTTCATCATGGAATTAGTATTTTCCAAACTCATCGCGGAATATATTCAATATATATTTTAATTTTGTGTATATTACATTTAAGAGAGGGAAATAAGTGGTGACTTGATTAAATGGAGGGTAGAATTACACGATTTGCCGAGGGTTAGATCACTCCAGAAATTAAAAAACTCGGGATATACAGAAATATGAAAATGAATATTCACATTTTAAGATAGTGTCACTTTTAATTAAAACGTAATTTTCATTTGGGTATCTGACTGAGAAAAAAATAAAAGTAGGTGTATTTAAAGGAATTTAATATGTTTTTATGTTTTATATAATTAACTTTGGCAAGCATTTGAAGACGTAAAATATGTATAATAACTGAAATTGTACAATGTGGGCTATATGCCTATTAAACTAATATGACGAAAATTAATTTATTAGAAAAAGTCGAAAGGTAATTTAGCAAAACGATCAGTAATTACAACTTGCACAGGAAGATAATCAAATCTTTCGAGTGCACCTCGTATATAAAATTTAATTGTGTATTTTCCTATAAATATATTAACATTTTTCCATAAATAGACACACAAAATTATTTCAAGCTGAATACTAAACTGCTATTATCTCTATCTCTGTATTTTCTTTAACGTAAGTATACTAACATGTTTACTCAAAACAATTTTCCTCACAACATGTCTCCGTGCTATAAAATGATTGTTTTCAACATTTTTGTAAATCTTACATTAATAAATGAATATGCATGATTTATAATAGAGTGCTGACGTTCCCATGTCACACTGCATTAGAGGGGAGAATTCGATGTAGACATAGCTAACATTTTTGTAAGGTTCCAAGAGGTGTCATCTCCTGTGCTTCCTCACGCTTCGGGGAAATTGGATCTATTGCTTAACTTTCGCAGTTTTTTTTGAATATGTGTCGCGAATAACAGGATATTATTTTAAAATAAACTCTGTTTTTATGTTCGACAACATTTTTAAAATGTAAATGGTTGTTAGCTTCCCGGCAAAAAAAAACATTTTATGTCAAATTTTCTTAGACGATAGGGCGTTTTTTTAAATGTGTAGTTGTGAAATGATGCCACCGATTATTTTTTAAATAGCAACTCTTGAACGTTTTTCATAATTCGGTAGTTCTTTGTATTGTCTGAAATTATTTATTTGTGCATTTTATGTTGCTTTCTTGCTCTTCCTTTGGGTGTTAAGCCTCTGTCTTACAAATTATTCAAAAATATTGTTAAATAAACCTCAACGTCAAAGGATCAGTCACAGGTTGTGTTTTTGCCTCTAACCTGAAAATGACATTGTT
Organism: Rhamnusium bicolor; assembly: GCA_029963845.1. Classification (NCBI taxonomy): domain Eukaryota; kingdom Metazoa; phylum Arthropoda; class Insecta; order Coleoptera; family Cerambycidae; genus Rhamnusium; species Rhamnusium bicolor. The sequence continues at coordinate 627,876 of JANEYF010005706.1, read as the reverse complement.
AAACGGAAAATGTTCTAGGTTAGAAAATGAAATTGACGTTTCGGAATTCAGTCTAATTCCAATTCTGATCGAGCAAAAATTCGAAGAAACCGGTAGTGCGAGAGATCGTCCAAGTAGTGATCGATTTAAAGTGCCTATGATGTCCGATTAGATATTGGTTTTTCTGGACACTTTCTGCCTTAACAGCAAAGTCAAAAAATGAGACTGTCGTTATTGGGCGCCAGAAAATCCTAATTGGATCACATACATATATAAAACCGATGATCAAGCCATTTTTCTTTGAGGGATCACTTACTGGTGTAACACATTTGGTATTTTTGAGGGAAAAATCGATTCCGGAACTTCCAGTGCTATACCTTAATGAAGGTGATCCTGATATACCACATCCTTGTGATATCATCGAGGTGGAGGATCGCCTAATTTCGCACAACCGGTGCGTGCCTATCCAAATAATTTTTTTTTTAAATAAATGGATTCTAAGAAGGAAGAAGAGTGACCAGTGTGATCACCAGATTTAACAGTCCTTGATTTTTCTTTTGGGGTTATTTGAAAAGCAAGGTATACGTCAATAAACTTAAAAATATGGATATCAAGCATCAGATGAGGTTAATCCTACAAGACCTTATTAACAATGTTTTAAATGAATTTGAAGCCCGTCTAGTTTTGCAAAAAGAATTGAATGGGGAGCACTTTGAATATTTAAAGTGATTTTTTAAGGATTTTATTTGAATAAATGTTGTTTAAAGCCACTCGTAATACATCGAACATTTTATACCACTGAAGGGACATGAGTACGTTTTTTCATTGCCTCGTTCTCTCATGGTGATGTGTTATGATCGGTAGAATTAATATAGTGTATTCAATTAGGTTTGTTTTTTCTATAAAATAATGTAATACAGTTGCTGTCTATGTTTTTTTGGCACTTTCTTTGGTGGTTTCACATTTGATTAGGTCCTGTATGTACATCACTGGATTAATCTTGTTGATTGTTCTTGGATTCGTGGTTTCTAATTCTTAATCTATTCAATATGGTTTCTTCTGACTGTCGATTTTTGTTTTCTCTATTAACTGGTATTCTTAAGACTTTATTGTATTTTTACCTGAATTCATTATGTTATATTTTCTTATAATAGATAATAATTTTTACCATTTTTGTTCGTTAGGTTATGTGCTCATATATGTCAATAGCATAAGAAAAATTGGTATTTGTGATAAACTGAATATATTAAATAAATAAACGGGTAATGATGTCAATCGGGTATTGATGACATGGTCCGGCCATGACGACAATCCTCATTTTAACTGGAAACTGACGTCTCTGCCCGGGCATAGACAACTTTTCTCGTTAAAAGTGGGCAATCTACAAAATATGTGCATCGGATTTTGGTATTCTTACACTTGTCTGGCCATTGACGACATTGACCGAAAGCAACTGGGAAAAGTTGGAATTATAATTAAAGCTACCAAACAATATTTGCTTTGTTAATCATCTATATTCTGGCATGAAAGTGATCCATGGCACTTTGAAATACAAATTTTTTGTTGACGCGACCTACATATTTATTATTTTTACAGCCGCCTTTACAATGACAATCCATTACGGTTTTTTTCTGTTCAAATCACTTTCTTTTGACAACCTTCTTGAATCACAGAGCGCACATGCGCTTCACTTAGAAAATAAACAACGAACATAACCTAGAATTGTTTGACAAGGATCCAAAGCTTACTTTATGCCATCATTATCCGCTCTGTAGTAGACAATGACGACAATACCCGGGCAATGTCGAAGGAACTCTAATTCAATTAACAATTGGCAACAATACCCAATTTACATGGGAAATAACGACACTGCCAGTTATTGTCAATAATGTCCAACTTTGGCGGGGGAATGTCGTCATTTTCCAGTCAAAGACGTCATTTTCCCAATTGACATCATTGTCCGTAACATATATCACAATATAAAATAAATACAAGGCTGTTTATAATTTTATTTAAAATATTAAGAGCTTCAAGTTCTTTATTTTTAAAAAGTTGCTTTACGCTTATATCAAATTCGTTGAATGCTTTGAAAATTGCATCTGTCAGTATCAGAATTTCATTGCTGCACTGGAGAAACTCATAGCGTTTGAAAAACTATTATCACATCGAACGTTAGAGAAATCCACATTTTCTTTATTCCTTGAGAATTTAAAACAAAATCTGACACAAAAAGGAAAGTTGAGGTAAAAATGATATTACAAAAAAGGCCTTAGAGCTGAAATAAGATTTATCGTTTATTATAAAGTTCAGTTTGTCGACCTCAAATTTAGTTAGAGCGTATTTCTGTTCAAATTAACTGATGCAATAGTCAGTCTTGTGTAGTTTGAACGTTGATACTTCAGATTCCATCAGAGTTTCAAGTACTGAACTATTTGTAAAGATGTAGCACCGATGGAGAGATATTGGTAACCTAACAGCTGATTCAATAGTGGGCTTTTGACACGGCTTTGTGTTTACTAAATGTGTGTAGAATGATGCTTGAAACTCGGCCGAGTTTCGATCACGATTCTACCATTTGCATGTAAATTATATTTTGATGCCGGTTTGTACCTTTTTTTACAGCCCTAATACTAAATTTAATTTCTGTTCACTAAAATTGTAAAATTACGTTGGAAGGGTTCACGGGAATTATAAAAATATTTCATCATACAAGGTTAAGCAAAAATACAGAAATATTCTAAGATAATTTTTTGAATTTTTTATTTACGTTTTCTATTTTGAATAGATAAAGAATACTGAGCAGATTTGCTTTTACAGGCATATTTGGAGAGTGTTCTCGATTTGTTATCTTCAATAAAAAATTGTATTTTAATTTGCATTAAGTTTTATATTACCAGTGTGAAACCTCACTACCGGAAGAAAAGTACAACTTGCAAAGAATTTTAACGATATTTATCTTTCGTTTATACAAAACAAATTTCAGTAAAGCGATCAAGCGGTAATTAAGCCTTAAATCAACAAAAAAGGAAAGCGTGCTTGACTTTGAAGCCTTATTTTTTATTTTGTTTTGAAATTTATTTTTTGCTGCGTTTGTGAATCGTTATATTTACAGCTGAAAATTCGGCGTAAATCGTTTGGAATTTCGTTGTTGAATTTCAACTTGAATATCTCAAAAGCATTTAATAAAACTTTTGTGATGTATGTTATGTCTATTGTTTACTATTAGTAACTGACCAAATTGCCCTTTTATTTTACTCTAAAGATAATTAAATTTGTTTGTTTAAAATCTACCATGAAATTAGAAAAACTGCAAAATAAATGTAACATTTACAATTCACTATAGTTCTATTATCCCATCAAACAGAGCCGGCGCGGCGCAGCGCGGCGTTTTGTAGTTTTTAGCAATATATTTTTACGCATCCAAATATAAGAAATCGAAATTGGAGTAGGTATTTCAGGCAAACAGAGGAACGATACAAATTTACTGAAAGGATTCGATAGAAATTTTAAAAATAATATTGCTTTTTGTATAAACGTTATTCGAAAACCAATCCGTTTTGGAGCTACAAAGCGTTCTAATTTGAATATTGGTTTTTATATTTTATTTCCTAAATACGAAGGAGCATTTCTTTAAAATTTGGTATGCGCCTTTGAGATAGCCTTATGGAACACCAATAAGACCACAGCATTTCGATCTACAGGAGAGGACGAAGCATAGTATTATATATCTAATTGGGCGTATAGTTTTTCATACAGCTGCGTCACACTTATTTATTTGCATAAGTAATACTGTTTTCATGCTTCCTTCCGATAAACATCTTCGTTGATTAAAGAGAACATTAGCTTTCAATACCAAATTCGGATTATGCTTTATTAATCGGTGTCTTAGAGAAAAATATCCTATAGATGAATTACAACATTTTTTTAAGTTTGCAAATATAACGAATAGTGGATTGGCGAGATTCATATATAGAAGAGATAAAAGAAGTCAGAAGGGAAAACAGACCAATTTATTATCTAGATGAAACTTGGTATGGTACTCATGACACTGTAAAAAAAAGATGGACTGATGGATCTAGGAAATGTCAACCAATCCATTGCCCTCTACTAAAGGGACTGGGTTGCTTATATTACACTGTGGATCAGTTGATGAATGGGTTGAAAATGCATTGAAACTCTGCGGAAAAAACATAGAAGTAACGTGGATTACCACAAGAACATGGAGGGAGAAATATTTGTGGAATGGTTTGAAAATACCCTAATTCCAAAATTAAAACTGAATAGCATTATTCTTCTTGACAATGCAAAGTACCATTCGAGACAACTGTATACAATTCCTAACAAAAAGTTCTACTAAGCTGGAGTTACAAATTTTTTTAATGGAACATGATCTTTATTATGAGGAAAATTATGATAAAGCACAACTCTTGGAAGTCCTGCAAACAAAAAATTATTAGAAGTATATTATAGACACCGTAGCGGAGAGATATATCCACAAAGTGCTGAGATTACCGTCATATTTCTGTATTTTCAACCCGATTGAATAATATGATGCAAATTGAAGAAAAATATCAGAAAAGGAAATACTTTTCCGAAATTCGATAAAAAAAGTATATATATATATAAATGGTGGAAATAAATTTATTATAAATTTGAACGAGGATAGTATTTCATCCGAAAATGAAGAAGAGGGTGATAAGGGCGAGAATTCAGAAGAAGTGATGTGAGGTGAGGTAAAGTGAAGTGATGTGAAGTGAAGACGTGAATTTTGTGATATCAACTCTATTATTTATTTCCGTTTTTGTGCTTTCGTAGTTCAGTGCTTGAGAAATATTCTTTTTCGGGATGTTGTTATTTATAAATATTATTTTTTTTTCATTTTGACAAAAATACGTCTTTCTGTTTTTATTATAGTAATAACTTTACTATTAGAATTTATTTTTAGTTTATTTATTGAGAAAAATATTTGTTTCTGTTACTATTTTGAGAGTATATTTTTTGTTTTTATTTTGTTTTTAAAGGTTTCTAGTTTCTTTTTAAATAATTTCTTTATTCTATACTAATATTCCATACCCATCCTTTCCTATCAAGAAATGCTCATACCTCTCCTCGCGGTTCTTGCTGGGTAGTAACAATTTATATTAAGCGAACTTGAATATTGCAACTACTACTGTAGTCAATACATTCAATTCAATACTTTTATTTCAAGTTAATACTTTTTCTACAACTGTTAAATTGTTGCTAGTTAAACTGAGCACAAAAACCTACATTGAAAACGTAAACGAGCGAGCAGTACAGATAAATCCGGCTCTTCATTTTGTAGCGCCTTGCCCCGCACGTCTCGTCACCAAAGCAATTTCTCCTACTATATAATCGTCAAGTATTGCGTTTATATCTGCTTCTAGAATTGCTACTGAAAAAATACTTGTAACAATAGATAACTGTTTCCAGGTTGCCCAACGTGTTAAAATAGGTTGAGGATGAACCGGAATCCCAGGGAAAAATGACCAGAAGCTTTAAGTATGTTTAGTAGCTTTCGGAAAGGTTTGTTTTATTCTTGAAATTAAAACATTTACTGCTGGATAATTTAGTAATTTTCTTATAATACCCAAGAACTACCAAAATCGATCGTCTCGAGTGTTCGTATTACTAGTTGTGGTAAGTTTTGCAATCGTTCACTGGAAAGTAAATACGGCGACGACGGTTCTTCTAGTTGTAAAAGTTACACTACCATGTGCCGCGTTATTTCTATTTGCATCCTTCAGTTCGTCAATTGTCAACTATAAGTTCTTGTTTAACTCTATTTATAATTAACTAGCGTAACCCCGTCGAAATTCAACGGCGGGTGTATTGGAAAATGCAAGTGAGTGACGAAAGTTTCATGTTACAGCACCTCCTTAAATTTCTTGGTGTAGTACATCATAAAATGTCGTCATTATACCCTCAAAATGGAGGAGTTTTTGTTTATTTTGTTTTACATATGAAAATGGTGATTAAGAAATATAAAAATGTCTCGTGATTCATCTGAGGGTAGAGACCTTTCATTGAAAAAAAAAATTATCAAAATTGGTGAAGCGGTAGCCGCTTGAGGAACCGGAGAAGAAAACCTTTTTGAGCTTTTATATATGTATGGATTGTTTAACACGTAGTAATTTACAAAATGAAGCTTCGGTGCTAGATAATTGCTTATGTGAGGCGTGGGACATACGGTTCATTGCCGAAAAGCTATACTGGAATGTTACAAATACTGAACATAAATATAAGGTCACATATAAACTTTTTAAATGCTGAGCAGTGTGAACAGTTTATTTCCAAATATGGTTCCACTCGAGCGAAATATTTTTGGTATTCACCTATTTAATACGTGTAATGATGGATCCATTGTACAAAAAAGTTACAGAGTGTTAAAACAGTTTGATTATTCATAAAACTAATTAATATTAATTCAAATAAATTTCCTGATATGCATGTATTTATTTTGTTAAATTAAGGAGGATAGAGTTATATTACATAAATTAATGTACTGTCACGTTATCGTTACATGCTGTAGACCTTACGAATTAAAGAAAAATGTTTATTGCTCCAGCAGTCGGCTTCCTCGGTGCCCATGTTAATATTCTGGTCGGGTTTATAATTTCAACTTATACCAAATTATCTTAATGATATTTTAGCAAATTAGTTAAAATATAAAGGCCTGTGTTGGCTCAATATCTAAACATCTTAATTATTATGCAACTCATTTAACACAGTAAATATTCTATTTAATACTAAATTAGGAACACAGTTCCTGGTAAAATTTATGGATCATAGGAACAAATAATCTGTAGGGTCGAAGAATCGGTAGTTTTATTGCTTACTGAATAGTCCTAGCAATCAATTTATTTACGACCTGAACAAGAATTTTTGCACGTCCAATGCTCAACTTAAAACCGTAACGAAAACGTTTGATTATCTGACACGTAGAGATGGGCTGAAGAAACATCAAACAAATCCTGTCAATAATAATTATATTTGAGTAAATAAAGTTCAGCTTTGATTTGAGTTCCAGCTTTTTAAGATTTTAAGCTCCTCAACATCTTCAGCTAGTTTTTCTCTCATGTAATGTCAGCGATTGCTTCACTGTCAATATGCCTAATCCAGTTTCTCGAAATACGTTCTTTATCAATACATTTTTAATTCCCTTGAATTCAAATTAATTAAACATACATCGATTTTGCTTTGAGATATTTAATGCTGCATAACTTTTATGGTGTCAACAACTTCCATGAAAAGAAAATATTGGGTTACTCAAACCATGAAAACTTGCTAATTAATTGTTTAAGAGTTCTGGAGCTTGGCACGAACTTTATGTGACTGAACTCTGTTAAAATTTTACCCAAAGTATTTATGGTTAGCATTTTTATTAACACACGCAAACGCAAAACTTTATACATGAATATTGCCATTTATTATGGTGTTTGTCGAATGTTAAATGGGACAGGAAGGAAGGTATACGTAAAGATTAAATTTAATTATAATTTGTATTTTTTTATGTGTCAATCGAATTAGTATCTCATTCAGCAACGCTCGAATGTATGTTTTTAAGGTAATAAATGGACGATGGACCAAAGTATAATTTTTGTTTAATAACAATTTTCGTGTGATACAATGAGTTCTGGAAACTGTCACGTCTTAACTGTAGGTCAAACTCAAATAACCTTTGGCAGGTTGCATAAGAGGCGATAAACTATGTGAACAAACTAATATAATTATAAACACATAGTATTGCAGGTTTTTTATTTGCGAAGGCGAGTCTTAATGGTTATATAGTAGCATAGGAAGAGATCGAATGAGTGTGACGTAAGGCAAAGCGAGTGATACAGGGCTGAGGGCTCACAGAAACACAGAGCAATGTGTCGAGAGAGGCGTGGATCATGGAACACTGTCGAGCTGTAATATTGGCCCCGGGAGAGAGCTCTGCTACCGGGATTGTTTAGCCTCGCCCCAAGTCGTCCCTGTTTGGGTTATGTCGTTCTTCTTTCAGTTACTTCACTAACACTACATATTTTTGCACTATAATTAGAAAAACCCACTTTGATTTAATTAGGTTTTAAAACAATTCTTTCTTACCGGCACCACAGACGTCGCTAGTTTGGAGGCCTTGACATAAACACTACAGATTTTTTTACCACAATACAACAGTAATATTATGGCTCATAACGATCATTTTAAAGTATACAATAAACTTAAGGTAAAATGTCTCGGTTTGTATTCAAAATTACCACAGTTTTTCACAAAAGTAATCTTATCATTTTATTAAAAACTGTCCACTACTCGTCGTTTTGTTGACAAAAACTATCATGGATCGCTATGCAGCAAGGGCAAAGATCATTCTTAAAAAAAAATTTAATTAATAGTATGAAAATAAATTTTGCATATACAGAGTGATCTATCGAGAAAATTCGGGAAATGATTCCTGAACTCATTTTGATGCAGACAGCTCAAATGAAAATTTGCTTCGTTTCGGAGATAGGTGTTGATTAAAAAAAATAAGATTTACCGTAATATGTCAGCTCGGTGGAGCAGTTGGCTAGAGCGCGCATTGGCCAGTGTGACTAAATCTCTCCATCGTAGCAGAGGGTTCGAATCCCACCATCAGTACTAGCTATATCGGTGGGAATGATTGTGTGCGCGTTTTTTCTCAAAATTGGTTCAGGAATTATCTCTTGAAATTTCTTGATATACTTAAGAATCACCCTGTATATAGAAATGTATGTATATGTATACACATTTGCCTTCAGAATATAGCCACGAAATTAAGACTTGATATATTATTTTGTGTAATAATTTTTGAGCTCAATACTTTAACAGAGCAAATAAAAGATAAAACATGGCCTAAAAAGTTCAGTATATTTACACAAATGATAAAGTTTGGCTTTTATAAAGAAATTTTTCAATAGAATACTGAAATGCGGGATTATGTCAGCAGGTAAGTTATTTTATGTGGATACTTGTTAAATTTAAGTCAAGTAAAATTTTGTGGCCCCACACAAGGATTTAGAGTTTTTACGTTTTTGAATGTTGCAGAACTTTTTTCTTACAAACATTCAAACTTCCACAAAGTCAATTTTCTCATGGTTTGCTTTAAAATTGCTACTTTTTGTATACAAGGATTTATCAATTTCATGCGGGTAATGTAAATTAACAAAGTTATATTTTTAAATCCTTTAAAATTAAAGGGAATAAAGCCAGGGAGCATACAGATTGGCTTTACAATAATTTTGCTGTTCAATGAGTATATTTTGTCAAAATATATTTGACATGCCATCTTGATTGTAGCATCCTGATTGGAAAGCAATGCATTTAAAAGTGATAAATTCTGAAATAAGCAACATTATGTTATTCTATCTAGGGTTTGTCGGTTTTTAAAAAACCGAATTTAAAAAACCGGTTTTTTTGATAAATTTGTAAAATTCGAAAACCGGTTTTAACTTTATAAAACTGATTTTAAATGTTAGAATTAACATAAAAATTAATTAATTATTTAATTAAAAACGTTACCATTCTAACTTATAATCGCCTCCCAAACAACAGGAAAACAGAAATTTATACAGAGCGAGTTTTATTGCATTATAAAATGTTAATACGTAAACTAGTTTTATTAGAAAACGTATGACAAAGAACAAAAAAGTTACATTTTTACACTATCCAAATTTGAGAGTGACGTCACACCATATTTTTCCTTATAACTCGTGAATGGCTGGAGATATCTGAATTCTGTAAAGAAATTTGATTGGTTTCTTGTTAAAGCCTACTTAGTGGTAGAGAGTTTCAACCCCACACCTAATGCCTTTCTGGTTCTTAAATTTTTGTTTATAATACTGCTTAAACAAAATACTTCAATTCTACCTTGTACAAAACACAAAGCATTGGGTATATTAATTTATTGACCTAGATATGACGAAAGCACAGTTTCAGTATTTTAAAAACTTTTCATATGAGAACTGTATAGAAATTTTATTTAATTTTAAAATGTTAGTATGTAAACTAGTTTTATCGGAAAACGAAAAAAGTTATTTTAGTTTCTCTTTGCTTATTTATTTGATTTTGTATAAATAGGGCATATTTTATTATATTATACTTTTGTAGTTCCATAAATATTAAATAAACTAAAAAATTTTTAATGTGGGTATAAATATCTTTTTTACCATTTTAATATTTTGTTTTTTTTTTGTAAAAATTCGAAAACCGTTTTAAATTTTTTTTTTAGAATACTGGAATTCGAAAACCAGTTTTTTTCAAAAGACGGTTATTGTATAATCTCTAATTCAGTCAAATTCCCGTTAAATGGGCTCTCAAAATTAGTGTCGCTTTATTCTAGTCACACACGCTAAATCAGTCCCTTAACATACTAAATATAGTTTCTGCAAATAGCCAAACAGCGTCTGCCTTTCTATATTTTCTTACTAGCAGCGGGATACATCGTTACATTTTTTTTCTTTTGAAAATTATAATATGTTTTAAAAATGATAAAAATAGTATCTCTTTCCTGTTAAACAAAACTGTTTTGTTTTGTTTTCTAACCACCTTTCAATGGTACTTAAGCGGCTTCCTGAAATATACGAAACATAAATGGGGCCCAACAGTATATAACGGTATTCGAAATACTTCTTGAGACTAATTATTACAATTAAACATTATTTCCCAGTAAGCTAGGTATTCAAGTTGCTAACTAGATACATTAACCACCGAGTTTCTTGCATAATAGAACTGGCTGTTATTTAAAAACATCAATCACTTTCGGAATAAAAAGCAGATTTAATATATTGCTGAGGCACTAATTCTTCAACGTGACATTTATTTACATTCTATTATTCCAAAGTATTACACATTTTTTTCCACACGTATTAATATAATGTCTATCCATAAAGTACCTTGTACAAATTTACGCTACATTTAGCAACTTAGCAATACAAAAAATGCTTGACAAGTTATAATGCTTTCCTCGTTTAAGATTTTTATCATGCCTAGCAAAGTTTCAGTGCAATAATTCAAATAATCTGATTCTGACGTTCACTGGTTGGTCGGTTTATGATTTTAATATGCATTAAAATATCTATATTTTCCCCTTTTTGACTTAGTTGTGATATATATATGAGCAAGATAGATTGTTCCTTTTTTGATTCATTGTTAAAAAATGCGTATTTTTGCAGGCACAAAACCTGGAAGGAATGAAACTACGTTTATTATATTATATATACAGGGCGTCTCAAAAGTAACGCCCCTCCTCTTTAGTCATATCAAGCGAAAATAAATCGAAGTTGTAGAAACTAAAGGCCCTAGTGGCCTTTGTTACCAAAATATTGATAATACAATTAACAACATTGCTGTCTAGTTAAAAAATTAAGCAATTTATTACGCAATGAAGACAACAATTATAAAAATGTTTTACGCAGTGAGTAAGTGCGCCCAAACACGCTGCATAACGTCTGCATTTATTAATTTCCGCAGCTGTTTGATTGCGAGAATCTGTTTCATATTCGTTAACTGGTTAAGCATAAACCTGCTCTTTAATCTGTCCTCAGAAATATAAGGCAAGTGGGTTGGGATCGGGTGATTGAGGAGACCATAGAATTGACCCATGTCTTTGATCCAACGGCCAGGATATTGTTGTTTAAAAAATATTAAACTTTCACGCCAAAATATGCTGGCACTCCATTTTGTTGGTACCATAAATGTAGTAGTGCAATATCCTCGACTAATAATGGTAAACAGTCACTCAAAGATACTAAATATGATAACGCAGTAAGACGAGTAGGCAGAACTTGTGGACTAGTTGCGTCCTTATTAAGTAATTGAACCAAAATGTTTACGGCCCCGACCTGCGTTGAATTAAACCTGAAATTCTTGTTTGATAGCTAAGATCATTCGTCAATTCCTCACTAGACATAGACCGGTTTCGAACTTGTTACGTTCTCGTCAGTATGCCATAAGCAATGAAAAAGATAAATAATAATAGCAAACCAGGCTAGCCTAAAGCAGACTAAGCAAGACAAACATAGTAAGTGATAAGTATATCCCTCAGTGCTACTACCCGTTAGACATCACTGATATCTTAGTGCAAAGCAGGTACCAAGAGCTGCGACCTGCGAATCTTGTTTGGTCTTAGCTACCAAACAAGACTTGCAGGTTTAATTCAACGCAGGTCGAGGCTTTTGTTCGCTGAGTAGTTGTTTCTTGTAAATCTTATTCATTATTAGTGATGGGACTCGAGTGTGAAAATACTCGAGTGACTCGAGTCAAAATCCGATTCGAGTGACTCGAGTCATATGGCTATTCAATTCGAGTAAAGTTGTTACTCGAGTCGAGTAATTGCTACTCGAATCAAGTTTCAACTCGAGTCGAATTGCAATTCGAGTAAAGTTGTTACTCGACTCGGGTCATTGCTACTCGAATCAAGTGTTAACTCGAGTCTAGTTGCAATTCGAGTAAAGTTGTTACTCGAGTCGATTTATTGATATTCGAATCAGTGAGTTACTATGATTCAAGTTTTAAATCGAGTTGAGTTGCAATTTGAGTAAAGTTGTTACTCGAGTCGAGTTATTGCTACTCGAATCAGTGAGTTAATATGATTTAAGTTTTAAATCGAGTTGAGTTTGACTAGAGTCTAGAGTCAGGGCAGAGTCGAAATCAAACTCGAGGCGAACTATAGAGTAAGTAGTTGGAGATGATTCAGTGGTTTGCTAAACGGTAAGTTTTTAAAGTGTATTTAGGTTTTTTCTTTTGGTAATCTTTCAGCATTTAAAACACTACCATCTAATTCCAACATAAATTTGAAAAATCGAAAGGATAAACATAAATCACAATAATTGAAATACAAAATAATAAATGGACCCAGGTCAAATATTATTTTTCCGGCAAATCAACACATTTCAAATACAAAATTAAATATTTAATTAACATTGTATATAAAATGACATTTAAAGAAAGCCAACATAATTTTTTTTTATATTAAATTAACATTAAATTAAACTCTTGTTTAGCACAAAATATTAAATAAATACAGTATTTAATATTTAATACACACCGATTACGGTTTTTTATTTATTTCGAACTAATTGAATCGAAAAACAAATCTTTATGAACATGAATGTGCTAGTTTGATTGCTGCAGTCGTGTGAGTCTTGATTTTAAAGAATTCTAAGTTCTAATTTCTAATTTTCTAATACGTCGTAATAACGTCGTAAGTAACAATTATAGGTTTGTACGTAGAGGCGATTTGTGATAGTTTTCTGACTATAGAGATGCGAGTATTACGAGAGCTCCGCAATAACAAACGTTCTGATTGAACAAGCGCATCTCTACAACAATGTGCGCATGCTTCTGAGAGTTTCAAACGGTTGGAAACTGCTCTACGAACAAACCTTTTAATTAATAATTATACAATCTGACCTACAAACATGAAACAACAAACCTGGAGGGGAATTCCCCATCCCGATGACCCGATGATATAGTAATTGATTAGTGATTTCATTCATGTTTACATGTTTTCATCTTTATTATTTTTACAAGATTAGTGCCTTCAGTGCTTTCATGTAAATAATCTTTCATATTTATATTATATAAACAAATCACACAGGCACTAAAGAATATATAAAAATATTAATAAAACCATAAACAATTAAATTGGCACACTGGCACTAAAGAATATTTAAAAATATTAATAAAACCATAAACAATTAAATTGCAGAAACTTGACTCGAGTCAAAAAGCGACTCGAGTCTAAAGACGACTCGAGTTAAAAAGCGACTCGAGCAAAAAGCGACTCGATTCAAAAATCGACTCGATTCAAAAAATCTACTCGAGTCAAAAAGCGACTCGAGTCAAAAGTTGAGTCGATTTTTTGAGTTTTACTCGACCTAACTTTTGACTCGAGTTTTATAACAATGAAACCGAGTTTCAACTCGACTCGAGTTTCAACTCGAGTAAATTCGGAAACCTACCGAGTTATTCGAGTGAAAAGAAGTCACTCGAGTCCCATCACTATTCATTATATAGTTTATCCGACCAGGGTTAGAGGTCGCAGCATTTGGTACCTGCTCTGCAGGTCGCTATGAGTCACTAAGACATCAGTAATGTCTTATGGGTAGTAGCACTGACCACCAGAGTGATACACTTATTACTCACTATGTCTGTCTTGCTGGGTCTGCTTTAGGCTAGCCTGGTTTACTATTATTATTTGTCTTTTACATTACTTATGGCATACTGACATACCATAACAAGTTCGAAATCGGTCTATGTCTAGTGAGGAATTGTCAAAATAATCTTAGCTACCAAACAAGACTTTCAGGTTTAATTCAACGCAGGTGGGGTCTTTTGTCAGCTGAGTAGTTGTTTCCTGTAAATCTTATTCAGTATGTAGTTTAGCCCACCAGGGTTAGAGGTCGCAGCTCTTGGTACCTGCTTTGCAGGTCACTATGAGTCACTAAGATATTAGTGATGTCTGACGGGTAGAAACACTGACCACCAGAAGGATACGCTTATCATTCACTATGCCAACATGTTTACAGTTTTGGCCAAATAATATTAGTTATAGGTCATAAAAAATACAATTAAAGAAATTACTGAAATATGAAATATAGTAAAAATTAAACATATGTGGCTAATGTATAATTTTTACTATATTTTATATTTCTGCAATTTCTTTAATTGTATTTTTTATGACCTATAGCATATTTGCGCTAACTCAAATTACTTTATCCCTTCCTGTATGAAGCCTAGTTACCCGAATAAATGTAAAGACAACAACAAACGATACGTAATTAAACTAAAGCTTTCTTAAAGCCATATGAGGACAAATATAATTTTCAGTAATTAATATCCTGGAAATAGGAAGCTATATGTCTTCTGAAATAAATTAAAAGTACTTTTAAAGAAATTGAATAGTTTTATGTAAATTAAATGATTTTCAGTACCAGACTTTGTCTTAAATTTTTTATTAAACACTGGGTTTCAGGTGCACTACCAATTTGCTTATTATAAAAATACCAACACTAAAATAGCTTCCCGAACACTAAATCACTAGGTAATATACTTGAACCGCGCTTTGCCAACTAAGTTGTCATCATCTGGAGATAATAAAATCAAACCTAACGCGGTCCATTTATGCGTAAGATCTCGTATCGGTTCAATGAATTACGACCAACTAATTGCGGTTAAGTCACACACGGTAAAGCAGATCATTTGGGGTAAGTCCTCTGTCGCCATTTATACTATTTTTGCATTTTGTAATTTCTAAGCTTTCAAATACATCCAGATGATTACTATTTTTGATATTTCTAAAAAAATCTTAAATTTGTAATACCTATCTATCTTATGGTTGATCTCAAAAGTATTTTTGGTAACACTGCACTTCTGTTCTGCCATATTTGAGATTAATCCTATGCCCTTTAGACCTAGTCTAAATAGATTGTCTGGTTTTCCCAATATATTACAGCCCTTAGAAGTTGTAAATTTTGTAAATCTATGTTTCATTTATTCCAATATTGTCTCTTGGGTTGCCTAAAAGTTGTAATTTACTCCTCGAAATATAACACCACATGAAATTTAATGGAGGTCTGGAATGACCTTGTGTGGGAGAGTGCTACACATTTAGAGACAATGGACACACACCCAATATCCGAGTATAGTTAGAATAACGGTGTATCGTAACGTTACGTGATTTTTTCATGTAAAATGTTGGCCGTCCTTTTGACAGTCTTGACAACACTAAATTAACGTTATTTAAAGCGGTTTTGTAAACGCTTTAAATAACGTTAATTTAATGCTGTCAAAAATGTTCTCTTAGAGGTTCATGAAACGTCCATATCAACTGAATAGTCCATTGAGGTCGAACAGAAACGTTTTGGAGTTGCGTACACTAGTAATACATTTTAAAATATCTGACATATTCGTTTCACATATACTAATATTAAACGTTTATAATTTCGTTATCTGAAACGTGTAAGAACGTTTTTTAAATGGTGTTTGGACATTATAAACATTTGTCTAGCGTACGTATGTTTACTGGGAACCCCCTATAACCCTCAGGGTACTTCAAGGTACTTTGTGCTACACATTTAGAGACAATGGACACACACCCAATGTCCGAGTATGCTAGGAATAATTTCTGGTTTAACATAATCCTAGTTTCTCGACCAGGAATCGAACCCGGAATTTCAGAGTGAGAGGAAAGTGTCCCTACCACTCGACCAAAATATCGTATGGGATACTTTTTTTAACAGGGTATAATTTGAAACACTGAACCTTTTCCGTTATTAAAAATTAACTGTAGATATTTAAACGAATATATCAGTGTTGAAGGGTTTTTTTATAGATTATTGTTACTGATACACTTGAATTTTAACTTCGGTTTTTAACTTGAATTTTTCAAAAGTTAGGACTGTATAGACGTATATTTTATTTTAATTTGAATCATTCGGTAACTGTACTTGTCGATTTCTGCTTTGAGCAACAAATGTAATAGAAAATAACTTTAAAAAAGAATACGAGCAAATTATCCATTGAGATTTAAAAATTTACAATTTAGTTTCAACATTTAATACAATATAAAAAGGAATTTAGTGCATTTGTTCATTATTCTGAACAGAATTACATAAGTTAATCGTCAATAAATACCACCGTTGCCTGTATACACTTTTTTACTAGAAAACAGTTTCTATAGTTTCTTCAGACAAGTGCAAATAATTTAATAATATACTGGTTATTGTAAGTATGCAGTATATATGTTTGCCCTCAGGACAAGTATGTAATTTGGTGTAAACCTATGAACTTACGCAAACTAGAAAGTTCATCACGAACATTCTTAATACCTAGTTTTAAGTTGTGTTTTCCTTAATTAAAACAACAAGATTTTACTCTCTGAATGTTCTTCAAAAAGAAAAGTTTTTAGTTACAGCAGGCAGCTTTTAGTTAATAAAGTAATACGTGACCTACTTTTAAAATGATACACATCAGTTGGAACTAGTGTAGGCAGCAATAAAACCTATCTAATGCTTAACGCACACATTATCGATGCTTATTCTTCCCTCTCTCTTTCACTTTCTCAGCTTTTTCTATTTTATCTGCTGTCAACGCACTTCTATTAAGTTTCTTTATAGGCCAATATGAATTCACCTAACTTAAAATAACTTTCTTCCAGGATATTTCAACAGCTATAATGGTGCTTTGTTCCTCGAAAATAATCCTGGGACTTCTTGCACTAATTTTCAGACAACGTGGAACGTACTATGCGTAAAACATATTTATGTTCAATTAATGAATATCCTTTTCAATAGTTTTTGAATAGAATATATGTATAAACGTCATTTAAGCAACTACAATCCTTCTAAGGATCTACCTGCTACACGAAACTCTACTGTAGTTGCTTTATCGACGTTTCGGCAGAGTTACATCTGCCATCATCAAGTTCTTGTTGAAACTGCTTACTGCGGCTTCCAAGAACTCAAACTGAAATGACGCTCTCTGGATCGGATTGCTCCGTAAGTACCATCACTTTTTAAGTTACGCATGTTTGGCTTAAACTGCGGCTCCTGCTACCGTTGATTGCGTGTGTTCGTTATTCACATCTGCCATCTTCAAGTTCTTGTTGAAACTGCTTACTGCGGCTTCTTGATACTCATACTACGCTCTCTGGGTGGGACTGCTCCTTAAGTACCATCGCTTTTTAAGTTACTCATGTTCGGCCTAGACTGCGGCCCCCGCTACCGTAGATTGCGTGTGCTCGTTACTCAGATCTGCAATCTTCAAGTTCTTGTTAAAACTGCTTACTACGGCTTCTTGATACTCAAACAGAAATGACGATCTCTAGATGGGACTGCTCCTTTAGTACCATCGCTTTTTAAGTTACGCATGATTGGCTTAGACTGCGGCGTCTGCTACCGTAGATTACGTGTGTTCGTTACTCAGATCTGCAATCTTCAAGTTCTTGTTAAAACTGCTTACTACGGCTTCTTGACACTCAAACTGAAATGACGCTCTCTAGATGGGACTGCTCCTTTCGTACCATCGCTTTTTAAGTTACTCATGTTTGGCTTAGACTGCGGCCCCCGCTACCGTAGATTACGTGTGTTCGTTACTCAGATCTGCAATCTTCAAGTTCTTGTTAAAACTGCATACTACGGCTTCTTGATACTCAAACTGAAATGACGCTCTCTTGATGGGACTGCTCCTTTAGTACCATCGCTTTTTAAGTTACTCATGTTTGGCTTAGACTGCGGCCCCCCGCTACCGTAGATTACGTGTGTTCGTTACTCACATCTGCCATCTTCAAGTTTTTGTTGAAACTGCTTACTGCGGCTTTTTAATACTCAGACTACGCTCTCTGGATGGGACTGCTCCTTAAGTACCATCGCTTTTTAAGTTACGCATGTTTGGCCTCGGCTGCGGCTAGTGCTGTCGTAGATTTCGTGTGTTTGTTACTCGTCGACTCGTTGTGATATCCTTCCGAGTCTTATGTTCCTAATAATGTACCAGTCTGCTAGAGCTGGTTTCTATGAACGAGGTGGCCTCTGTGTCATCTCTCATTAAAATTTTGTGATCTTTTTCTATTTCAATGGCCTCTTGACTTGTAATGTTTATTATTGGCTAGTATTTTAGTGTTGTTAAAGTCGAACTTGTGCCCTGTGGTTTTCACATACTATGCTATGGATTAAATTTTCTCGCATTTTCGTTCGATTTTATATATTACGTTGAGTATTAGATTCTTCCTTAATTAAAAGTGTCAGTTTTGTATCAAATGGGATTTTGGCTAGAAAATATTGAAAATATTTTATGCCCAAATATTTACAATTATTTAAGTTTTTGGCGAGGTCGACCAATTACAATACGACTATTAATTATTTTTGTACCTCAATTTTTTGTCTTAAAAGGGGTTCGAAACAAGGTATTTGGGGGTATTGATTCAAATGATTTAAGATATTATCAGCATATTAAACATTATAAAATTAATACAGAACAACTTAATATACAGTTACGAATAAAATAAATTTTTTCAGAAAAATGATGATTTAAAATAAAATTAATTTGTAGATTTTTGTAAAAAGCGCTCGTTATCTGTCAAAGTCTCAACAGTCACCACTGCTTTGATGCCTAATAAAATAGAAACGGTGCGTGATTTACTAAAATCACCATTTAACTTTGAGTGTACTCAAGACTTGGAAGGTTATTTTAATGTTCCATTATCTCAGTGTGTATACATTAAAACTAATCTATTTAATTTATCTTTATTCATACGAGATCGCAACCAAGATTTTAATGGTTTTGATGTTGAAAAATGCTAAGATGATGTGTACATAATATTTGTACTATATATTTTAGTGCTTAGATAAACCTTGGGATGAAAAATAATTACCTTCCTAAGATGGACCATGCTGGGCATGCTCATATATAATAAATTTGTGACAAATGTAACATATAAACATCCATTTTTGATAATTACGGAAATGATTTTAAAAGCCCAGATAATTTAAAATTTTGGCGAAGTCGCCGGTCAATATCAATTATATTTTTGTATACGTTTTATTTTATTAACTGGTACCGATCCGGATTCATTGTTACTATCTAGGGTAGGGTATGAACAAATGTGTGTTAGTATCGGAAGACCAGGCCGTCAACCAGTTGAAAGATGAATGAAGAAGCGGATCTTAGGCGATATGGTGCTAAAAGTTCCTTTTTTTTTTTGGGTATGCTTTTTCTTATTAAGAAATTTAATTACATCAGAGTTACGAAACTGAGTTATGACATAATTTAACAACAATTCGAGCTTCTGAAATTAGACAATCAAAGCTCCATATAAAGTGGCCTTCGAATAAAACGATGATCTTATTTGTCGGATGTGTAAATTGAAGGAAGGAACTTACACTCATGTTTTATGTTGCTGCGCATCATTGGAAATATTAAGACACAGACATCTTGGAAGGTAATTTATAGGCCCGAATGAGTTATGGGATTTATCTTGGAACGGACTGCTCGCTTTTATTTAGAAAACCTGTCTCTTCTAGGTTTATCTGCGGATACACAGAAGGCTGATAGGCCTCAGTATGGCGGATTCTAGAATCTGAATATATATTTATTGAGGATTGTTACTCCTCAATTATTTTAATCATTATTATATATTTTTGCTCGTTTAATGGTTTTCTGCTTAATCTAATGATATAAAGTTTATTTCAATCTTATTTGCAACATAAAAATTGTCGGCATTTGCAACATAAAAATTGTCGGCACCTTTGACGCTGGTACAGAGATCAAAGTCGTCGGCGTTTTCTTTTTTTAGATTGCAAATAAATTTGAATTGTACTTTAGATATACTATTTTTTTGAAATAATGCATTAAACTTAGAACAGAGCCTTTAAAAAACATGCACAAGTTAAATTTGAAACGTGTTACTATTTATTTGCACAGATAATTACAAGACCTTTTAAAATTTCGCACAAAGACTAGAATGAACTTTGGGCAATTTAAATACAAAAAATTACTGACACAGGTTGTATTAAATATTTGTTCATTAATTTTCGGACCACCCTTAAGAGAATAATTGAGGTAGAGTGTAAAAGTTTAACTTAACCTGCGTTCTTACTTTTTATAGATATTTAAGTAGTAATTAATAATATCCTTTTATAAATGGAGTTTACTTTAAATTTTATGGTTGGTTATATTTCATACAGGCTTTATGTGTATGTGTTTTTAGCGGATATAAAAGTACACTTTGAGTTATGTGCCTTCGGTAAATAAACAAGAAATAACCAATACCCGCTATTTGTTTGTTCTTGCGTTTTATACAGTATTCAAGATAAAAATATATTGACGTTATTTTCATCAATACTTAGAAAAGACGGACGGGTCCAATAATTTTTTTGAGTAAATAAAAAAAAAATTATGTCTTGAATTAACCCAGCTGTATTACGAAGTTGCAGAAGCTTGCAGAATTTCTGCAAATCTTGACGTATGAGGTTGCCATTTTTCACCATCGGTATTTGATCTATACGTATTTTGAAAATATTTTATAGATATTTGGTGCAGTTTTAATATTTCGGTTACTGGGAAAATCGTATATGCCAGACCCAGTATACAGGGGCGATTTTAATGTTTCTCAGTCTGGTATTGTTTTTGAGTAAGCGGTTTCATGACAAGGGAAATCTGATTATTTCCTTTTGTGTATTTAATGTTTAGTGTGTGTAAAATGGACCCGCACAATTCTCCCTATTGAAATTGGGTCACATATGTTATACAGCGTGTTCACTGTAGCAGTGCAAACATATTTAGGTTTTGTGTCAAGATACTAAAATTCAGTTCAATAAAAATTTTAATATGGAATTTCCTAGGGCATACTTTTAAAATTTGGACTATGGGAATATTTTTTGATAAAATGTCTGTAAATAGGTATTCCTCAAGGGCATCATATAATATCTGTATCTATTTCTCCTTTTATATGAAAATAACTAAAAAACGACCTTTTTCTGTCAAAATTTTCCACATCACTGAAAGTGCCTAATCCTTCCCAAGAAATATGATATAGTGCACACTTTCTGATACAAAATCATAGTATCGCTTGATAATGATAATGATAATTTATATACATACCAATATTCTTTAATTTTTGTAGGAAGGATTTCGTATAATAATTGTTAATTTAATGCCAATTTGCATTTATTTCTTAACAAATCCTGTTTCTGTATCTGAATACTGTCTTAATAAATTAAGAAACTAAAATAGGATATAATTTAAAGATCAAATAAAAAAATTGGTATTTTGTTCTAATGCAAATGATGTGAAATGTTGTGCTACTACATTTTCCTCTTTCTTGGCATCAAATAGCATTTTATTCGGTGCTTCTACATCTCTTTTCGCTGTATATGACTACAAAGATGAATTCATTTTAACTCACCGTAATTTTATCTGCCGATTTACATATTTTATTATTTTAAGCAGAAAATTACAATGCTTCCTATGGAAGAATGGCATTAATATAAACTGTTGACCTACTTTTTTATTTATATTCAAATAAAAATTAATAAGCAGTGAAAAACAGCTTAATAAATTTCGTTTACTTTAAATTTTATGGAAGTTAATATTTCACAAAGGTTTAAAGCGGTTACATCTATACAGCAGAAAAAAAGAAGCAAGTTATAAGTACGTTTTCCGGTTTCATGGACTCGGCTAAAATCTCATATCCATGAAACTAGATTTACATAGTGCCAAGATATACATCACAGGTTTTTACTTACAGAGAAGGGTAAAACACCAAGGGCCCATACCTGCAAAAAATTAATAATTTAGATATTGTAGAGATATTCTAAACGACAGTGTTGTTTTAGTAATTTAAGCAACCCTGAAGCATGTCAATATTTTTTGGTTAAAATTTAAATATTTAATATTGGTTTGTTTATAGAATTACTATGCCATCATACTGGTCAGGAAAACAAATTCCAAAACTTGCACAACATTTACGAATTAATAAAATAACAAGAGTTCATATTAAACAAAACCATTATGGAAAGAAAGATTTTTTTATGTAGTAGAAGACTTTATTATTAATAAAAAAATATGTACTAATACAATCTAGATCAGTTTATATATTTATGCTGTGGCACCTATTTGATTAAAATCAAACTAAAATAATACTTGCTCAGAGCGCCACCGTAGCTTGATAAAGATATTTTAAGTATTGTAAAGCTACGGAAAACAATACTTACTTACAATTATTAATTAATTAAAACTCACCAAATATCTGCTGAAATGTTAAAAATAGGAGATAATTAAATACCACATGTTAATAAGTTAACAACTTTAATTACGAAATTTATCCATCTTAAATGAAAATATCAAAAGTAATATTAAATAATATTAAGTAAGAACAGTTATAATTATTAAACCAAGTTTGAATAAATGTTGAGAGCATAGTAGCAAAGTATCAGATCACAAGTAAAAAATAATGAATAAAATGGTGTAACGAAGTGATTTTTCCGTTGATAGTTTTCTATTGTCATCAGACCTAAGTGGGTCTTTCATTCACATTGGTACACCCACGATAACTTGTGTTACTGTTAAAACCGTTTTGAACTAAAGTTAAATTTATTTTGCAAATCCAGTATTTGGAATAACAATTATTTTTCAAATATAATTGTTTCAAACCGGCCCATTTCCAGGATAATCTTAGGTTGTTTACTATTCTAATGATAAATCGTTTATTATGTTTGTACTCAATCAAGTAAGAGGAAAGTAGTTTAATTTAATTTAGTTTGATTTCAAATCAAGTTGAAATTGTTTATTTTTGATAAACAAATATGTTCCTATTTGTTTTAATAATTTACCGGATAAGTTATTAGGTGATAAACTTTAAATATTAGTACTGGGCAATTTCAAATTATTTCTTTTCGGAAATATAGTTTAAAAATTATGAGAAAGCGATTCCCAGCCTTAGTACATTTGATAAACATTTGTTTATATTAAATATCGCAGAGAATTTGTTTAAACGTATTTCGCTAAGCTTGCCTAAAGAATTTTGTCCCTCCACATCAACCGCAATTCCAGTCCTCGCGCATAGATTCACGTGACTTTTTCGTCATCCGGTGGGAACAAAACTGCTCACACCGCTTGAAAGAATCACTTCTTCTCCAGTGAGGGCTCAAGTTAGGTCGATCTCCAGTGTACTCCGCAACCAGGTGGTGGTAAAAATTAATTTGACTATTTTACAGTTTTATTTGCATTTACCATTTGTACCATTTTACTGTTTTATTTGCATTTACCGTTTGCACCATTTTACTGTTTTTTTTGCTTTTACCATTTGCGCCATTTTACTGTGTTTATTTGCATTCACCATTTGTGTCCGATATATCTGTTGTCCGAATAAGTCAGAGATATCCGGGAAGCTCGCCATTCATTGACAAAAGTCGGGTTATCGATTCAACGACGAGTATTGGGCATAGTCGGTTGTCATTAGTTATTGCAGACGTAAAGATAGGGTACCATGTCCATAATCTTAGATTGAAATCTCATAGAGTGCCCCTTACTTACCTTATTTTGAATCACCGCTTGCTTGCTTTCGTAGATGCTTGAATATTGTCTGCTGATAGTAATACCGTAACCTAGCTGTGCTTGATATAACTGATCACCGCTTTTGCATTACTTAACATCTTGTTTGGTTTCTTGGTTGCTTACTTGTAATATAGCTTAGTACCTATGTTCCATTAAAACATAACTGTTTTATTTATTTATTATTGGTTTTTATTTATTTTTTTTCTGTGAAGCAGTCTTAAATAAATAGAGTACGTGAAGTTGAACTTCTGACTTTTATTTAAAGCAGAGATATAAGTAAGTAAATCTGTCAACCGACGATCATTTTCGGTAAGTAAGGTGAAGTTGTTCATTACTACGAAACCGACAACCACACACACAGACCGCCTGGACATTCCGTTTCTTCACTAACTTATCCTAGCTTCTATCATACCGCTGATAAAACAAAGTGGTGTTCCTACACTTTAAGGCAGGAACTAGCGCTCGAGACCGTACCGAAATAAAAAGTTCAAAATACCGCTGCTCTACTAAAGGTGCCAAAGTGACACGTTACACAAATAGCATTTTGTTTGTTGCGTCACAAAACAACAAAGTAAAAAATATTTGATTGAGAAATTGTTGTAATAAAAAATTTTGACGTTCAATTTGATCAATTACCATTTATGTAGTATACCTGGTGACTACGACATCTAAGGGTTGGCGAGTTGATTTTCATTTGAAAGGCACGGTAAAGAAAAAAATTCCACTTAGCAGCAATGGCTGCAAAATTCATGTAAAGTTGTTAATCGACGTCACTCTGGGTCCCCTCGATCATACAAAAGCGACGTGGGCGAGGAAGCACATCACACATCTTTTGCAGCAACGTAAAGCAGAAAAACTGAAGAAGCCATTACAGCTATAATTTCCACGGTGGGGATAATTCCATTGATAGGAAACAATATCAAAAAACCTCAATCTCTTGCGAGGGAAACTTGCAACTTTACGGATAAAAAAATACCCCGTAGAATATTATGCAAAAAAATGAAGACAACAAAATAATCATAAGACGTAACTTACCCCATGCAACAAATGAGGGCGCAATTTCTTGAACCTTGATAATAATTCTTACTCGGCGTGGTCAGTGATAGTTCACCGCTAAAATATCCTTTTTACCAATTTAACATTAGCAGATGCGAATGCATCTGTTCTGATCGAGGTTCACGCCGGGTAAGAACGCCTTTTAAAAAAATTTATTCATGCGCAAGCCCCAAATATTTAGAATGTAGGTCACGAGGCTCGCGCGCTAATGTTAAACAAAAAGAGGAAGAAGAGAAATATCAAATTAATTTAACCAAACTTTTATCAAAATTATAATTTAATTTTGTTAGAAAATAGAACCAGAACAGTATCAGGAGATTGCTGCAGAAGAAAACCAGGACAACTACCTGTTGAAGGATTGTGTTCTGCCAGCATAATTTCGTGAAATTTAAAGTGAAGTGTCCAGTTCCCCATTACCGGAATAATTAATTGATTAGTGCTTCGATTGAGTGATAAGTGTTTTAGTGATTACCAATATTGTTGAATTTAGATTTTAAGTGCATGTAGAGCATGTTAGATGTAGAAAAATAAAAAAAATATTAAAAATTTTCAATTGTCTGTTTCATTAAATTTTCTCTGCAATCATGTGATAAACAGGGTATCTAAATAGGTATAAATCTTACAGTTTTCAAATCAAAAGTAAATTTATTTTTCAACACATAAGTAAATTACTGATAAAATTTAAAATGTAGCATCGAAGATGTTACAATGCATATACAGAGTCAGTTCATACACAATAGGGAACTTGCCTATAATTTTAAAAATAAAAATAATACTAAAAAACATAGCGTAACGTTGTAATAAAACGTGTACTTCACAAAAAAAATAAGTTTTCTAATTCCACGCGATCAGTATAAAGGATCTAAACAGCGATAAAATTGAAGTGGCCCGAAACGAGCTACTATTGACTGTGACGTCACACCATACCATATTCTGTAGTCGTCGTGCCGGGAAGCAATACAATCAGATGTTTACCGGTGTTATAAGACTGTGGTTGATTTATTAGTGACTGTTCTGATATAAATATATAATTGTGTTTTATAGTACCGCTTATTGTAGTTGTACAGATATTTTAAAATGACTGATCAAGGTTTTTCAAAGGGCCAATCTGATAATTTGCCTAAAGTGGATATGTTTATGGTGGCATCTTTTATACAAAATAGTGAAAGTTTTTCCCTTGGAGAGGTCCACGGGGTCAAGGCAGAGAAGTATGTATTTTTTTTAGCTTTTAGTAATAATTTATAAACATAAAATAGTTATGACTTGATCACGGAATAAAAAGAAATAACTACAAAATGCTTAGTCGCAACTAAGCATTTTTAGCAGACTTAGTCTTATATTTGAAAGAATTTAGGGTAATTCTTTACAACAGCCACTTCTATATTTTTCGTGTTTTTTTTTGTACACACGCGTAAAGTGTCTCTATAGAAGACATTTGCTGCAAAGGAAATGTTGCGCAAATGTATAATCACCTATCGTAGGTATTTTCGTACTATGTTTTGGGGCAAGGGAAATAAGTGATTGTGTCGTGTTATCATTCACATAATAGATAAATGTAAGATTTGAATAGAATAAATTAAAGGACAAGGGAAAGGTATTTGCAATATACTATATATACTAGAGGTAAACATTTTATTCTTCGCAGACAGTAGTGTTATTGAACTTTTATATAATTGTTGCACATTCTGTAGGATACTCTTCGCAGTTTTTTTAAAAGAATCTTGTGTTTGTCTTATAAACTTCATTCTTACAATACCTAATGTATTGACTACATATTTAATTTTCTCTCTCGATGGTGCCGACTGTATTGGCGAAACGCGTGGCAGTATATTTTATAGTATAAACTAAGATTCATTCTTACAATACCTAATATATTGATCACACATTTAATTTTCAATTTTTTTTTCATCTCCCGATGATGCCGACTGCGTAGGCGAAATTTGTGGTAGTATATTTTGGTGTCTTTAGAAAATTACTTCAATTTTAGTAGCACATTGAAAATTGCAACCCTCTGTAGATTCATATTTTTAAATAAAATGTCCTATAACTTTTTTATTTACTATTTGATTTTTTTCAAAAACAATGGATTTCTTCCTCTAGCTAACACTAACTTATAGCCCAAATTTCAATTCGAACGGACTTTTTTTTCTTTAGTTATCGTACTTACAAGAAACGTGATGGACAGACAGACGGACGGACAGATGAACAGACGGACATTTTGAAAGTTGTTCAGAATTCGATGACGAACGAAATGATTTTTTCTCTGCGAGCGATATTAACGATTTTAGAAATGTCCCGATCAAATGCAATATACTCTTCGTAATCGTATTTGCGAAGAGTATAATAATAAATAGCTGTTTACTTTCGCACCAGGAAATTACCTTTACTTAGTATCACTAAATTACATTCTATCTACTAATCTTATTTTCTAACATTGTATACACATTCTTTCTTTAATCCTACCCTAATTAAAATTCAATAATTCGGAATTCGGAATATTTTATTGCCCGCCTGCGAAAAACTAGTAGATAGACATATAGTATTTAATAATGTACTTACATTAAAATGATCTTCACACACATGTAGAGACCTATTGCTCTGTGAAATGTCTTTTTCATTTCTTCTACACGCTTTTAGCCATTTTGATCGACGAATCTTATCTTCTGGCAATATTATAAATATTTTATCCGGCACTTTTACTGTAGTATTCTTACACAACGGTACAATGCAATATTTAAAATAAGGAGTTTTTGTTTCCATTTTAAGTAC